>VXAX01005238.1:79148-96648 GCA_013399835.1 Leptocoma aspasia | reverse complement strand
AGGAATTCATTCAGCCATTGCCTATGGTTTCTTGGCCAGCAAAACCAGGAAATTGGTGTTTAACCTCCCAAGTCTGTCAAGGATGGTCTGATAGAGCCCTGCCAGCCTGGGCAGGGCCCCACAGCAAGGGACACTTCAGGATCCTGGGCTGGTGCTTTGTTGCCATGCCTGCAAGGATTCCTGCACAGCCCTGAGCAGACAGCATGGCCAGGAGGGACAGGGGGCAGCTGGGGGGACATTCTGCAAAGGCCACAACTAGGGACCCCCAGCCCCATCTGCGCAGCAGGAACAGGACTCTTTTTAAGGTGACACTTTGAGCTGGATGGGTGTCACTCAGGGACAGGGGCAGGTGCCAACCTCCAGGATAGGCTGTCTCCTCCAGCTCTGGCAGCTCCAGCAGCTCCTTGGTAAGGGAGTACCAACTGCGTGAAGACATTAATTCTATTTCTAAAAGTCTGAGGAAACAACCACCATTAGCACAGCTCCCAGTTCTGCTCTTTAGGTATCATATAATTTAGAGTAACAGATATTTTGCAGATGCCACCAAGCTTGACAAGATATAATTATTTTCAACAAGAAAAAGTTGGTTTTTTGGCTGCTTTATGAACGTGGGGCTGTTCCCAAACAGTGATCCTGCAGCACACTGTGCTGAGCTGTGGTGGCTTGTCTTGTTTGTGCTGATATTTGCGACTCTGAGGCTGTCCCTGAACAGACCCTGCTGCCATCGTGGGACAGCACCTTCCCAGGTGCCGAAGTGGTGCCGGGCTGCCCGCTCTTGGGCTGCTCAGGAGGGAGCAGGCTGGGCACTGGCAGTGCCAGGCAGAGCCCCGCGCTGCCAGAGTCACCTCACGGTGACCTTGGAGGGAGGGCAGGGGAGCTGCGGGATGGGGAAGAGGAGGTGTAAAAAAAGGCTGAAAGAGAAGTGCCACCCTGCAGCAGTCCCATCCACGTGAGCCTGGCCTCAGGCTTTGGCCTCTCCCTGTGCCCCGCAGGCCTATGTCACCGGCCACAGATTCCCCCTGGGCTCCCAGTGCCTCTCCTGTCCCAGATGTCCCCCCCAGCCGAGTGTGGCCCTGTTCCCCCCATGTCCCCAGCNCCCCGTGTCCCCCCGTGTCCCCATGTGTCCCCATGTGTCCCCCGTGTCCCGATGTGTCCCCATGTGTCTCCCCGTGTCCCCATGTGTCCCCATGTGTCTCCCCGTGTCCCCCGGTGTCCCCCGTGTCCCCGCGCCGCGCGTGGCGCTCCTTGTCCACCAGGTGGCGCTGTCGGAGGCGCCGCCCCCCGGAGCCCCCGGCCCCACGGCGCCAGAGCTCCAGAAGCTCTTCTTTTATTTCTTCTTTTCCTCCAAGAAGCAGTTTTCCCTGGCGGAAAGCATTTCCTTTGGAATAGGAACACTGGCGGGTGTCAGCTTTGATGACACCTTTGATGGGAGAAAGATTAAATCACTTTTTTCCTTTTAATATTTGGTCGATAAGGTGAAATATTCAATATAAATACAGTCACTGTTCTTACTTTAATTAATTTTGCTTAAATTGTGTATAATATTAAATACTTCACGTTTATAATAATCTATATTATGTTGTATTTCATAGTATATTTTTATACACAAAAAATTTGATCATATCAAGAAGGAGGGTCACATGCTTCTAAATTAAAGTTTGTTTGGTTTTTTCCTGTATGGTGAATATTAAAGATTTGTTCCAATGTAGAGGAAAATGGCTGTTGGGGTGCTGGTGTGTCCCACGGACCAGGAGCAAGGGTATCTGGCCGTTCCAAACCTCAGGTTCCACCGTGGTTTTTGGGCTGGCGTGGTTCCTGAGGCCAGCCTGTCCCAGGCAGTGGCACATCCCCATCCGTGTGCTCTGCCCCCATCTTTCCTCCCCAGTTTAACTCCCCCAGACTCAGGAACGGAGTGGAATGGTCTCAAACATCACTTATTAATAATCACATATTATGTGAAATGCCCAGTATTGATTTAAACCTGGGGGCAACTTTGGGAAGAGCAGGTTTAATTTATAGAAACTCTGATGTCTGATAGCAATAAATAATTAGGCGATCGCAAGAAAAGGGATCAGAGGGCTCTACCCTCCGACTCCAGCTGGCTGCTCATGTCCTGCTAATAAATTGGTTAATAAAAGGAGAAAGAAAGCCTGGATTCTGGGGTTATAAAAACAAATGACATTTTTATGTTTAGTGGACAGGAGGAGCTGGGAAGGCAGAGAAGTCAGGCGGGTGCACCGGGAATCACTCTGCGTTCACCATCTGAATTTCTTAATGACATTCTCATTAAAAGTTCTCGCTGCCAAGTGCTGTTTGCTTTGCCCTCAGAACTGCCTGCATTAATTAAAGCAACTTGGTGGGGAGTTACTTGCCCCCAGCGCGGTTCCCGTGTCCCCGCGGCAGGCCGGGCCGGGCCGGGGCGCACGGAGCAGCACGGGCGGGCAGCGGAGCTGAGGGACAGCTGAGGGAGAGCTGGGGGACAGCTGAGGGACAGCAGGGGCCGGGCACGCACAGACCTCGGCTGAAATGACAGCGGTGACACAAACGAGTCCCCGAGAGCCCAGCCGGGGCTGCACCCACCCTGCCAGACCTGCCTGTGCCACTGAGAGCAGCTCCGCCTGAGGCTCCTGACACCTTCTCCTAACAGTATCATGTGGTATTATAAATGCTGCTGTTTACGTGACAGTAAACACAGCAAACCCCAGGGGAATAGGGACCCTCTCACCAGGCAACAAAACCGTGCAGAAGGGGAAGCCAGCCCTCGCTGTGGAGACCTGTGAAGCCTGGGCTGGAAGAGGAGCATGGCCTGAACAGGAGGTGAGACCATTCCAGAATCTTCTGTGGAACAAATTTGTGTGAAAAGTTGAATTTCAGGTCAATAGAAACTACTTGCTTCAGGAAAAAATAAACGTTTAATTTCAAAATTTCATTTTATTTACATTCTTAGTACAAAATTGAAATGAAACATGAGACTGAAGTGGAAAATTGAAACATTCTGCTCTGAAAAGGTTGAGGCTGAATGCTCTGACCTTAGCAGGAAAACTTGCCCCGCAACCCCAATTCTTCTTTCAAAACAAAATTTTGTCAAAGGCTATACATTCCTACAAACCATCTTGTTTCTGTCCTGCAGAGCAGCACAGAAACATGTCGAGGGTCACCCATTGCCAGTCATGTGCCCATCAGTGGTGGCTCTGTGGGCTCGGACATGCCAGAGCATCACCAGGGAGAGCACTGGCCACCCCACATTGCTCAGAGCAGCGCCCCAAATCCAGGACATTTTGTTCAAGCATTGACTCGGCTCAGCAGCAGGTTCGACCCTTCCCTGCCCAGCCGTGAGCCCAGTGCCCCATCGGTGCTGGTCTGAGAGCCCAGGGCCCCGACCCGCCCACGGCCACGCTGGGCTCCCGTGCCACGGGCTCCCTGTGACAGTCACCTGTCACACCTGCTCCGGCAGATGTTTGGGCTGTTAATTCCCAGTCAATGTTGGTGCATGGTGTTTACTCCCGGTCTGACGGGCAGAGCCGTGCCCACCCCTGCGGGCACACTCCTGCATCACCGCCCACGGCATCCTTGCCGTGAGCACTGCCACCCTGCTGCCTCCCGGGCCACCATCAGCCACCTGAGTTCTGGTGATGCCACCAGCTCCTCCGGGGTGCCGCGGTCAGTGCCGAGTCCCAGCGCCGTGCAAACGGCCAGCAACCAACAACCCGCAGCCCTGAGCACCCCGGGCTCTCCTGAGCACCCTGGGCTCCCCTGAGCACCCTGAGCACCCTGGGCTCCCCTGAGCACCCCGGGCTCCCCTGAGCACCCCGGGCTCTCCTGAGCACCCTGGGCTCCCCTGAGCACCCTGAGCACCCTGGGCTCCCCTGAGCACNCCCCGAGCCCTCCTGAGCCCCCTGAGCACCCCGGGCTCCCCTGAGCACCCCGAGCTGCCTCAGGGCAGGACGGCGCTGCCCTGGCCCCGGGAGCCCTCGGGCAGGTGTGCAGGGGGCCCTGGCAGCCGCCGGTGGTGCCGGTGCGGGGTTCGCACAGCTCTGGGCAAACAGCCGCACTGGGCTCAGGGCCCGGGAGTGCCAGCGGCCAGCCCAGGAGCGCCGCGGTGCACGGGGGGCACAGNAGGTGGGTGGGCACAGGTGGGTGGGCACAGACGAGGGGGCACTGGTGGGCGGGCACAGGTGGGCACAGCCCTGCAGCCGGCCTGGCCTCCCAGACGTGCTGGCCAACTGACCCCTCACCTGCCTGGCCAGCACCCCGGCTTGGCCTGAGCCCTCAGCCTTCCCTCCCTGCCGTAAGGAATCGCCTGGCTGCAGTGAAAGATCTTCAGGGCAGGAAATCAAATAAAATCTTCATAGTGATGAAGTGAAAAATAAAACATGGTTTAAGAAAATGGTCCTTTTCTTCGCCGCTGGGGGGGGTCCAGAAGGGGAACACAGACAAAGGTGCTGAAGGTCTCAATCATCCCACTGCTTAATTATTCTGTCCCTCAGAAGGCATCTCCAGGCAATTAGAATAATCATTCATGCCTGTGCTTTACAGGGACTCTTGCATTCTTCCTGTGAAGCATCAGAGCTGGATTGTAATATTTTTTTTTAACTTTAACAGTGACCTGCGACTAAAAGAAAAATAAAAGTTTTTTGAAATATTAGTTTAATAAGACATGAGAATAATATTAAGGATATGAGCCTCCCTTATTTATTATTTATATGTATAGTGTGATTTAGAGATGCACTTGAACCAAGCAAGTCACTACCAAAGAGTGGATCTATCCCTCTCTATATATATTAAAAAAACCTACAATATTCGCCTGGAGATTCTGTCCACATATTCGGAGATTGTGATTTAACATACACAGTTTATCAAGGCTGGTGTGCTGCACAGGGAGGCTGGGGTTTTATGTAAGGATATAAATAATCAATGCACATAGCAACTTTAAATTACTGCTAATGTGTTTTACTTATGTTCCCACTAGAACAATATGTGAAATAACAGGGAGTTGCTAGGCACACGCTTGACAAATAATATCCATGCGTTTCCATTTTTATTATTTTTATACATTTCTTATTAAGCCAAGTGGTGCAGTCCAGGCCCATGCAGCCACCCGGCCCTCGCTGCCGGATCCCCGTGGTGTGAACTGGAGGGGAATGCTGTGGGGCTGGCACCGGCACTGGCACCGGCACCGGCACTGGCACTGGCACTGGCACTGGCACCGGCACTGGCACCGGCACTGGCACTGGCACTGTGGGGCTGCCAGTGCCAGGCTGCAGCACTGGCACTGGCACCGTGGGGCTGGCAGGGCCGGGCTGTGGCACTGGCAATTCTCCGGCAGCACTGGCAGTGAGCAGCCCTGGCTGCAGCAGTGCATGCTGTCAGCAGCAAAGGGCTCCTGCTCTCCTGCAGCTCTGCAGGTTTTTCTCTGCAGGTTTCCCCCTTTGCTGTTTCTGGCCATTGGGCTATTGGCACAACAGGGCGGCTCGTAGACCTGCTGCATGGGCTGCTACAACCAAACCATAACTCACCTTTTCTCTTCTGTCATTTCCCTTATACAGCATCTGTGAACGTCTTTGCAAGTCCGAAACATGGACCCCCAGGACGGGATTCTGGACCAGTCCAGAGCCCAGCAGGTCCCTGTGGCAATGTGCCACGGCCCCGTGCGGGCAGGAGGGCTGACACCCAGGCAGGCTGTGCCAGCACCCTGCAGGGACGGGGCAGAAAGGCTGGATCCCTCCAGCAGCACCTGCTCTGGCAGCTGCTGGGCACACACACCTTCAGGAGGAGGGCAGCCTCACCTGGCGTGCTCGAGAGATGCCATCCACAGAAATCCCAGTATTAAACACGGCACCAGCAGGAAAGGACTTGACTAGGAAGGAGGACAGATTTGCTCTAAAGCATGCAATCATCTCATCTGCATGCTCTAGAGCTCTTACAAAACCTTCTCTGCACTTAAGCAATGGGTCTGTGAGGAGCAGGGAGCACCGCTCAGGGCCAGCCCCCCCCGCATCCACAGCCCCCCGCATCCACAGCAGGGGGCCTTCCATTAAAACTACTTAGCAGACAATAACTATTTCTTTGTAAACAAGTATTTGAGTGTTTATTACTGTGTCACCATCAAAGCCGTACAGCTCTGTACTGTGTTTAATGGAAGAAAATTAACAGAGTGTTTTGAAACCCACTCCACATGGAAATGCAAATGGATTTTCCAGGGTGCACAGGCTGGGGCTGCCCCTGGAACCATCAGGTGTCCCCTGGACATTGCCACAGCCTTCATTCTGGTGATACAAACCCCTTCACTGCATAGAGAAGCAATAAAGAACCAGCAGCCTTTGCACAAATGTCCTCACAGCCCAAACGTCACTTCTTGCAGCGAGAGCAGCTACACACTACTAATGTTAACTGAAAAACTTACCTCAGTCTCCATGAGAGCTCAGGCAGCCCCAGAAACGATACCCAGATGAGATGAGTGTCATGTGGGACTGGCAGCTCACAGGACCTTTTTGTTGTGGATGAAATGACAGCTGCCAATGAAGAGTGTAGCTGTGTTATGGAAAATATTAATTTGGTCAATGTGACCATCAAGATTATCCTTAAATGTACTTCTGAAGAGTGGGCAGCTGTGACTGCCCAGTGCAGCAACAAGCGGCCGCCAAGGGCTGGGCCAGGCCAGTGCCACCAGTGGTGCCACTGTCCCTGCCAGGCACGCTGCCACCACGGCACACACACAGAGGGAAGGGACGTCGCCCCTCGGCACAGGATCTGGTATGCAGGGAAAACACCCCACTCCAGTGAAAAACAGCTTTGGATCTTTAATTAAAAAACAGGGTTCACAGCACCGGGGCATTGACTTCCACCAGTTAATCTCCATCACTTCATTTCACCACCAACTTCCATACTCTACAAAACTGCTGGAGACAATTTTTATTGATTGCTCTTCAAGCCGTCAAAAGCGTCCCTGGCTGATCATATGTTACCCCCAGACACCTTGTGCATTTCAGATAATAACTTGGTGCTCTACAGAAGAAATGAATTGGATGTGCAGTCAGTAACTGTCCAAGTGAATCATGTTACTATATGTCAGCAGCCCAGGCTCTGACTATCATTTTAACAGAGAGAAATCCGCTATTTTCATGGCTGTTTGAAATTATTTTCCAGATGAATAAGATATAACAACAACTACTTACAGTAAAGAATAATATGGGGAATCTGTTTGCTACTTGGAAACAAATCTTTCCAGTGTAACGCTGTTTAATATTATTTAATCTGTAACTATGAACATGAAATTTTGAGACTAGCTTTCATGTAGTACAAAAAGCTTGTGATGTGGGGGAGTGGGAAGCTGGAGTTGGTATGGGTGATGGGTAGTATTTGGTCTCTCATAATGCAAATACAGTAATTCATACAGAAAATGGAACATTGCTAAAATTAGGTTGACAAAGATGCATCCCGTTGCCAATCACTGGCAGTGAAGGTTTATTTTGCACGAACAATTACCATGTGCCAGGATTACTTCCTTTTTCCAGGCTGTTTGGAGTGTGTGTTTCGCTCGGAATTGCTGCAAATAACTGCAAATGGATTTTGTGAGGTTGAAAAGAAGCAAATAACTTAGAACTTCTTACCAACCTGGGAACTCGTTATTTATACAAGCCTTGGTGGGTTTTTTTGTAGAACCGGCTTACCGCGTTCCCCAGGCCTGAGCCGGGCAGGGCCGGGCTCTCGGGGCAGGCAGGGCTCAATGGGCTAGTGGTGGCCACAGCCCCAGGCTCTGGGCACTGTGGGGGCTCTGGGGCAGTGCCCCACTGCACAGGCAGGGTTCAGTGGGCGAGTGGTGGCCACAGCCCCACTGGGGGCTCTGGGCACTGTGGGGGCTCTGGGGCAGTGCCCCACTGCACAGGCAGGGCTCAGGGGGGTGAGTGGTGGCCACAGCCCCAGGCTCTGGGCACTGTGGGGGCTCTGGGGCAGTGCCCCACTGCACAGGCAGGGCTCAATGGGCGAGTGGTGGCCACAGCCCCACTGGGGGCTCTGGGCACTGTGGGGGCTCTGGGGCAGTGCCCCACTGCACAGGCAGGGCTCAGGGGGGTGAGTGGTGGCCACAGCCCCAGGCTCTGGGCACTGTGGGGGCTCTGGGGCAGTGCCCCACTGCACAGGCAGGGCTCAATGGGCGAGTGGTGGCCACAGCCCCACTGGGGGCTCTGGGCACTGTGGGGGCTCTGGGGCAGTGCCCCACTGCGCGGGCAGGGCGATGGAGCAGGGGCACTGTCAGTCCTGTGGCACTGACAGATCTGCTGCAGGAAACCCCCACACGCCACCCAGCGTGGAGCAGCTGTCCCTTTCACTGCCTTATCTCCTGCTTTGCAGAAGACTAATGAGAGGGATTATTTGACTGATATCAGCCTGCTTCCCCAGTCCATCACACGCAGTTTCCCCTCCAAGAGTTTCAGACTCCAGAAGTGGCTTTATAGCCCCGCCTCAGGCAGGCGCCTGCTGCTCCTGACCACTCCATTCCACCCCGGCTTTTTGTGAGAAAGGGCCCCAAAAGGAGATTTCCTCGGGAGACCACTGCCCAGCCACTTCTGCAGAGCCTCCCAGAGGCTGAGCCCACAGGCAGCAATACAAGCCCTGATGCCTGGCTCAGCCCTGGAAATGTCTGCAGTGTGTCCCAGAACCAGGTGGCACCATCCTGGGAGAGAGTGGCCAGGTCCTCACATACCCAGGAGTCCTGAGAGCTGTGTCACAGCTGTGTGTTAAAGAAGGCAAAATGATGGAAATAAAGAAAAGGAGGCTTGGTGACATGGAGAAGGTCTGGGGACGCCTGGGGATGCCTCATTAGAGACAGGGGTCCCAGCCATGCTGTTCTGCAGCTCATCATCTCTATGCAGTGGAGTCCTTTTCCTGAAAGGGTTAAATACGTCATGAGCCGTAACTGCTGCGAAATAGCAATTCACTCCTTGGGTGGGTGAAAAAAAGGTGGTTGAGGCAAACCATATTTATGCTGATGAGTCCTGGTGTTTTTCTGAGTCCAGAGGCGGGACATATTTGCATGCAGATTTGCATGCATTACGTGAGCACAGCCATCCCAGCTGGGTACTAGGAGCAGTTTGCCACCCCTTACTGGCCTGGTCCAACTCCAGCTCAAGAGCCAGTACCCTGGAGAGGTGATCCCACCCAAACGTAGCTGCAGGGCAGCCCAAGCAGAGTGTCCCTTTTCCTGCAGGGCCTGTCCCAGCCCAGGCTGGGGCACAGAGCAGCCCCCACAGGGTGGGATGGGCCGGGCACATGCCAGAAGTGCTTTGGATTTGGCACGATGGAGCACCACCAACTTCCTGCCTCACTCCCTCCCTCCCTCCCTCCAGCCTCCCTCAATCTGTTCCTCAGCTTCTCAGCTCCCCGTGCTGTCCCTGATGTTCTGTCACAGGCTCCCGGTGGGAGCTGGAAGCAGAAAATGGTCCTGCCACTCGCGTCGGCTCAGCCTGCTCATGTTCCAGCTGGTAAGTCATAAAGAAATGGTAAAACACAACCCCCTCAGGGCTGCTGGGAGCTGGATCGAGTTTTTCCATCTCTCCCCAGAGACTGCTCTTTATTCTCACACTGACAAAACTAATGGCCTCGCTGGCCTGACAGTGACAAAGCGGCCAGTGGCGTCAGCCCCACCAGCGCAGTGTCACGCGTGATGGCCGGACCCCCGTCCCGCTCTGGGGACAGCTCCCAACCTCCCAGGCTGACACAGGCCCAGGCTTCTCGCAGCCAGAGATCATGTTTGCAGATAAATATTTAATTTTTAAGAATGAAATCTTAATTACTGCACTGGCTTGGCACAGTGAGACTGTAATGCAGCCTCCCCACACTCGGGCAGGTGCAGGTGGTCGGGGTCTTTGCACTGCCTGGCCCCACTGCAGAGGGGGCTCCCCTCACAAGAAGCCCCTGTGGCTCACTGTGTTGTTTGGGGTCTGCACTGTGGAGGTCCAAGAAGAGCAAGCCACACACCTGCTGCTGCCAGGTGAGGCAGTGGCAAGAGGTGGCTGCATGTCACCTCTCGAGGCTTCTGCCCTGGCCTGGTGGGTCCGTGCTGGTGCCACTTGGCGAGGTTAGGCTGGGCAAGTGGATGCCTGCACACGTGTTCCTCCATCATTTAATCTGGAGTGATGCATATAGAAATTTAGATCAGGCAGCTTGACATTCCTGACTGCTGAGGCTGTGAATCGATGGCCTCTCTACTCCCTGCCGGGGAGATCGATTCCCCAAGCACAATGGATTGGTTTCATCACTTTGGTTTCACCTTGTCAAAGTCATGTCTGATTTACTTTAGTCTGGAGGGCAGCTTTTAAGTATTTCATTGCATTTTGTAATCTGGCTGTGTGCCTTTGCTGACCACACTGCCCTCTGTGAGGCTGGGGTGTGCCTGGCACCAGGCTGGACAGCACTTCCCACAACAAACAACCAGCTTGGTCCAGGCAGGGCCAGCTCAGAGCACCCTGTGTTAGCAGTGAAACATTGCCAAGACTCAGAAGCAGCTGGGAAACGTCCCTGGGATGTTCTGGAGGAGTCCTGGGGCTGTCCTGGCTGGGAGGATGCTCAGTCCAGTGGCAGCATTCAGGCTGGTTGAGAAAACAAAGTTTTGCTGTTTTGCATCCTTCACCAAAAGACATGAAAATGCAACATGTTACTGGAGCTGGCATGGCTATAGCTCTCCCAGGAGTGATGCAGCCAGTCCTGCAAGCTTCCTGGTGTCTGGTTGTTAGCAAAATCATTTACCTGGTGCTTGGTTTGGCCCAAGTTCTGCTTTGTCCAATTATACTCCTGGGTGAGTTTCCTGAATGCAAGTATTGATCACTCTTCAGACAGGTTTTCTGTCTGGTCTCTACATTACCTCTGCTCTTCTTCAGGCAATCCATTATATTTTTATAGCCATGGGTATTATTAATCAATATACAGTAGCAATCTAATTGATTTGTCCAAGGCTTTCCGTCTGCAGCCATTGATGATCAGGAGGGTCAGGGCTGTGTGTGCAGTTGGGGGGCAGGCGTGAGGTCCCCACGAGGTGAGGGGCAGCTCCAGGCCCCTTGCAGACACCTCCACCACACTCCTACTGTGGTGCCTGCAGTGTCATACTCTGACCCCCTCCCCGCTGCTCATTACCATTATTTATCTCTCATGGATGCATCTGGAGGCCACAGGAAGGGTCAGGGAACATTTGTACAGAGAATTAGCAGTAATTTTTCAGGGGAGCAGTATCTATCTCCTGCTTTCTGCAGAGCTGGGTGGGGTAGGCGGGCTGGGAGCCGAGCTCTGAGCTCCACCTGCTCCATCTGTCACTGCTCCCACACCGCCGCGGCACCGCGCACACCGATGCCCTCGAGTCTGGGTACTCTCATGGGCAACAGTAAATGTTTGTGACTGGAAAGGCCCCTGGGGATGCTCCAGCACTCCCGTGGTGGTGGGAGAGCGCACGTTCCGTGCAGAACAGGGAGCCCAGCCCAGCCCCACTGCAGCCCACACCAGCCGAGCAAGGCAAGGGTGGCTGGTGGCACCCAGCTGGGCCAGCACCCGGGTTGGAGCCAAGTGGGCACACAAGGGTTAATTTGGGAAGATCTGTGTTGATAATAAAGCTGCTTTTTTCCTGGCGATGATATGATCGGAGCAGGGTTGCTATGGCAACAGTGGCTCTAGACACCCCCCCCGACCGCTGGCGGCTGCTCCCGAGCCCCGATGTGCCCACCCAGCACCCATCCCTGCCCACAGCACCCATCCCTGCCCCCAGCACCCATCCNCGCCCGTCCCACAGCCCCGTGCTGCACCCACTGCTCCATCCCCCGTGCACCTCCCATCGCATGCTCACACCCTGCCCTACACCACTGCCACCACCCCAGGCCCTGCTTGTCCCCAGGGGTGCCACGGGCACCAGAGAGCCATAACGGGATGGGACAGATCCCTCACTGCAGCCTCGTGCTGGCCCTTCCCACCTGCCCTGGAGCTGCCCTCTGGGCACAGCTACTCTCAGGCCCTCTTCCCACTCCCCTAAGTCCTGCTGTGTCCCCCATCTGCAGCCACCGCTGGCAGGGTGCCCGCAGGGCGCCCTGGTGGCCCCTGACTGTGCCGGGAGCTGGCCAGGACCACCAATCCCGGCGTGGCACAGGGCTCAGCACGTGGCCGGGGGGTGCCAATCCCCGAGGCCATAGCCAGGTGGGGATCTGTGCCAGGGTCTGTGCCAGGGTCTGTGCCCCACTCTCACCCCGGGCCCAGCTGCTGTGGGTGCTGACACCACACGTGACACGGTGTGGTGTCACTAAATCGCCCACCCTCCTTCCTCCTCTTCCTTCCTCCCTCACCCATTAATGAAATAAAATAAATTTTCCATTTTTAAACATGAAGTTTTAAAAAAGAGCTGCAATTCCGTGCACATGCAATTCCCAGCGGGAGGGGAGAGCGGAAGCGGGCCCTTGTGCTAAATACAGAACAAAGCCTTCTGTCTGAAAATACCTACGAGGAGCTAACAAATGCTAATGACAAAATAATGTATGGGGGGGTTTAACGCTGGATGCTTTTTATCAGCAAATTAGCACAGTTATTATGCTGCAAATGCATTTAACAATAATTTGTTTCAATAACTGTAGAACTGGTATTTTAAAAAATATACACCATATTTAGAACACTTCATCCATGAAGGACCATTATTGTTTTTTCCTCCCCAGAGAGTTATAAAGGTCTCTCTTACAAGTGAAAGAAATACAATCATCACCCTTCACAGCTCAGTTACTCTCTTTTATTTTATTCAGAGCCATTTAAAGTTTGTGTTTTTAAAGGAAAAAGAGCAAATGTCTTTAAAGGGTCAGGGCTGGAGAGGGCTCGGGGACCCACGTGGGGGACAGGATTTGTCTGGGGTTGCAGGTGCGGTGCATGGGGAGCCCACAGCACGGCATGGGCAGGATGCTGGCACGGGGCAGAGGGCAGGTGATGTGCCAGAGCCTGGGTACCCCACAGGCACTCTGCCCCTGGCACTGCTCACCTGGCACTGCTCACCTGGCACTGCTCACCTGCCACAGCAGCTGCGAGATGCCCCCGTCCCTGCTGGAGCTGGGTCTGCAGGCCCAGGGGCAGGGGGGGACAGGCAGGCTCCTGGCCAGGGCACAGGGCACGGGGCACAGGGCACAGGGCACAGGGCATGGGGCACGGGGCACGGGGCACGGGGGACAGGGGACAGGGCACAGGGCACAGGGGACAGGGGACANGGGGCACAGGGCACGGGGCACAGGGCACAGGGCTCTGCCCGCAGCGCCGTGCAGGCTGCGCTGTTCCCAGCAGCCTCTTGTTTACAGCCCAGCTCCTCAGTCACAAACCGTTAAGGAAGGGAAACAGCTACATCGACACTCGCCAGAAGCGGATTCATGTGTAAATCAGCTGCTTTTAAAATTTCACTGAGCATGAAAGTTCACCTTTAAAATCGACATAAACCGCAGCTGTTCCCAGGGCATCCCAGGCCAATCCCGCGGTCCCAGGGGACAGGGACATTTAACTGTGCAACACAAGCACGGGGCTGTCACAAAGTTGAGGCTGCACCCGTGCCTCCAAACCCTTTCCTGCTCCGGGCGGTCAGAAGTGGCACCCAGCGGTCCCCAGCCGTGTGCCACTGCCTGCAGCGCTGCTGCTCGGGGTGCTGCTGCCAGCCGGCCAGCGGGCCACTGCGGCAGCTGGCCACGGGCCACACAGCTGCCTGGGACCGCGGGCAGCAGGCAGTGCTGCCCAGGGTGGCTTTCTGGGCTGTACAGGAACGGGATCCTGGTTTGGGACAGGCTGCGGCCCAGGCAGCTGCGAGCCCGGAATTCCCGGGAGTGCCAGCGCAGCGCTGCTTCTGGAGAGTTCTGGCTGCTGCTGGGAGCCAGCGCTGCTCTCAGCTCGCCCGGCCAGCACTGCCGGCTGATAACATCAACCATAACTTCCAGGACAGTCTACTCACACCATAAACAGCTGAAAGAAAATCCATCTCTTCTCCATGCAAAACCACTGATGAGTTCATGAACTGTGCTGGGCAATAAATCACTTGTGCTTATGCAGGAGAGCCGAGGTTTTTGGGTTCCTAATAGGCACTCTGACAACGTGATTGCTCCATATTTCTCTGTAGCTGTCACCTTTGCAGGCCTGTCAATGCTCCTAATCTTTTTTCATTGCAATGTCAAGTTTTGGTAAGTGAAGAGGTGGAAGGTGGGATGGGGTGTGAACAATACTGGGACCAGCTTCCTGAGCCACTGCTGAGCCCCGTCCCTCCTGGCAGGAGCCCAGCCCTGGGCTGCTGCCCCGCTGAGGGGGCTTGGGGTGGCTGCAGCACCCACACAGAGGGGCTGGTGCCAGCATGTCGGGACAGCCACCAGCTCCCAGCCCCCCTCCCTGCTCCCTGCCATCCTTCCCCTCTCCCTGCCCTTCCTCTCAACACCATCCTCTGCCTTTTCCTCCCACCAGACCCAGGTTCTGCTCCCGTGGGAAGACAGCCAGTGCTGAGCCACCAACGCAGACCAGAAAACATACTTTTAATATTCAGCATCTGGATAGACAATAAAAACTGGGACAAATAATCTAGTTGAGGCAATTACCTTAGCATAAATGTATATATTATTTATAAATGGCTTTGAATATATAAATAATATTGATAAAATTTGCATGAGTAAAAAGAGACATAATTACCAAATGATGCCTTAGAGCAGTGTATCCTGCTGGCTGCTTGCTGCCCTGATTCTCATCTGGTGGACCCTGCCCCAGTCCTCTTGTCCTGCTAAAAATATGACATACACATTTAACTGAGCTAAAAAAGTAGAGCCTAAAATAAGGAAACCAGTTTAGAAAAGTCAGCATTGCCTGAGCAGCTCTGGCTAAGTTTTGAGTGGGATTTGAGGATTCAGTGTTTCCTGGGGATGTAATTGAGGACAGGTTTCAGAGACCTGCAGAGACAAAAGTGCATTATCCAGCAGCTGGGGGCCATGGGGCTGTGGCCCTCAGGAATGTCAGGGTGTCCCTGCCCTACTGCCAGCACTCACCACTGTCCCTGGGTGCCACAGCCCCAACGTGCTCTTCTCCTCCTCGTGAAAGGGCCAGGAAACTCTGTGGGCTTTTACTGAAACCACGAGTGGCTTTTGTGAAGTTAAATTCAGCAGCAAAGTGGGCACAAAAACAGTAGAGCATAAACAGGAGCAGTGAGCTGAGCGCTTGCTGGTGCCAATGAAGTTGTCTGAGCTGGCGTGTCCCACACGTGGCTCTTTAATAAAACTGGCTGAGATTTGTTGATAAGCCTGAAGCAAAGTCAATGTAAAGTGTCAATCCCGCCTGCTCAGAGGAGCCTTTGGGGGTCAAGCTGCTTCCTGGCTATGATCGTGGTATCACAGATATGTCAGCCGCCTGTTAACTGTTTTCTTGTGGATCCTGCTCAGATCTCACACGAGATGCAGATAAGCCAAGGCAGGCGGGCTGGGGCCAAGCTGTGCCGTGCTGTTCTGTGCTGTGCCGGGCCAGCCCTGGCTCACACGGCCCTGTGGGGCCTTGGCAGTCTGTCCTGCCGCCGCGCTGGCCAGGCTGGGTGGCACTGACACACGGAGTGTCACCAAACCCCGCTCAGCCCACGGGTTCCAGCAGGCCTGCCCCGCTGTGCCACGTGGGGTGAGCATCTAATGGCTGCACACTCTGCACTAAGTGAAGCTGAGAGAGAAGAAATCAAAGGAAGTGGGGTTTAATTAAGTATCAACCAAGATTTATGCAACTTTCTCTCTCTATCATAAATATTAATAAGGAGCAAGTGGTGGCTCTGTGTGGCAGGCACTGTCGAGCCATGAAGGGATGTTAATTCCAGGCTCTTTGAGATGGACTACGCGTGACACAGAGCCTCTTTGATTTGGAATATTCCTTGGGTTTAAAAGTTAAATAACATGAAGGGGGATTTAGTGGGTAGTAAACCATTAGTGAGGCTGGGATTTAAACTCCAGTACGCATGTTGTGTATTTCACGATTGCCAAACTGATTAATGGCAGCATTGCCAGAGGAGCTCCTTTGACAACACTGGGTGCCCTTGGCAGGACTGCAAAGGCCAGACTGGCAGTGCTGGGATGTGGGGCCACTGGAGCTTGAGTGCCTTGGGGGGCTGCAGAGGGGGGCCCAGGGATGGGCAGCAGGAGCAGGGACATCCAGGGCCACCCCCAGGCTCGCACAGCCCACAGGCAGCTATCAAAGGTGACACAGCCGGCCTGAGGAAGGACTTGCAGAGCCCACTAAACCTCCAGCCATCCCTTAAATAAAACTTTATGCTGGCTAATAAATTTTAATGGCAGTTGTCAGTGCTTGATAACTGCAATCATTCAACAGAGGAGGAGAAGCTCCAGTGTTGGAGCACGGCTGTGCCATGCATGGTGCCCGCCGTGCCCGCTGTGCTGCCCTCTGCACTGCTGATTGCCATGTCCACACAGAAATGAGCAAATCCTGCAGCTTCCCCCCTCCCAGTGCCAAACCATCCCTTCCAGGTGTGCACTGAGGAACAGGCATCTTCTAGGGCTGGAAAATAACTGCCTAAGGAGAGCAGCAAAGAGCTCTGCAAGTGCAAGTTTGGGGACAGAAAATAAAAGCTTTTGCCTTTGGAACATTGCAATGTCATGTTTGGGATCTGGGGGGAAATTCTAAAGAATAATCAAAAAGTTTTCAAGTTCCAAAAATTGCTTTTGAGGCCAACAGGTTCCTTGGATTTCATGAAAAAAAAAAAAATCAGCAGTCTGGGAACTTTCATTACTAATTCAAAACACTTTCCAAACTTTACTCAGGACCCTGATCCAAGATTAACTCCAGAGTTTATCCAACTGCAGTGTCTCTCGGCAGCCTCTGGTGGCTGTGGGAGCCCGCTGAGGCCTGGCTGCGGGCTGAGGCAGTGCCTGCTGCTGGAGCAGGCACTCCTCCTGCCCTGTGCCAGCCTGGAGAGACTCAGGGCTCACCCTGGGGGTCTGGTGGCTTTGTGCCTTGGACCGGCTGAGCACGTGTGGGGCCTGCCCGGCACAGGCGGGAGAGAGCAGCTGCCTCCGAAGGTGAGATGTGGGCACAGACTGCATTTAACGCGAGGACAGGGGAACAGCGTGCAAGCAGCAGATCCTGTGGAAAGGATCAGCTCACTCTGCGTAATAGCATTTCCTTCCTCGGCTCCCTCGCCCGCTGCCGTGCAGCACGGCTGCACACTGAGATTTCGTGTAATTTTGTTTTAGTGCAGAATTTAATGTTAAGTTTAAATATGTAATTATCTTTAATTGAAATTACATCCATGCTTTTCATTAACAAGATGCACAGAGTGAGCAGTGTAAGGCAGCGCCGTGCAGGAGCGGGGCTGCTGCGGGGCTGGCCCGGCCGGGCCCTGCTCCCAGCGCCCGAGGCTCGAGGCTGTGGGGGAGCCGGGGCCGGGGTACCCCTGCCTGAGGGGCTGGGATACTGCCTGTGGGGCTGGGGGTACTGCCTGAGGGGCTGGGGTACTGCCTGTGGGGCTGGGGGTACTCCCTGA
>VXAX01005238.1:39369-78589 GCA_013399835.1 Leptocoma aspasia | reverse complement strand
GCTGCCCCTGCTGCCCCTGCTGCCCCTGCTCCTCCTGCTGCCCCTGCTCCTCCCGCTCCCCCTGCTGCCCCTGCTCCTCCTGCTCCTCCCGCTGCCCCTGCTGCCCCCACTGCCCCGGGTCCCTCCGGTTGTCCCTCTCTGTCGCTCTCCCCGTTTCCCCGCACCACCCGCAGCTCCCGTTCCCTTGCTCCTGCTGCGTCCCCTGGCAACGCCCGGGTTTGGCCCGTCCCAGCGCCCAGCCATCGGTTTCTTTTCCAAAGCATTTCGATAAGTGATCCTAAAATCGCATTTCCATAAGCGAACCTAAACCCGTATATCACTGCGGGCCCGACCCCCGCTGTCACGTCGCATAGGAAAAGCCATCCGTTCCCAGATTCGGTCCTTTTCAGACCGTAAGGTCAGTGATTCAAGTGGACGTTAAACTAATCCAGAGAGACAACGCGGTTATGACTGTCTGGTGGCTCTCCCGGAAACCTCCACATCCTTTCAAATTCCTCACGGAGATCCCCCCTCCAGCGGCTCTGCTCCCTGGGGCCGCAGGGAACACCAGGACACCTCAATCCGCCTGTTTAAAACCCAGGATGTGTTCTGCATCTGTGCAGTTCCGAGGCACAATCTGCCCGTCACCCTGACACAGCCGGAGGGGCACGCCGCTGGCTCAGCCCGTCCTGGCCCAGGGGCTCCCGGCACTGGCCGTAGTCCCTGGGAGCCCTGCTCTGTGCAGAGCAGCACGGGCAGAGCTCAGTCCCCGCAGCTGGCACCTGCCACACACCCTGGTTCTACGTTTTTGCTGTAATGATTCCTAATGTTTCACCCAACAACCCATAAATTTCACCAGAACAAGGCCATGAAGGGCTGGTTTGAGGAGAAAGGACAGATTGCCCCAGGTTGTAACTCTGCTGTGAGAGGCCTTAAAGAAGCTCTTGATAAACAGCAAACTGGCACTGTGTGGGCACAGCCCCACCCGTCAGGGGCTGCAGCCTGTCTTCCCCCCCAGACCTGCCTCCTCCACCCAGGGCACAGGGATGGGTCCCCCATCTGCACCAATGCTGGGCTTGGGTCATTCATGTCCTGGGGACAACCAGGACAGGGCAAACATGGCACCAGTGCTCCAGAGGAGCTTTCCAAGAGTGCAGAGTCCAGTGCCATGCTGGGACAGGCAAATGAAGACACCCCCAGTTATCAGCTAAACTTAAATTTCTCTCAACAATTATTTTAAAAGCAAGGAGAAGGACCTTGCTGAGTGTGACTGATCACTGCACTCCATGAACCATGAACTTGGGTCTTTGTTGCCTCCAAAGCAGTTCCTGCATCTTTTGCAAGCACGAATCCTATGGATTTATACTAAATGCTCTTCAGCCTTGTTAGCAACAGCCAGTGAGACAATCAGCACATGCTAAAGTCCTGTTCTGACAGTGCAATCAATTAAATATCAATTAATCAGTTAATCAGTACAGAGGATGCACACAACAAGGCTATGATGGCCGGTTTCTAACCCTGGGTGTTTCATGCCAGTCCCACATATGCAGCTTGACAGAATTGCTATTTTCTTGTGAGGGGGCTTCAGACTGGGATTTCCAAGCTGTGGGGCAGAGCTGGGCCAGCACTACCAGGGCATCCCCAGAGGCACTCATGAACACAGCTGAAGAGCTTCCTTCCTTCCTCTGCATCTCCCGTGTTTGCACCTTCTACCATACTCATTTTCAGACAGAAAATGGCAGAGAATTTGGAGAAAAAAGTGTTCAAGAATTTTGGAATTTGCTTCTGAAAAGGACAAAACTAAATTTGCCATGGAAGCTGTCTCAAATTCCTCTCCCAGCTGTGGCAACAAGACAGATGCCAAAACCATGGTGTCCCAGACCTTGTTCTAAGGGTTCTGTCTCTAGAGCACTCCTTGTTCTTCCTGCCTTTCTCCTTTGCTCCGTGACCTCTCCCACTAGGACATCTCCCCATCTGTGTCCTTTCACCCTGTGAACCCCTGAACACTTGTCCCAGTAAAGCCAGGACAGGTGGCCCCAGAGACCTTTTCACCTCGGCTATGTCCTGCCTGTGCCTTAACCTGATTTGGATGTGTCTGTGATGTGAGTGATACACCTACCCGGAGCCCGAGACCTCCAGAAGCCACTGCTCGTTTCCATAGACCCCCATAAATGGATAACTGGCTCTTTTAATCTTGTTACTAAATTGTAATGGAATTATCCCTCTAATCCTTTGGAGCAAGAGCAGAACTCAGCCACCAATATAAAATAAAAAAAAAACCTACAGTAATCATAGATTTTTAAAGTATTTATTTTGTGCTGGTCTCAGACAGGCTGTATGTAAAATTTTATTTCCGAGGAATAATGTCACATAGTGCACATTGTGGCTGCTCTGTGATTAAGTCCTTTTTAATCTGCCATGTGTGTGGAGGTGCAGTGCTTTCCCATCACAGCTCCCTCCTGCCAGACCCCCCGTTAATGGCGTTACCGGATTATCAGAAAGAGGCGGAATTACCCAGCTACAGGAGGTTTTTGCTCTGATCTGCTTAGCAGCCCAGGCCATCCCAGGGCAGGAGGGCTCAGGGATGTAAGCCTGTTTCCTTCTCAGGACCATGTGCTCCTCACTGCTCTATTTTCTCACAAGAAACTTTCTAGCTGATAAATCTGTTTAGAGTGATTGTTTCCTGCTGCTGCTCTGTCTGTCTGTCTGTCTGTCTGCTCCCTCACAGGTAGGAGCTGCCAGGTTGGGCTGTTGGCACTGCTGGCGGTGGGACGGGAGGCAAAGATGGAGCCAGCAGACGAGGCAGCAATGCTGGGAGCTGGGGCTGCCTGGGCATTGTCACAGCAAGCACAGCAAAAGCACGTTTATCCGGAGACCACTGGCAGTAGGATGGGGAAGTGCAGCTGGCTCTGGAGCCTGAGGTACCTGTGCCATCAGGAAAAGGCAGCTGGTGCTGCCACGGTCAGTGCACGGAGCCGTGCTGCTGTCACCCACACCGTGCTGCCCGTGCTCTGCAGTAACAGGTCCTGCTCCTTTCTGCCAGCCCTCAGAGAGGGCCCCAAACCTCACAGAGGGGATCTGGCCCCAGAGGCTGCGCAGGCCGGGCCGGGCATGGTGAGAAGGGCTTTGCTCCCCACAGCACAGCCCTGGCGGTGTGGGTGCACGAGGGAAATCATCTGGATGCAGGAACGTCCCCTGGACGCAGATGGGACGTGGCAGGGAACGCGTCCCCGGCGCGGGGGCTCGCGGTGGCGTTCGTGTGACCTGGAGCAGGAACAGGCACAGGGAGCTCCAGCCCTGGCTTGCTCCTTGCCTGGCACGTGGGCAAGGCAGGGAGTGGGAGAAGGGAGGGTTAGGGATGTGCCAGCGTCCTGTCACAAAGCATTTGCTGACCTTTCCATAAATATTCCTCAGAAAGGCTAAGTGCCGGGTCAGCTCCGAGGGTGCCGTGCTGTGCCCGGGGCCGTGGCCACTGCGGCTTTGACAAACAGCAGCTGACCCGAGCATGGCCCTGCGGGGGCTGCTGAGGGCACGGCAGCCTGCCTGGGCAGGTGAGGCTTTTGAGAAACAAATGCAGTTTTGCCCCCAAAAAATTGGGTGCTGCAGAATGCAAGACATTTATGAAATGCTGCTCCTCACTTGATGGCTTTGCCTGGATTTTCTAACCCTAAATTAAAGAGGTCTTACCCGTTCCCACTGAAAACACCAGATATGAAGTGGAAAGAGTTTAGTGGAAGGTCACATTACCTGACTTAAAACAACATTACATGAGGAGAAAAAAAGGGCTTCACCGGTATGATTTAAAATATGAAGTGTATTCCCTCTTTTTTTGTCATTTGATGGCAGAAACTACAACATGGAAATGAAAGCTTGGAGATTCATACAGTGAATCTAATAGCCCAGACCCTGAAAAAACTGTGCTGCTACATTCAGTCACCCCACAAGCACAGTCTGTCAGGAGGATGTACTGTGGTGTGCACTTTACCAGTTCTAAGAGTCTGCAAAAAATCTGGTGGTTTCTTCCATCAGCTTAACTCCAGGTCATACTGGACCAGCTTGCACTGGTGAGAATGAAGCTGATTCGATAGCACCTGGTGACAAATCCACATGAGAGTGTCTGAGCAGAGGAGGCTGCAGGCTGCTGGATGAGCTGGAGTGGAGCAGCTGCACTCGCTGCTCCGCGTCCTTGCACGCTGCCCTGGCCACATCTGTGAGCAAGCAGTCCACGGGGAGGGAGGCAAAGCAGAGCCCTGCTGCACCACGAGCCTTCAGCACGCTTCCCTTTGCATGCCGAGAGGCTGGCAGGCCAGAGCTTTGAGCCCTGTGCTGCTCCTGCTCTGACTCAGGCGCTGCCTGCGGCTGCTCCTGCCTGGCTCACCTCCGGCTCAGCCCCCTCCTGCTTCCTGGAGATGCTGGCACCGAGAGTGGATTTGCCAAAGGTGCTGTCAGAAGTTCAACACCCCCACAGCTTCCAAACTGCTTGAGAAGTGCTCGGGAGGCTGGCAGCAGAGCCAGGGCTCTGTGCCCCCGTGCTGACAGCAGCCCCGGCAGTGGGTGCTCGGGGCTGCTCCATTACGCCTGAGTGCAGGAATGCCTGTGCACGGGAATGCCTTGGGCCCCAGCCTGCAGAGATTTATGGACGTGCTTAACTCTTAGCAGATGAGAAATCCCATTGAGACTATGCATATGCTACAGGTTAAAGACAGGCATAAAGCTTTGAAGAGTCTAAATCTTGGATTATAAAGATTATAAATTTTCAGAGGACAAGGACAGCCTCTGTCTGGATGGCAGCAGGGTCCTGCAGGTGAAGGACAGCTCCTGCCTGCAGCTGCACCCTCACCTTCCTCCCCTGGCGGGTTCCTGGGTGGCAGGACTGCCCCGGTGTGCCTGGCATGGCTGAGGAGGGGCTGGGCAGGCTGGTGCTCGTGGTGTGCTGTCAGGAATGCATTTCTCAGCACACCGGCTCCAGCAGCTCAGAGGAAAGGAAATGGAATGAGAAACAGACGATATATCCATTCCTGGAGCTCCTAAAGCCATCACCAGGACCATGGAGGGAGCAGCTGGTGACCAGCAGAGCCCAGGGGGACAGGGCTCCATGTGGGCACCGGCCCTTGCTGCTGCTGTAGCAGGACCCTGGGGAGCTGAACACAGAAATGGGGCTGTGCCCGAGCCCTGCCACAGCAGCCCTGCCCAGGGGGGCTGTGCCCGGCAGCAGAGCCCAGCGTGCAGGTCTGGGGCCCCAGCCCTGTCACAGGGAATGGCACTCACAGCACCAGAGTGGCACCAGCCACCCAGCTTTGTTGGGTACAATTTCCAAAAGATGGGGCAAGGGGAAACTATTTCCTGCTACTCTGTACTTTTAATCCATATTTTCACAGCTCTGCCTGTCCTAAATCCCAAGCAGATGGTGCAACTCAGCCCAGCTCCTCAGTTTGATGATCCCTGGGGCCTTCCTGCAAAGTGTACATTTCAAAGGATAATTCCACGAGCACTTCTTACCCTGATCTGGAGCCTTCCGAGCATCCATGTCCTTCATCCCTCTTCACACAGCCCTGCCCTGCCTCACGACAGCTTCCACCGGGGTTCCCTTTTCCGTTTAAAAGGTTGGTAGAGTCACAGGCTCTTATGGCCTTTGAAGCAAAGGGAGCTCTGAAATGCAAGAACCAAAAGAAAAATAAAAAGAGAAAAGGAGGAAAATCCCCTTGTGACTTCCCTGCTTCATCCTGCAGAAACTGGGGCCACCCCCAGCCTCTGAGCAGGGTAAGCTGTCCCCCAGCCTGGGGTGACATGGTGGGCAGATTTTGCCCTTTGCAGAGGAGCCCCTTCCCTGCACCCGCAGCCCCTTTTTGTGCTCCAGGAGCATTTCTGCACTAACAAACCCCGTTTGATAATTGTGTTGCAAAAGCCTCACTCTGAATATTTAATAGAATTATTGCTAGTTATCAGCACGGGGAGGTGATAAATCACTGCCGCCTTTGCCCACCACCAGCCGGAGCCATTAGTGGGTTTCAGCCGTGGTTCCCACCCTGCCCTCGGGCTGGGATGACCATGAATTAAAAAGAAAAACAAACAATCAACCTCCCCCCCGCCATCACCCCGCTCCGCTCCCCGGGCTCCATCCCGCTCAGAAATAAAAGAGAAAGCGGTGCTGCCGGGCTGGTCCCGCTGCCCCCGGCACCACACGCCCCCGTTCCCGCTGCCCTCGCCCCCCGCTCTGCCCCCTCCGCGCCGGAACGAGGTGATCTTTTAGCTGCCCTTTGTCTTGGAAAAAAAATTAATTCTCATTTGCATTACCTCGACTAAATGTCACCCACCGATATTTTGTTAGACATTAGCAATGCTGGCAGAGAGGGGCACGGGATAATTGCGTTCTGCCTAGCGCTGGGATTTACATAATTTCAGACAGCAATTAAAGAATCCCTGGGAATTTTTTTTTTCCCTTCCAACCTCTCCTACAAAGAAAGTGTTCGTTTACATTAAGCGCTCAGCTCCTCGCTGTTCATTTGCATAAAATTAAAGGTTTTTGTGTTCTGGAACAGCAGGGTAACATTTAAAATTCCGTTTCAAAAAGCTCACCTTAGAATAATAAAATGTTAATATCATTTCACGGGCTGGAGAAGGTTGCCAGCTGCCTTTCACTTCAAACTTTTACCCAATACTAACTGTTAGGGTGGGTGATATTATTATTATTTTTTTTTGTTAAGATATAAACTTTCTTGAAAAAGTGGAGGGCTGTGAATGTGCCTCTGGATGGGTCTCTGCAGG
Source organism: Leptocoma aspasia (assembly GCA_013399835.1). Lineage (NCBI taxonomy): Eukaryota > Metazoa > Chordata > Aves > Passeriformes > Nectariniidae > Leptocoma > Leptocoma aspasia. Next base: position 71,845 of record VXAX01005238.1, on the reverse strand, counting down.
GCTACTCCAGAGCAGAATGTTTGTTTACTCCATAGTTTTTTAATTAAAAAATCATGCAAAAGAGCAGCAGCGGAATATTACAGGCTTTAATGTGCCGTCATACGCCATACTAGGAGAGGAAATGCAATTTGGACCGAACCCCGTTCATTTGCATTCACGGAACCCCGGTGACTTCCCCAGGGCTGCGCTGCCGCGGCCGGAGCGGGGCCTGGAGGGGCCGGGGGAAGGAGCTGAGCCCCGGGCCTTGCTCCGCGGCTGGGGGTCCCTGCAGGCCCCCTCCCTCCTGCCGGCTCCCCTGCAGCCCAGGGCAGGTAGCGAGGAGCAGCACTTGCACAGCTCCCGGCACTCGGNGGGCACCCATCCCCTGGAACTGGGGCACCCACCCCCTGGAACTGGGCATCCATCCCCTGGAACTGGGGCACCCACCCCCTGGAACTGGGCACCCATCCCCTGGAGCTGGGCACCCATCCCCTGGAGCTGGGCACCCATCCCCTGGAACTGGGGCACCCACCCCCTGGAACTGGGCATCCATCCCCTGGAACTGGGGCACCCACCCCCTGGAACTGGGCACCCATCCCCTGGAGCTGGGCACCCATCCCCTGGAGCTGGGCACCCATCCCCTGGAACTGGGGCACCCACCCCCTGGAACTGGGCATCCATCCCCTGGAACTGGGCACCCATCCCCTAGAACTGGGCACCCACCCCCCGGTATTGGGGCACCTCCCGGACCCCTGGAATCGGGGGTCCCATCCAGCCACACGCTCCAGGGCCCCTCGCTGGGGTGTCCCAGCACCGGCAGCCCCCGGCAGCGGCCGCAGCCCCGAGGAGGAGGGTGGGGGCTCCGAGGGGCTCCGAGCCCACCGTGTGCGGGACCGGGGCCGGGCTGTCCGAGCTGAAGCTCCCTCAGCCATCAGCTGCCTTCTGTCTGAGCCCTCTATAGCTCTGAATAATAACAAATGGCATTTCCGTTGGAGGATGGCACCGCTGAGGGCCCTGGGTGACCTTGCCGGTGTCACAGGGTCTCTCACCTGGGCAGTCAGGTGTCAGCAGCATCGCCCCAGCGAGGCAGGCCGTGCTAGGGAGGGGACATTGCCTCCCCCAGTGCCCCCAGTCCGGCCAGACAGGGGCCACCCCACAGGGCTGGCACCCACCAGTGAGTCCCGGCGGGGACTTGGCAGCCAAGCCCAGGGCAGGGATGCCCGTTTTTAGGGCACAGTGCCACCAGCACCGCTCGGCCTCTGCCCGACCCCGGCTGCGGCACCGCGAGGGGCACGGGTCGAGAGCCCGGGCTGCCCTGCCCCAGCTCAGCCTCACCTGCCCCAGCTCAGCCTCACCTGCCCCCTTCCTCCGCCTCAGGCCACCTGGCAGCGCTGGCACTGCCCCTCCGCGGCCAGCCCCGGCTGGCCCCGCGCGGTGTCCCTGTCCCCGCTGCGCCCCCGGCCCTGCGGTTGCCCTCGCGGAGGGACTCGGGAAGCAGGCGAGGAGGGAGCAGAGCTTCCACCTGGCGTCCTCTTGTCTGCCACCATTTGGGGCTGCTGTAGGATTGTAGCAAAAAGCGTTTCATTAGAAATGAATCCGGATCCCAGCGGTGGCGGGAGAGCGCCGCGCACTCTGCGGTGCCCGGTGCCCGTGTGGGTTCCTGCTCCAGCCTCCCGGCCGCTGAGCTCCCCGCCTGCCAGCACCGCCGCGTTTTCCCGTGGTTTGCACGGGCAACCTGCACCTCTGCGGCGGCGCCAGGACAGGCACAGGGCAGGCTCGGGCTCAGCAGGAGCTCCTGTAAATGTTCTCCAAACGCTTTTTCTGGGGGGTGTCGGGGAATTGTCACCGCACCCCGCTAAGTCAGGGTACAAGTCAGGATCAGCACGCGGTGTCCCTCACTCGAGAGCTCGCGGTGCCAGCCTAGTGCCAGCGGTGCCGCTGTCACCCAGCTCCTCTGGCGTGCCAGGACACGTCCCCGCGCTCCGGGTGTCCGTGCTCCTGCCACACTGCTCCTGCCGGGTTTAAAAGCCACCACCGAGCCCGGCTGCTGCGGGCGAACAAAGCAACAAGCAGGCAGCAAAGCCGAGGATGAGGAATGAAAGGTTTTACCTGGGGAAGAGCGGAGTAACCCAATGAAGCAAACTTAAAAATTGAAAGGAAAAGGATTTGCCTTGGAATTTCTCTTAGGAAAAGTCATTAATTCCTTTTAAAATTTTTTCATTTCAAAAATTGTTTTCATTACTTTTACATTATTTTATGACATCAGTAGTAGTGCATAATGTGACCTGTCATATCATGTCAAGTCATGTCATAATATGCATAATAGTAGAGAAGTGCATAATATTACATGTCATATTGACATAATCAGAATATTCTATTATTATTGACTTCGTCAAACTAATTATAAAAAAGGCATGAAATACTTTGCTGTAGAAAATAAGATTTAGAAGGTGCAACCTATAAAAAAATTAGTTATTTCCCTTTGCAGCCACATTTTTAGGTATTTTCAATGTATTTTTATGAAAATACTTACATTAGCATATTACAACACAATATGCACAGCTGTATGCAACTCCATGGAAAAAATGGAATAAGATAAATTAAAACAATCCAAGTCAAATTTTCTGCTTAAAACTATTTCAATTTTTTTTTCATAATAGACAATTCTCAAAACAACAATCAGCAAATTCTTCTATATGTGAAATCTGAAAGTCCCTCTTATGAAACGCCTACCAGAGAGCAGCAGCTGTAAACAAGACTCTGCGTGTCCAGGGCAGGGAATGGAGCTGGGGAGGGGTCGGGAGCCCCAGGAGAGGCTGAGGGAGCTGGGAAGGGGCTCAGCCTGGAGAAAAGGAGGCTCAGGGGGGATCCTGTGGCTCTGCACAGCTCCCTGCCAGGTGAGGGGTCGGGCTCTGCTCGAGGAGAGGAAACAGCCTCAAATTGTGCCGGGGAGGTTTAGACTGGATGTTTGGAACAATTTCCTTAGGGATAGGGTGGTCAGGCATCGCGGAGGCTGCCCAGGGCAGGGCTGGAGTCACCTTCCCGGCAGGGACTTCAAAGCCGTGCGGATGTGGCGCTTGGGGACGTGGGTTCCTGGTGGCCCTGGCAGCGCTGGGTTGGGCTGGATGATCTCGGAGGGTTTTTCCAGCCTCGGTGACTCCACGGCTCCCTGTGGATCGATCCTTGGGAGCTGCTGGCAGCCCTGGTGCCCGCGGAGGGGCAGAGCTGGTGGGCTCCCTGCAGGTGTGACACCTCGCCCACGCCCCTCCTGTGTCACAGCCCTGCTGCGCCGGCCCCGAGCCCCCCGGGATTCCTAATTGTCTCGACACCTTATAAATTGCCAAACTTGGTTGTGATTGCTATGAAGGATGGTACTTTAAAGGACTCAATATCTCTATATCTCCCTTTGATAAACATTGGCTTTCTGAGCTTAGATCTTATTTATTTACCCTTGGAGCAGGTTCATTACTATGTATTAGGTAGATATGACATATTTATGGAAATATGGGGACTCTTTGTGGAATATATTAAGATTAAATAAATCATTGACTATGTGGTCAAGAACTACAGCAATCCTGATGAATGACTCCATGTTTTTTTTTTTTTTTTGGATCCTTGTATAATTTTAAGAGCCATCCCCTTTGTCTCCCTGGACTCCTGCAGAACTTCCTGCACCACCCCAAACCTGCTGGGGAAGGCAGGATGTGCACCTTCTGTGGGAGGAAGTTCCAGGTCCCAGGTGGCCTTAGGGAAGGTACCTGAGAGACTGCCAGATACCAGAACCCACCCCTGGGAAGCTGCTTAGCAAGCTGAGAAATGGTTCCAATTTGGTTATCCCACATCCCAGCCACTGTGATCTGCCGTGCACATCCACTAGCCAGCAAATTTACATATCTAATGGGGCATTTCCCCAAATCAGTTATAATTACATTTAAAACAGCTATTTTGATACAAACCAAGTAGAGCCATGGCTGAGGGCATCAATGTGGTTCCCTGTGTCTCGTGGCCTCAGTACAAACCTTGGAGATGGGCAGAGCACAGTCCATGGAGCCAGGGCTCCCAGGTAGCTCCTTGTGCCAGGCTGTTCCTCCTGCACAGGTACATTTGCTTTCCAGCACTTTTTTGCCACTAAATCCTGCTCCCCACGCTGCCCTCCTGGGCTGCCCTGCAGGGCACTGGGCATTGGGCACAGGCTGGGCACGGCACCATGGCAGGGCATGTGCCACCTGTGCCTTTTGGCTCAGGACAACCAACAAACACCTGCAAATGCTGGGGGATTCTTAAGGGTAGTTAAGTAGCAAACTATCTGTTGATAATAAAATTTACTTGCTTCTCACAGATATCCAATTTGCCTACTATCCAAAGAAAGGAATTGGGTGTCTGCTTCCTAAATTGTTTTAATCTCTGGCAAAGAGTGCTTCTGGCAGAGTCCCTCAGCTGGAAAATAGGAAATGAGTTAGAAACAACAGACAAACGTGAATAATGCAGAGCTTAAGATGTCTGATCATGATCTTGAGGAGAGAAGTTTAAATAGATTCCCCAATCCACCTGCCTGTGATCCCCTGGGAAGGAGTGCACTGTTCCTGGGGACAATGCCAGCTCAGGTCTGGCAGTGACGTGCACTGCCCCGAGGGTGGGAGCAAGTGGGGACGAGGCTTCCCCAGGCAGAGGGGCTTTGGTGCCACCTGGCCAGGCCCGGGGATGCCCACAGTGCTGGGACTGACGTGATTCCGTGGGCCCCAGCAGCTTGCCCAGCCTTTAACACCAGCAATCTCGTTTCTTAATCTTCCCTCGAGGCATTCATGCACATGCCACTGCTCTGACCCCCTCTGACACTGGCACACCCACACCAGTGCTGCCAGCCAGGCCTGGTGGCTCTTGCTGCACCCAGGACACCCACCCAGGTGCCAGGTGCCCGCTCCCCTCACCTGCCCTCCACACCCTTGTCCCCACCTGTGCCCGGGCCACCTGCACATCCCTGCCATCAGGCTGCACCTTTGCTTTAGCTTTAGAAACTCTCTCTCAAAAGATCCTCAGACATTTTCCCACATTAGCTTGAAAGGATTTAAAGAAATCATGAGATCCTGGTGAAAAAAATAGCCTCCTGCTTGCCTCCTGGTGAGAGGCTCTGTCTTCTGTAACTCTGCAGTCACATTCACCTCCCTGTGATGCTGACTGAACTCTTCCATGCCAAGAGGCCCCTGGGCATGAAGGTGCCCCCCACACCCCAGGTAGCCCCCAGAGCAGCCTCCTCCCCAGGCTGGCCGTGTCCTGTGCCCCAGGCTGAGGTCCTGACACAGCCAGCACTGACACCAAAATCCACCCTGCACCCCCTCCTGCCACGGGGCAGCGGGAGCCTCCAGAGCCAGCAGGCTGTTTCCAGAATGGATCCCATTTTGCTTCTCCTCGCAATCCTCACCCCTTCCATGAGGACAGGGATCTTGGTGTTGCAGTAGCTGCCCTGAACACCAAAGGAAATGCTCCTTCCCATCATGCTAAGTGAAACAATTCAAACCGGGAAAATCTTGATAAAAGTTTAATTAGGAAAACGGACTCCATCTGTAACGTATCCCTGTTCTCCCCATGTATTAACCCTTTTGCCATAAATCTGCCACCCTTGAAGAAACCTGCCTTCCTCACAAAACCTACTCAGGGTTCACATTATTTTAATCAGTTAGAGGGGTTTAATACATTATTGATTTTTAGGAGAATTGAAAAAGCTCCCGTATTAAGTCCAGGTTGCTTATTCTTTCTGTATATGACATTCAGGTACTTGTGAAAAATTATACCAATTATGAAATCAGCCATTTACTGCTTCAAAGTGCAATCAGTTGTCACACTGGAAAGCACTTGCTCCTGAATATTATTAGTTGGGCTATGTGCACAGGAAAGTGCTGAGAGGAAAGACTTTAACCAAAGGGCAATTGCATGAAATTTACTTAGAAATAGCTATTTATCACCCTTGGATTTCCTACTGTTCAAATCCACTGCAGACACTTTATGGAATGAAACAGCCATCTCACCAACGTAACTCAGCCAACTGAGGGGTTTTTTCCTCACTGACATTAAATGAAAAATTTAGAAGTCATTGTAACAGCTTAAAGATGCATTATCCTTTTTGATGTGCAATTTTAGCTTCATATCAAAAGCCATATAAAATAACCCCCGCACAAACACAAAAAAGGAACTTTTAAAAGTTTTATGACATGTAGTTCATCTTACCTTTTATGCATCTACCAGGCACAGCTTCTCCTGCTGTTCTCAGAGACCATTGCGTGATTACCACGATGGGGGAGAAAATATTGCCACAGCAGCAGCAGAGCCAGCCAGAGGAAGGATTAGTCTCTGGAGCCTGGGAAACAGAGGGGGAAGCTGAGCCTCACCACGCCAGCAAACGCCTCCAAAGTCAGCTGGAGCCGCGGGAGAGCTGCCCCTCCGAGGAGCCTTCAGTTGTGTCACAAACTGCCACCATTAATGGGCTTTGCTGCAGGCAGTGAAGTGAGAGGGAACATAAATTACAGAGAGGACATTCAAGAGAAATTTCTTGCTCGCTAAAGATGTCTTGTCTACTTGTTTTCCAGAGCAGACAAGAATTTTGGAAGGCAGGGGCAACTTCTCAAAGTAGGAATGAACCCGGTCAGGCTGGGAGTGCTGGCACAGCACCAGGATCGTGCAGGACCAACAGGGATTTGATTTGTGACAGCTGTGACAGGGAGATGCTCCTGTGCATCTCCCTGGCTGCACACAGCACCCAGGGTGAGCACTGCCACCTCACACACCCCACGTGCAGGGCAGTGCTGCTTCCTCTGCTGATTCCTGCAGATAAAATGCATAACAGGACTGGAACAATTGCCGTGTTGGAAGCGTGCTCAGGTGGACAGTGGGCAGCCTGGGACTGCAAACAGTGCTCCCACAGGAAAATGGGAAAGCAGCTCCTGACCCACTGGAGATCTAAGCCAGGAACAAAGTGCAGCCCCCTTACCTTGGGATACAGCTGGCTTGTCCACAAGAACAATTCTGAACGGGCCTAATGGTTTGGAGGCAACACAGGATGCTTCCCACCTGCTCTGGAAAGGTCCAGATCTGGGGATGTAGGCAGCACAGGAACAGTCTCATCCTCCTCTATGCAGCTGGATCTCCTGCTAGGTGGATTTGGGATCTGCTGGGACCCCAGGTGAGGGCTGGGCACCCACTTCTTGTGCCATGAGCCATGCTGGATAAGCCAAACATGCAGCAAGGACAGCTTGTGTTATTTGCCACAGTCAAGCCCCACACTCGAGGAAACAGGCAACTTCAAACTAATGCTGTTCTAGAATTTCAGGTCCAAATGAAGGAGGGGAGAGGAGATGCTGAGGGGAGCTGCTGCTCTGACACCAGCACTGTGTGGGGGCACCACAGTGTCAGGCATGGGATGTCACAAACTGCAGCAACAATAGTCTTAACAGGTGATGCCAACCAAGCCCTAACAGCCAGCTTTATAGCACAGAAACAATGCAAAACCAGAACACTTGTGATATTTTAACTTAGCAAAGGGATTGTTATAAGACCATTTAATTTAATAAATAGTAAAGTATTTATAAACGAACCATTTCATAAAGTGTTACCAATTTCTCATACACAATACTATGATTTGCACAAACGTTTGTCCTTGAGGCAATAGAAATGTTCTTTGCAAATCAATCCTTACAGGGATTGTAATTAGTATCCTCTAAGGCAGCTCGCTGTACCTGTAGCTGTGTTTCTCCCATAAAAGCCCTGATTGCTGCAAGCTCTCACACAAAGCTAACGACACAGAAGGAAAATGCACACGTTGTCTAGACTATTCATTTTAATCAGGCAAGAGTGATTTTTTGTGGCCCATTTGATATGACTTTTACACAAGATACAACCTCGCTCCACAGGGGCTGGCAGAAAAGGTCAACACTGCTGTATAAAAATACATTTAAAGAAGGAGTTTAGAAAAGCAAAACCTGCAGCCAAGGCCCAGCATTGCTCAGGCAGAGCTGCAGATGTTGTGTCTATCTGTGTCTATCTATTTCTGAGAAATTTATACATCTACCAGTTCTTTATTAAATGCACAAAATTAAAAAAAAATCGGGGATTTATTTTCTGCCCAGGGTCCAGAGGGACAAAAGCCACAATCCAGCTGTCCCTACTCTGGGGCATGCCACCCGTGGGTGCCCACATATCCTCTGGTGGCTGTCACAGGATGCTGGCACCCCTTGGCACGGCCACAGCCACTCTGGGAGTAGCTCTGCACCCAGCCTGACATGGGGACAGGAGGCCTCTGGTCCCTCGAACACAGCACGAGTCAGGGGTGTCTGTCTGGGGGGGTTTGCCTGGAGCACCCCACTGTCTCCAGCTGCACTCTAAGTGCCCCCAAATTGCACAGCAGGAGCTGGATTATCCTGTGAATAGGGTCTGAAATTCCAGCTGTAGGTCTGAGTTCCAGCTTTAATCATGCCATTCATCATCATTACCCACAGTCACTCCACTCGCTGCCCCAAAGGCAGCGGCAGGGGCAGGGGCTGGTGCTCTCTGTCCCTTTCTCCCTCCGAAGGAGGAGAAGCCAGGCATCAGTAAGATCATTGATCTGGAGCGTTCCTGTCCTCCTGAGCAAGGAGGAGGTTAATTTATCACAGGTTGGAGAAAACCCAGTCTTTAAATTCTCTGCTTGCTGTTAATTAAACAAAAACCAACTGTGTTTGCTAAGCCTTACTCCAAGGCCCCGGCTGCCCCGGCTCTGCAGCTGAGTGCAGGCAGCCTGTCCTCCGGGCACAGAGCTGTCTCGGGGGACTGCCTTGTCCCTCTTCTGTCCCTGCTGCAAAAACACCAGGACAGGTGTGGCTGCACCTGCTCAGGGCCCTCGTGCTCCCCTAAAGGCATTTCTCCGTGTAGGACAGCACGGGCACGGCGAGAGGGTCCTTCAGAAGCGGCAGAACCTGTCCAGAGACGAAAGGCCAGCCCTGCACCCAGCTCCCACCGCAGCCACAGGTGCTTCTGCGCCAGGTGCTCAGAGCAAGGACAGCCAAGTCCATGGCAAACCTGGCTGCAAGGCTGCCTGGAGATTTCCTCGGCATGCTCCAAGGTGTGAGGGAGAGATTAATCTTAATAATCGCTGTCCTTTTCTTGCCTGGCCCCATCCGAGCGGCGCTCTAGGTGCAGGTGTCCCTGTGCCCCCGCCTGCCCTGCCCAGGGCCGCTCTAGGGGCTCACCCAGCCTGCAGAGAAACCATCCCAGCTGCCAGGCTCTGCAGCGCCTCGAGGCTTTTCCCCTCCTGTCCATGAAGTAAATGAAGTGGGGAGAGCAATACAGTGCGCGCTGGCCGAGACTGACAAGCTTGAGCCTCTCCTGGAGCTGCTGTGCTGGTATTAAACAGACAAGACAAGCTTGCAGTCAGTTATCGGCCAAAAAAATAATGAAGGAACAAGTCAGCAGAGCAAAGCCAAGTCACCCGGAGCAGCCAAGTGGAGAATTTAATTTCGCACAGGTTCCCCGGCAGCAGTGTCTCTCCGAGCGCGGGGTCACCGCGGGGGCTGGCTGTGCCTGGCTCGGGGTGCCCAGGGGACACTCCCCCTGCGCTGGGCACAGCGGGCCGGCTCCGGGAGCGCGGCCGGGCACGGACAGCCCTGCAGAGAGGGGCTCGGCACCACAGCTCCCACCGGAGACCGAGCGTGGGCCCGCCGTGGGGAAAGCAGTGTCCCGGTCCTCAGGCCACCAGCATCTCTCCAGTTTGTAAAGATGGTGAGAGTTTGCAGGAAACCAAAGCGACCCCAGTGCCAACAGAGCTATCTGCACCAGCTCTGGGCTCCTTTCATTTGAATCCTTTTCCATCCTTTTGCTTCTGAAAACACTTCTGGTGTCAGTGTCACAGACATGTCTGGGCAAACGGTCAGTGGTCTGGGACTGCCTCAGCAGCAGAACACATCCAGAGGCAGAAGGGATAAATCAGCTGCCAGGGAGAGTGAGCATGCTGTGTGCTCACTGTGGACCAGTGTGGTGTTCCCCGTTGTAGGGCAGAAATATGGCACTGAGCTTGAAACCAGCTTTGGTCTCTCCCCCGTTCCAGCACGTGCAAGGAAATCAAATTTTTCTGGGTTTGTTTGTTTGTTTGTTTTGGTTTTGGTGTTTTGTTTTGTTTTCCTCACATAATCACAGGTGCAGCCTTGATGAGAAGGAAACCTACAGAACTCCTTGTCATGCAGGGACAATTAGGGTATCACAGCTTGGCCAAACACACATCTCTGGGCTTATGCACAAATTTCCATTTCTGGAAGCATTTGAAAGTCCAATTTTGAGAAAGAGGCAAGATGCTCCAAGCAGAATAGATCTTTCAGAAAAGGTGGTGAGGAGTGTTAAAATGAAGCTCACAGCCATTCAGCTAGCAAGGGTCGGGCTCCTGTGGCCAGCAGCCCCCCAGTTGTCGCCACACTCGGGCTGCCCAGTGTCAGTGCCACTCAGCTGGGGTGTCCCACAGCCCCGTGCCCCATCGTGCTCTCCCTGCTCTCACACCCAGAGCCGCGGGTGAGTTTCCCCTGCGGGCACAGAGCAGTCCCCACGCAGCTCCCGCAGCCGGGCAGGGGCTCGCAGGTGCCAGCAGCACCTGGGCGAAGTGACACGGGAGCACACGGGCTGCACCAGCCGCTCTCTGCCTGGCAGGAATCGTGCAACAATTTTCAGCTCCACGCCAACATTCGCAGCCGAGTTATAAACTGCTGGAAAATGCTGACAGCCCCTTGGCTCCAGCAGCGCGGGCAGGTGCCCCGTAATGGATGTGCTGAGTGACCTCCCCGGAAAAAAACACCCTGGGCAGCCCGGGCAAAAAGCGCCGCGGTCACTCCACAAACAATTAGCGAGTGTCCTGGTGGGGAGAGCATGCTAACAAGGGAAAGAGCCCGGAAGAGCTGAGCAAGCATCCTGCCTTCCCCCCAAATTCCTCCTCTCTCCAGCCCGGGCTCTGATCTATAGCATGACTCACTGGAGCGCCAGTAAAGCTTCAGAGATTGTTATGCTAAATGAGAGAAAAAGTAATTGCCTTTTCCCCATCTAGAACTCCAGATATATAACTTGGAGAAATATAATTAGCTGCTAACTTCAAAGATGCATTGGAATTTTTGTAATGGGCATTGAGACCCTGTATTAAAAAAAGCTAAAAGAAAAATGATACACTCCTTCTTGTAAATGGAATAAGACTTAAAGGTTTTAATTAGGATTCGCTGTGCATCTGCAGCTGGGAAAACAGGAGAAATAGGAGAAATACCCTGGTACTATCTTCCTGCTTGAAAAACACATACTGGGTAAGCAGCTTTCTGCAAAAATAATTGTGATACATTTTTGATTTATGAACAATAATCATCTATTATTAAAAATAAAGTGTTCTTTTTACTCTATCTAAATCATTCCAAACAAAGGGAGATTTTTGCAACAAAGACCTGGAGGTCTTGTCTGTTTGGCGTGGGAACAGGGGCACTGTCACCCAGCATGGCCACGCCAGCTCCTAGGAAAACATGGAACACTTGGAAATAAATCTGCCTGCAGTGTTCTTTGTGTCCCCGCTGACTGTAACATGGGTGCCCAGGAGATCCTCAGAGCCTCTTGCTTGTCTCTGCAGCCCCCATATCAATACCCTCTTCCTAGAAAATCACCTGTGTGCCACAGAGCCAGGTGGACCCTGCAGAACCCCAGGAAAGGGTCCAGAGACCCCTCATTCTGTTTGATGAGAACCCAGTAGAATCCCCACAAAGGGCTCCCCACAAAGGGCTCCCCACGTGGCTCTCAGGGCATGGCTTGGCTGCTCAGAGGCCACAGGGGCTGCAGGCTCGGGGATCCCTTCCCCTGATGGGGGACACCAGGGGACACCAGCCACCCCCTTGCTCAGGTTACCTGCACCCTGCCAGGGTGGGACTGAGCTGGGAGGAGACCCAGAGCTGCTCTGTGCTATTTCACGTGGCATGGTTTTGCTGCTGCTCTCTGTGCTGTGCGGAAAAATCTCAATCTCCTGAAGAAACCTGAAACCAGCAGGTTGGTCTTACCTGGAATTTGACTCTTGCATAAGCTTGAACTAGGTTGTACAAGAATGTTACTCTGAAAGGTGACCGTAGTTTGCACGTTTGGAGCAACTTTCAAAACAAATAAAACTTCCTCAAGTCTCCACATCCCATCAGGGCCACAGGGGCCTGTGTGCTAATGGATGGCCATGGATTATAATTTATCTTGTGTGTGACCACTGTTGTACTGGGCCTTGATGAATTGTTGATAAAGTCTGATACAGACTGCTGCCATTAGTGAATTTTTGTGATGTAGGCAGGGATGAGGATGTGCTGGGGAAAAGGGGAGTGGGGAAGAGTGGGATTGCTGTTTTCAACAAGTCTGAGCTGCTTGTTCACATTTTTTAAGGAGAATTCCAGGTACACATTTTCTACTATGAAATAATGAATGCCTGCCTGATGTGTTCCTTGTGTAACACTGACCATGAGCTGCTCTCTGCTGCGAGCTGAGCAGGAGCCCATCAGTGCACAGCTCAAGAAACCCTTCACTGTGCATGTGTGGGCAAGCACATCACCAGCACAGGGCTGGCTGCACCGGACGGGCTGGGGGCAGCCCCTCACCCCGGGGCACAGCCCTGGGAGCTGGGCAGCTCACGGGGCTCTCTGCAGCCCAGCCTGGAGCAGACAGGCTGTGTTCTCACAGACCTGTTTCGGCTCAGCGTTTGGTGCTTGTTGAACAGCTCTGCACATCTGTCTGCCCCACGAGGCAGGGTCTGCAGGATGAACAGATGCTGCAGTGTGGGGGGGTGGCTGGCAGGGACAGGCTGGCACAGGGCTCTGCTGCCCAGGGGCACTGCAGCCCCAGCTTAGAGCACTCACTTGGCTCTTCTTGGTTTCACTGCTTTTGTTTATATTGGTCATAACTGGGCCTGATGAACGCAGTGACCCCTTTTCTGGTGGTCCCTGCTCTCAGTGCCCGTGTGGGGCAGGTGAGCCCAGGTGGGCTGAGCAGGGCAGGGGGCTGCAGCTGCTGCTGCTCGGGTGCCAGTCGGACCCTGGGACCAGCAGGAGGGTCAGGGCCAGCAGGAGAAGGGCCCGGCTTGCTGCCCCGAGTCCCCCCGTGGGTGTGTTTCCCTCTGGCCACGGGAGCCAGGGAGGAGCAGCACCGGGCGGGTGGTGGCCGTGCAGGGCACGGGTGCCTCGGGCTCGTCCCTGGCTGGGGACACGGACAGCAGCCACTGCTCGGGACCCCCCCGAGTGACCCCAGCCCCAGCGGGCAGGGGGTCCCCAGGGAGGGGCTCTGGGGGAGGCTGGTCCCAGCAGCGCGGGGAGGAGCTGCCACCCCCTGTGCTCTGCGGAGGACACGATACTGAGCACTGGTAATACAATTTATTTCCACTAGTGAGTGAATTGCCCATAATTCATGACAAGTAGAGCCTCGAGTGATGATGAAGGTCAGCCCATCAGATCTGGAAATAAATTGTATCCTATTACAGCTCCTATTAGAGGTCTATTTATAGCAGGGGTTTGCAAACTCCTGGAAGTTGGGAGGGGTTTGGGTAGGATTTTTGCTTTCTGCTTGGATAGGGAGGGTATGAGGACATGAAATACCGATCTAAACAACCTGTGCTGCTGACACAAAGCAGTCCCTGTGGTGGACCAGCCTGCTTGCTGCAGAGGGATGCTGGGTCTGGAGCTGACCAGGGGATTTAGGGGTGCCTCAGGGCTGGAGGCACAGCCAAGGGACAGGGGAAACCTGCATGGAAAATGCAGGAAAAAGCACCGCAATGTGGATGCTTTGAGGAGGCTGATCTAGAAAATGCCATTATGCTTTTATAGTGGCAGCATGGCTTGTATCTGCCGAGAGCAGAACAGAGCCTCTCTCCTGTATTTACCCCTCTATTTACCATGGCACCGTAATCCCCAGGTGATAGATAATGTGCAGGATGTGGTTTGCCATGGAAACAGAGCCCTGGTTCTTTACATTTTTAAAAAGATTAATATTTCTCAGCTTGGTTTCATTATTCTGATATTAAAAATCATCAGTTATGTAGCATTTCACAGCCCTCTCAGGCCGTGACGTGCCCTTTTGGGCCCCAGCTCTGCTGCAGGCAGGATGCCAGAGCCTCAGGGACAGCACCTGGGCTGGGAGAGCACCTGGTGGCACCTTGGCCACAGGGTCTGCTGCCTCTGGCTGCACCCCAGGGGTGTGACACACGATGTGACTGACAAGGCTGTGGGCGAGCAGAGCCTGCTGCAGTCCCCCAGGTGACTGTGCCCGTTTCTGCCTCTGCTCTGCACTCCAGCTGCAGAGAGCATCTCCAAGCCCCTTAAATGCCAGAGCAGCTCACCCCTGGCAAAGGAGAGATGCTAGATTTCAATGTTGTCCTCTATCTCCTTGAAAAATACTTGAATTCTCAATGGATTGGGGACAGAGTTAAATTCCCTTATTCTGCTGAAGGACACAGGTTTGGGGAGAATAAGTGGGTACTCCTTGCTGGGAATGCAGCAGCTTTTCTTTCACCAAGGGACTTCCCAAATGCCACCATCCATGGAGGGGCAGGTGTCTGCACAGGAGCCCCAGGTGTGCACACAGACAGGTGTAACCCCCTCTCTAAGGACCTGCCCAGGTTAAGGAGGAGCTCTCATGCTGGAAATGCCTGGAAGTTTAGTTCCTTAAATGCAAAGAAACAAGAAAAACAGCTGTCTTTTAAACCTCATAAATCTGTACAGTAAAATGTTTGGGCAAAAGCATATTTTATTGTTTTTGCTGTCAGAAACAAAGAATTAAGGGCCATGTGACTCAGTAATTACGGTGGACTTTTTTTTCTGACAAGAAACATTAAACTTAAAACTGTATTAAAATCATTTGACAATTTTTATGCTTTAACAGCTGAGAGTGAATAATGTTTTCTGCATATAAAACACTTTCTCTTGTCAGCCTATAAAACTGTCAGAAATAAATTCATCAAAAAAGATTATATAATTAAAAGTCACTACTTTTCTTTCTCTAGTTTAGTTGGAATTATTTGTTTGTCACTTTTTCAGGACTAAATTACGGCATTCAGAGAGAACTTCCTTTGTTCAGACTATTGTGAAATGTATGATTCTTACAAAAGGAGCCCAAGTTTCTCCTCTAATGTATCAATTCAATATCACTTCTTAGAAAATACTTTCAGATAGTTCTGTTTCTGAAAAGCAATTTTATTCTGCAGAGGAGCAGGACCAGTAATGGAAAGCTTCCAAATGTAGAAATACCTTTTATTATTGAGCTGCATATAATTTATGGAAAGTTGCTGAATTAATTTTTTAGCAAAGTAAATCATTAGCACTTCAGATTGCAAATTCTCTCTTACAGTGGGAGCCATACAGGTGTTTCAAAGCTAAAGGAACAATATTGATTTTTATGTGAGAGGGGTCAGGAGAGGCTGGTGGGCTCCTGTGGCCCAGCTGGGGTGTGTGACCTGGGGGGACAGTGCCATGCCCTGGTGGGACCCAGTGTCAGTGGGAAGGGGTGTCCTGTGCCCTGACAGGGCATCCCTGGCACTCACCCCCACAGAGGGTACATCGGGAACACCTTTACCTGCCACCAGTCCCTGCCAGCTTGGGAGACCTGATCTCTTTTTGGGAGAAGTGTGGGGGCAGCCCCTTCCTGCAGGAAGGAGTGCTTGGGCAGCCAGGCTCTGTAAACAAGCTGTCTTGGCTCCTCACGATGAGAAACTGTGAGCTTGTCAGAGCTGGGTGGGTTTGGGGTGACTGGGTTTTCAAGGCTGGAGGCTAATAATGGTTTATTGATCTGTTGTTAACTTATTGGAGCCTTAATGGAGGCAATAAACTAATAGTGCCCATTGCTGTCATGTGGCTGCATCAGCTGGAAGCCTCCCTGGCATGCAAAAGGAGGCTGGTGGTGGCCACCTCTGTGGTGACCCCAGGGCTAGGGAGCATTTTGTCTTGAGGCAGCAAAGGTGCTGCTGTGAGTGGGAGCAGAAGGTTAAAGGGTGCTGAGCACTGCACAAGGCTGGGGTTTGCTGGCTTGCTGCTGTTTTTCTGATCTGATAAATCACGAAATCCAGAATTGTTGTGAGTGATGATTTATGAAATGGAGGGGGGAGTGTGGGGAGGGGGGTTCATGCTAGGATGCACTGGGACTGCTGCTCCCCCCAGTCTGGATAGGTCCTGCCAGGAGCTGAGAGGCGAGGCTGAGCTGCTGAAGTATTATCTCTTGGTATGGTAATTATTATTTGTGATTAATCCTGCCCATGCTGAAGAGCTGTGCAAGCCTTTTTCAGAGGGCTCATCTTCATGTTTGCTTCTGCTGCTCGTGCGTAATGCAAACTGACGTGAGCTGTTGTTGAAGGGAGGCAGACGGAGCTGTCTGTGCCACAGAGGTTTCTCCTGACAGGCTGGAATGACTAGGAATGTCCTGGCAGGAGCCAAACCCCCACAAGGCTGGGGGTCAGGGTGTGCTCAGGGTGGGTGGTTCAGGGTGCTGGTGCTGCAGCTGACCTGTGATCAGGGCTAACAAAGCCCAGCTTTCCTTCCCTTCATCCTCCTGCCCACCCAGAGCAGCACGGGTACCCTGGGCAGCCTGAGATACTGCCAGCCACAGCTCCAGAGCTCGGCCCAGGACTGGCAGCTTCTACCTTGCCACCCTCCTTGATCAGCCAGGAAATTCTTTTGCTGGCAAGACGTATTTGTTTGTGAAAAGCTGGAAATACCTGGGAAGTTTGCTGGACCTTCAGTAGCTCTACAGTCATCATTTAAGCAAGTTCATGCTCCATTAAAACCAGTTATTTAATACAATAATCATTCAATTAAAAAGCTCTTGAAGTGCCTGCCAAAGCCTATTTGTATCAATACAATATTTTAATTGTAAATAGCGAAGTATGGTCCTGCCAACTGTGATTGTCAAGGAAACGTTACCAAAACGAGTGCTCAGTCTCAGGGAGGCTCTGGCAACAGAGCAAGACTTGGGTGAGAGCTGGGAGCAGCTGCCCTGGACAAGGAGCACCCTCCCAGACCCCCTCCTGCACCCCTGAGCAGCCCTTGGGCAGGGCAGCCTGGCCCCCAGCCCCTGTGCTCCCTCTGTGCTGCTGCTGGGTGCCAAGAGCCAAAATAACTGGGCTCAGGGGAGGAGGGAGGAAGGGAGAATCTGTCCAAATCTCTGCTGCAGGGCTGTCTGCACGATGGGCTCTGCCCCCATGGCACCAGCACAGGAAAGCTGGAAGCCCTGTGTGGGATTGCTGCTGCCATGCTCCCACCCCACGCCCTGCATTCTGCCTCGCTGCATAGGTGCCATCACATAAATATTCCAGGCACTATCGCTTACTGTCAGACCCAATTTAGAAAAGTACCTGTCTGTTACAAATATTTTATAGTACTTGAATATGCAATTTATGTAACATGCCCAGCAAAAGAAATCCATTATACAGTTTTGTCTGATTGAAATTCTGGCATCGTAACAGTGGGAAAAAATTAAATTATTCTAGAAAGTTTCAGTCCATTATGAAGACCTAACTGCTCTTCTCTGAAAAAGCTGCTGCTCCCTCAGTGGTGCCAGCACTGTGACATGAGCACTGCGTGCCCTGGCTTCGTTCCCACGGTGCCCAAGGAAAACTAGGCTTCCCTGAGCAGACAGGCATTTGTTCCTTCCCATGGCTGCTCCCGGCAGCCCCCCAGCCCTGGGGCTGGCCAGGGCTGGCTCTGCTCACAGCACATGGGGTCGAGCTTGAGGGTCCATGGAGTTCTCCCTGCCCTCTGTCCTTCCCACTGATCCTGGCTCTCCAGCAGCCACTGGCTGTGGGCAGTTTCTCTTTCCTATCTGGGGTCTGGATGGCCTGGGCCAGTTTCCTTCTGCACTTTCAGAGGCAGGGAGGAGGAAAATCCCAGCAGGTTGGTTACCCCCGTGTTCTGGGGTGTTCGGGGCATCCATGAGCCCCAGGGCAGGGCAGAGCTGCTCCTCACTGCCAGGCTGAGCACCCTGCTGCCACAGTCCTGCAGGGCAAGAAGAAGGACCTTATTCCTCTGCCACCTTCTCTGTATTCTAAGCAGCTGGAACTGGGGACAGCCCATGGTTCTGCTACTCTGGCACCAGCTGCCATTGAATTCCCATTACTTGTGTCTCTGGCGTCGGGTTCATTTACATTTTGCAAAGTTGCCTCTCTTTTACCTTGCACTGATTAGGTCTGTCTGAAGCGAATTACTGAGTTCATTGATCTGAACAGTTTTATTTCAGTTGGGGTGAAGCACACCCAGTGAGTGGCCTTGGCAGGAGCCCCATGCCCACAGCCCCCCCTGCGAGCACAGCCCCCAGCCTGCAGCGTCTCCTCAGCCATGAGGAGGTGCAGTGCTGCACGAAGGTATTTGAAATTGATGTCCACTCCTGCAGTGAAACACGTCCTCAAGTGTGTTTTGGGAGGAAAAACCAGGTCAGACTAGAGCGGAGAGTATTTATTTCCTCTGGGACTCGGTGTGTTACTTGTGGTGTATTTTATGGGGAGAGGCGGCCCCATATGTCTTGGGGAAGGCGTTTGGCTCAGCAATGTGTTAACAGTTAGTGTGCTAAGGAGCCCTTGTTTGGGTACTTTAGTTTTGACATTTAAATGCATTTTTCAAATACAGTGAGATGAATGTGATGTCACCGGGGAGTCGCGAAGGACTCTCAAGCATAAAAGCAGACGGTCGGGTTTTAATCTTTAACAGCACTCTGGCCTCTTATCCCTGAAGGTCCCTCAGCAGAAGCTGTGTTGGGCTTTGGGTACCCACAATATCAGGTTCTTTATCCACTTATGACACTCTGTGTGAGAGAAAAATGTGTGCAATGCAAAAGTGATATTTAATGCCACTCAGACCTTATTTTGTTTGAGCATGGGAAATCTAGAGGCTAAAGATCTTTGTGGGCTTTGGCAACAGGCCTGGGTCAGACACACACGAGCCTGGACTCAAGTGTTTATTTTTATTGATGCATGACTTCTGCAGATTGTGAGGATTTTACGGTTTGACTCTGCAAAAAGTAACTGGTACAAGAGGAGCAGCAGAGGAGGGAAGTGGTGAGGAAGGAGCGTGCTGTGGTAACAGGGCAGGGAGGGAGCTCCTGTGCTGGAAACCACAGGAATGGTGTCAGGGCAGGAGTTCCTGCAGCTGCACAACCCCAGAGCTGAGTGCTGCCGGGCCCTGCTGAGAGCAGGGCAGGGAGAGCCCCACGGAGCCACCCCCAGCCCTGGGGCTGGGCTCTGTCACTCTCACTTTTCAGCCTTCTGATGTTTTCATTCTTGTGATGGAGTTTCTCACGCTGTTTTTTGTAAACATGCACATGTTTTTCTACCTGTCTTTTTGTTTTTCATTCTTTGTCCTGGGAGGAGAAAGGTTTGATGGACTTTGTCATTGACCAGTGTGGTTGGAGAGGTGGTAACTTCACCTTCCAATCAATGGCCATTTCCAGAACTCTATATAATGTGAAAACCAAAATAAAGTTTCTCTCTTCTTTGCCTTCTCTCGGGTGTGGCTGCGTTTGTCTCTGCGTTTCGTGTTGCTCCATAGAGTGACAGGGCTGCACACAGATGACAGCATTTTCATTTCGAGGAGTTCCTCTGCATCGGCACTTCTCCCATTCTGGAAACATCTGTAGCCTGTGGTTTTCACACGGCTTTATCTTTGGGGGAAGATTGCAGATAAACATGAACAAGCTTTTAATTATAAGATACTGATTGTTAGTTTGCACAGCAATATTTATTCAGTAAATTGCTAATTAATGCAAAGAAAGTTCCATGTGACATCAAATATTTGCTTCCATTTACACTACAAAATTTTATTTTTCACAATGATGACAGTAAATGAGATTTGTGAGGACAGACAGGATAAGGGTACAATCATAGAATTGTTTAGGTTGGAAAAGCCCTCTGAGAGGATCAAGTCCAACCACAAACCCAGTGCTGCTGGGGCCACCTCACGTCCCCAAGTGCCACATCTACACGTTTTTTAAATAATTCCTGGGACAGTGATTCCACCACTGCCCTGGGCAGCCTTTGGTAAATACTCAGGAGTGAGAAATTGCTGTTTGAAGAGCCCTTTCCAACAGCTGTGTTCGACAGTGAGAAAAGACACAAAATTGTCCCAAAGTGCGTGAGAAATTCAATGTTAGCAGTGCAGCCAGAAGTTACACAGGTTTATCTGACCTTGCTGAGGTGACCTGTAGCTGCCCTGTTGATATGGAGTAATTTATAGACATAATGGAAAAGCTGGATTTATGCCCTGATCATAGGAGAGAAATGCTACTACGTAAAATTGGAAGTACCTTTTGCAGTATATAGCTAAATCTTTAATTTTTATAGCAGCTAAGAGAAAAATAAGCTTGCATACAGTACACATGGCATAAACGGACTAAATCCTGGCCCTGTGGAGAGCCCCAGCAAGAGGCTGCTGATTCCCCCCTCCAGACTGTTGGCAGAGGTGCCAGAGCTGATGGCTCTTGACTTGAGTCAAAGCTGGAGCCACCAGGTTTCTCCTGGTTTCCCCGCCCACACTAGAAATAAGGAAAAATGGGAAACAGACCCTTGCTTTGGGATCAGCCTGGCTAAGCAGGAGCCACAGCGTCTCTGAGGCTCTGCAGAGTGTTTGTCTCTCCCTTGTGTAGAATAAACTGCAAATGAAAATGTCCATTTTCAAACGAAGTCCAATTTAACCGTCAAAAGGAAATTAAACTTTTTTAGCTACATTTTAAAGCAGAAATTATTTACTAAGTTCAGGTCTTCCTGACCAATGTCAGTCCCTCTGACTCATCAGTAAATTCCATATTTGTTGAAGGAATTAGCTGAACAAATTTCCAGGCCATCTGGCTGGCTACTCATCCTCCCTACAGCCCGAGCCTGGCAGCAGGAAAAGATCCAACTGCTTTCAAGAGCCCTCAGGACTGGGGATTGGGCTGTAGTGGCTTGTGAGGGCTGTGTAAGATGTGAAATGCTTCAAAAAAAAAAAATCAAAATAACTTTCAGATCCCAAAAGAGCTGCTGAGTGAGTGTGAAGAATTGGATGAGGAAAGGGAAAAATGGAAATTAATTCAAAATTATGGTATATATTTCAAAGGTATTTGGGTTAATTTCTGTTTTTCTTTTCTGCAGTTCTTCTCGGCTGTTGCAAAAAGAGCTGCCAGGCTGCATCCCCCAGGCCCCCCCAGTGCCACCCTCGGTGCCATCCTGGTGGCGCTGGCGCTGGCCCTGCCGTGCTGGGTGTGAACCAAACTGGTGCCGAGCCTTTGGCTTCAGGGAAGCACTTTCCAAGGAAATTCAAGAAACACTTGGAATGCCTCTGTCTATTAAAGAGTGACATTTAGTGTTGTACTTTGAAATATGTTTGAAGTACCACACAGCATAAAGGCCCTAAGGGGACCCATGAGCCAAATGAGATTTCCATGTCAGCACCAGTCACGACCTTTCCTTTACTGCATCTGCTTAAATACGGAAAACACGTTTTCGTTGTAAAGCCAAGTCAAAACAGGGATTCAGAGTAAAATAAAATATATACTTAGGGCTGCCCTCGGGGACCTTTTTAATGGTTTCATATAAAACAGTATTCTGTTTACAGTAAGATACCTCTCAGCTGAACACGCCCAGCGCTTGGCAGCCATTCCCGGGGTCAGCGGGGCGGGCTGGAGGCTCCTGGGGGCTGCCCAGGGTCTCCATGCAGTGCCACCCCGCAGTGGCACTGGCAGGATGGGTGCGGTGCCACCGGGGCTCACGGAAAACACCCGCAGACCCCAAGGGGGAGCTCCCTGTGCCCGCCCTGCTCCCCGGGGCCGCGGGCGGGTCAGGAGCCCCGCAGCATCCCCGGGGCTGCTCCCGGCTGCCTGCCGCCCTCCTGCCCCTGCAGCAGCTGCTGCTGCTCGGGTTAACGCCCCTGAACGCTTTTTGGGGACAGAGAGCCTTCCTGGGGCTGCGCTGGGCCAGCCGCGGGGGCAGGGCGGCACCGAGGGCCCCGGCTCGCCAACTAATGCAAACAAAGTGCTAATTGTGAAATGTGTGAGCTCGGTACCCATAAAATTACTTAGTAAGCGCTTTGCCTGAGGCACAAAAGACTGGCACAAAGTCTGTTCCAGGCCATTGAATTGCTGTCAAAAGCAATCCCCCGCCCGTTAATTACCGTGTGACAGGTGCCAAGCCCATGGCACCGGCCACCGTGTGCCCGGGATCGATGCCACCGGCCTGGGCCGGCCCAGCTCGGCGGCCCGGGCCCGGCTGGGAGCCTGGCAGCACCGGGGCTCGGGAAGCGGGACCCCGGGGTGGGGAAGGCTCCGCCGGTGTCCCGCGGGAGGCTGTGTGCCGGGCACGAACAGCCGCAGGAGCGGCACGGTGCGGCCGGGACGGCACCGGACGGTGGCAGGAGTCCCTGACATTCCTGAGCTCAGGAGTCTGCAGGAGGTACAGAAAGAGAAGCCAGCTGTAGCAGCTTTTTCTACAGTTGCGGGGGTTGCCGCCGCCAGCCCCTGCATTAGGAACTCCAGCAGCTGCTGGAAATGTTTGTGGTGCCTCCCAAATAAAAAGCACTTTGGTGGAGTGACTCTTCGCCAAAAAACGTGTACCTGCCATGCATTATTCACCATTACCTTGTTTAGAAAAGAAGCCATCCAGGCAAGGAGCAGTGGCGCCGTGTCAGGAGCGTGTGGCACACGATGAAGGACAGCCTGGCCCCGGGGCACCTCCTGCCACCAGCCTCCGGGGCAGCACAGCTCAGGGACCTTGGCAGAGAAGCCTGAAATCAGACTTTTGAATAAGAACCTGGTGTTCAAACATGCTTCCCTCCCATTGCCCAGATTCTGCAGGAGTGTATTGGGGTGTTTACAGGGAGCCCCAGCTGCGGGAAGAGGAATGAGCAGGGAGGCTGGGAGCTGCCCAGAACGTTCTTCCTGCAGACACCAGTCACAGCTCCCTGGACTTCACCCTCTCGGGAGCTGCCTGGAAAACCCGGGGTTTTATGGTGATAGAACCAAAAATACCCTGTTTGGATGTGCCCCTCCTGCTAGTGGTGCTTCCGTGCCCAAGTCCTGCCAATCTCTGTAATCCACTGATCTCCAGCCTCTCTGCAGAGATTCACAGCTGCTCTGAAACCAGCCAGGCAGAGGTGGGGATGTTGTGAAAGGTGATGAAGTTCAGTAAATGATGCATTTAGCTATACAGAGTTTATACATCATGAATGATTTATTCGTTTATAAATACTCCAAACTTCACATACATATTCTTCTGGTTGTTTAGTTTCTTGTAATTTATTGGTTCATTATTATTTAATATGCAAGTTATGTCATCCAAGAAGTTAAAAAAAATATGTATTTTCCACCTGCTTTGTTGACACTGTGGGAAGAGCAGAAGGAGCAGAGGCTCCGGGCAGGTGCAGGCAGTCTGGGATTTCTCTGGGAGGGCACAGCACGGGCCATGAGTTTTCCAAGTGCTCCTGCACTGGCAGCAAGAGAACACACTGGGGGCAGGAGTGGCTGTGGTGAGGTTCATGTGTTTCCTTTTCCTGGTATATCTTTGCTTTATGTCTGCCTAGAAATGTCAGGAGAAGCTCAGCATCATCTGAGCATGAGCCAGGTGGCAAAGCCACCCCAATTAGTGGCCTGGGCAGGAAGGTGGAGGGGAGAAGGCTGAGCTCAGCCCCTGTGCCCCCCAGCCCAGGGGTCTTGGGCACTGCTGGGACAGGACTGTCCTGCCATCACGGCTGAAGCCAAGTGGAAAGGAACTGACACTGGCAATTCTTTCATGTACTGTTAGTGAACAGCCATCAGAAGACACTGACACTAACTGTGGGCCTTTTAAGAGTGTAATGTATTAGCAACTTGTCTCCTTGAAAGCTAATGACAAATGCCTTGTTTAAAAGGAAGATCAAAACATCAAGAAAAATTAGATTAAATGGTTATGAAACTCCCAGTGGAGGACGCATTTCTCAGAAGTATTCCCTGTTGAACCTTGGAAATCTGTAATTATTTCCCCTGCTTACTGCATTAGGGCTGGGGAGTGTTTGCATTGCTCCAGCACGTAAGTGTTTGCACCCGGGTGCAGCACAGCAAGGCCTGGCCTGGGAGGTGGCACTGGCAGGGGGAGCAGTGACAGGGACACACGAGGTGGGTGGCAACCCCGTGTGGGACAGGGCAGGAGTGGGCAGACACTGTGGCTCTTCGGGACCAGTAGAGCCAGGAAAAGGATTTCCAGTTAATACTAAACTGAAGATGGCAAGGACCCATTTGGCTGGGATTGGCTGGATTTGCAGAGGTTCAGCCTGCTCACATGTAGGGCTGCCCAGATTCCTGGTGGCCATGGTGCAGCATGTGAATCCACAGCAGCATTTTTAGCATTGTTTCTGGGCAGAAGGGTGCCCAGGGCCGCCGAAGCCTTTATTTCAAAGCAGGAAGAGCATGAGCAAAGTTTGTCAGAATTTCCCCTTTGCTAGAGCAAAGACAATTGAAATGGTACATTCCAACTCTCACCCAAAGAATGTAATTTACATGTTTTTAATGAATTTCGCTATCAACACATGGACATCAGACCTCACTGACATTAGTGTGCAATTACAAGCTCCTGACCAAACCATGAGGGACTGACCATTCATCTTTCCAGTTACCAATTATTTTTATATCTAAGTAAATTAATGTTTTCCTTCTAATTTTTGGTGAAATAAGACTCATAGTTTTTTGCTGCAAGTAACTGCTGTAACCATGTATTTGAATACTGAGCTCCTGCACAGAAGTTTGGTGGTGAAATGGGATGAGGGTCTGTCTTGTCGAGCACTGCTGGTCTGTTCTGGGATGCAGAGCTCTGCACTGGCTGGTGTGTTTGTAATCAAAGTCAGCTGAATTAGGTTCTTTCTCTCCTATTTCTATGTACCAATTTGAAGAGCTCAGATGAAAAGTGTTGCATTACACCAGCACCAATAAGTCACACTATCTGTGTTGTGACACACAGAATGTTATTAATTGTCAATCACAAACCACCAGGCTTGTCAAGATGTTCTCTTCTGAACAGGCTGCTTTAGACCTGAAGTGATTTTTAATCAAATGTTAATAACACAGCATCTGTCAGTGGACCATTGGCATCATACAATAATAAAAAGTTAACATATGACATGGCAAATTCTAATGTTTTCATTTTTACTTCTTTCCAATTATCTGTGGAATTTCTGCCAGAGCGAGAAGTGTGCTGACATTATTACATGCAAAACACACTGCTGAAGGAGGAACATGTCTATTAAAGTCTGTGCTCCCCATCACGCCAGCTCCCAAAAGCACCTTCCATCCCTGCTCCAGGGCCTGCTGCCAGAGCCTGCCCGTGCCCGGGGTGTGCCAGCCCCGAGGAGGGCTCCCTGCCTGCCGCCTGCAAGCGTGGGACACGCAGCCACAGGTCCCTCCTGGCTCTGGCAGGCCCTGACCAGCGTGCAGGGAGCCCAGCAGGGCTCTCCCTCCCCACAGAGCCCAGCATTCGGGCAAACACGTGGCCTGTGCTCGCCCCGACCATGGCCTGGGGGTCTGGGCAGGGCTGGTGTGGGGGTCACACAGCCTTTCCCCTGTCCCAGCACAGAGAGAGCAGGAGCTGGAGCAGGACAGCTCCATCTCTGTCCTGCTCAGCTGTCCCAGCAC
Source organism: Leptocoma aspasia (assembly GCA_013399835.1). Taxonomy (NCBI): domain Eukaryota; kingdom Metazoa; phylum Chordata; class Aves; order Passeriformes; family Nectariniidae; genus Leptocoma; species Leptocoma aspasia. Next base: position 46,261 of record VXAX01005238.1, on the reverse strand, counting down.
AGAGAGAGCAGGAGCTGGGGCAGGACAGCTCCATCTCTGTCCTGCTCAGCTGTCCCAGCACAGAGAGCAGGAGCTGGGGCAGGACAGCTCCATCTCTGTCCTGCTCAGCTGTCCCAGCACAGAGAGCAGGAGCTGGGGCAGGACAGCTCCATCTCTGTCCTGCTCAGCTGTCCCAGCATGGCATCAGTGCCAGCACACCTCAGCGGCGCTGGGAAGGGCTGTGCCTGTCACACACTGGTAAAGCACCAGGGATTGCTGCTCTCATCAGCACCCTGGCCCCAGCCCTGGCACCGTGGCTGGGAGGATGGGGGCACTGAGCCCAGGGGACAGTTTGGCTGCAGAAAGGCGTGGGGGGAAAATGCCACTGAGCAGGACTGGGGCAGAGGGGGAGGATGGAGGTCCTGGGGTGCAGGGCTGGGAGCCCCCGGCTGCCCACAGAGCCAAACAGCTGCCAGGGGGCCAGAGAGGGGGTGCCAGGGCCGGGCCAGCCCTCACTGGCCGCAGCCACATCCTTGTGGGGCGTGCAGAGTTGCAGAAGCTTTGAAATCTTAACAAGAGAGCTCAGTGCAGCGGGAGCGTGATTGTTATTAATGGTTTGTGTTACAGGATAAGCGGTGCATAACAGATCTGCTGCAATATCAAGTATTCCATCAGAAATTCATCATTTTGAGGACTTTGTCAAAAGTAGGCCGTGTATGCAGTGTATACAAATCTGCGGGAGCATAAAGCGATATGGAAGTTCCAAGCACCTGTATATTTAAAATACACTCAATTTCCTTTCCTAAATGCATTGTTTTCACTTGAATACTTCATAGCATTCAATGGATTGCAGTTGCTTTGTCTATAGATTCAATTTGTGTCTCTGGACAGAGTTTGAATGGATTTATTATATTGAAATGCAATTTTGCAGACATAACCTTATATCTGACCCGTCATTACTTATAATGCTAAACTTTGATATGTTAATTCTGCCTTATGTTTTTATATATTTTACGACACTTGGCTTAAACATTTTTAATCTACATATTGGTTTATGTCCACCTAAATTATTGTTGCTTCCGGGGACAATGTGCACACAAGATCTGGCAATTCATTATGCTGGCCCCGCTTAAATGAATTTCAAAAATTTAATAAAGTTCTCCCCCTCCTTCCATTGTGTTCGAGAGCTCCAGCATAAACACCAGTCCAGTGTTATCAAATCACAGAAGAAGAATAAGGTTAACCTCGAACAGCCCAGCCATGCCGCAGACCCCGAGGAATGTCGCCTCTGATTAACGCCGCTCTCTAAAGCTCCGCCTGTCCCTCCCCTGCTGCCGGCAGGGAAAGCGATCTGCTCCGGGCACCCTGGCTGCCACCGGGGCAGCCCAGCCGCGGTGCCACCAGCGCTGAGCTGAGGCTGGCGGAAGGGGAGGGACAGCGACAGTCATCAGCCACCTCGGTGGCCCCGCCGGCAGCGGCCCCGGGNGCTGCAGGGAGGATGCAGGGAGGATGCAGGAAGGATGCAGGGAGGATGCAGGGAGGATGCTGCACGGAGGATGCTGCGGCTGCCGGCCAGGGCCACCCCTTGCCCCCTTCCCAGCAGTTTTGGAACGGGACAGCAGCCGAGGGTGGCCGGGCGGGCTCAGCCCCGGCCCCACTGCAGGGACCCCCAGCAGAGCCCGGAACGCCCTTCCCCATCCCCAGCTGCACCCAGGCCCTGCCCAGCATGTCCCTCCATCCCTTGGCCTTTTTCCTGCCACAATGTCATGAATTTTTCATCCTTGATGAACTTCAAAGTCTTTTAATGACTCTTCATGAAAAAACAGAGGGGCCAAAAGTTGAGCAAAGGGAGATGATTAAAGGACCTTATTAAAAGCAACCTTGTAGAATTCTCCACATGAAAGAGAGCGCCATTATGAGGGCTTATCCTTATAAATGACACTTCGCTTTTGCGAACATGCCGAAACCTGATTAGAGTGACAAGCACTGAGTGATACTGCAAACCTGTTAATAACATGAAAATTAGAAGAGGCTCATGCAAAGAAGGGAGATTAATTTAGCCCGAGTACATCTCGCGCAAATTGCAAAGTTGTGAATATGTTCTCAGATAATGAGCCTTCGCAGTCATCAGCTCACTTGTCATTTTCTGTAATTAATGTTAAGGAAGACTCCTTCCTGATGGTTCATATTACTCATATACCAAGAAAATTTCTTCAGAGAAATAATTTACATTTATTATCATCGGTCTGTTTGTGTGGTTTATTTCGCTGCGGAGTAATTTATTGCAGCACCGTTTCACTTGCCTTGATTAGTCGCTCGTCAGCCTGAAATGTAATTTTTTTTTCCTGATGGCAATGTCTGAAAATTGACAGTGGTGCAATACTCTTTTTAATCTGAGGATGTGTTTTCTTAACTTGAATAAACTTTTGGGCTGGAAGTTGAATCTACTTCACAAGTTGAATTACTGTTGAATTGCTGTTAGAAACTCAAAGGTTTTTGCTCTCTTAGGTCCCCAGGCTGCACACTGGTCTCACCACCTCTGCTGTGGGTGCTTGGCTGTGTGGACATACTGTAGACAAAGCACTTTGCTCCAAGAAAGAGCTTGTCATGGGTCTGAAGAAGTGCATAATTAATGTGCTCCTTACCTGGTCTCTCAGACTTCAGTTTGGACCTGAAGCCAACAAAAGCCTTCTCAAATATTTTAACTGTTTTCCCTGCATTTAAAATTTATTTTTTATTTCTTTTATTATGAACTTTTTATTTTTTCCTTGTCTTAAGAAAAAAAGCAGTTTAGTTGTCCGACAGAAGCAGCAGTTAAATTTTGCACATGTCCTCTTGACCTGCCTCAGCAGTTCCCCTTTGGCAGCAGCCACTTCTGCATCTGAGCAGTAAAACTGGGAACTCTTTTTCCTCCCAAACATTGCAAACACAGAAGCACTTAAAGTGAATTACTGACCTCTGAGCTGCAAATGAACCAAATGTTACTGATTAGCGTTTTTAGGCAGAGATAATGATTTTTTTTATTGGAGGCCTTCGTTCCCAACAAGCTTCACAGAACACTCTGTAGGCAGCGACTGCCTGTGCCGGTTAATGGTAATCCATATTTATAAAACTATAGTCCATCAAAGTGGGATGAATATTTTAAAAGCCATGGACAAATCAAATTGTCTTTGTCAAATTGCACGCTCTCCACATCAACTGTATTTTATGATTCTTCCTTGTACATGAGCCAATGGGATCCCTGCACCAGCTGAAAGCTGCCTGCCTAATTTTTGCTTCTGTAAACAGACAAGTCTCTGCTGTTTTAAAGAACTCAATGAGCTGTGGAGATTGACATTTAAGCTGTAAAATTGTACTTTATTTGATGAAGTTAACAAATAATGTATGAAGTAGATTTATTTGATGTCTCTGTGAGTACTAGTTGGTTCATCCTGATAGGAACAAATTGACTGTTTTTGAAGGATTTTAAAGTTGCGGGCAGCACACTGGGGAGGGGAGCCTGGGCTGCTTGGGAGGATCACTCGGAGAAGGACGAGCTCAGGGGCTCTGGATGCTGGCAGAGCTGTGCCAGGCAGTACCAGCACGCTGCCACGGAGAGGAACAAACCCCGACAGGGTCCCAGGGGACATGCTGGGTCCCCACTGAGGGGTCTGGCCCCGCTCCTCAGCAGCAGTTCAGGGGTGCCCGTGGTCTTTTACCAGAGAAACACTCCAGGCAGGAAGGCCACGCACGGTGCAATGTGGGACTTGTACCACTAAAAAACTTAGAAAGAGTCTGAGAAACATTTGTGAACCACTCCACTTTGCTGACAGCAGTGTGCCGAGTGCCCCCGTGGCTCTGTGAGACGGGATGTCCCCTCTGCCAGCACAAACACAGGTCTTTGTGGGGGTGCCAGCAAGCGAGAGCTGGGGAGGTTGGTCCCCAGCCCACTGCCTTAATCTGCATCAGAACAGCAAGGCCAAGAGCAGCCACAAATCCTGCTGCAGACAGAGGTGAGTGCTGAGCCAGGGTCACAAATCATGGAGGGAGCAGCGAGGTAAAGCTGGAGCGCACGAGGGGCAACACGGTGATGAGATCCTGGAAGTGATCCTATTGGAAATGTCATCCCAGGAAATAAAATGCTGGCATCGAGGCAGGCCTCACCTCTTCTGTCTGAATTTAACAGCAAAAAGTTTTGCCACATCTATCTTGTGATGTCAGAGAGACAGGCTGATAGTGCGGAGACAGCTGAGACAGCATGAGGGTTAGCAGACAAATAAATTTGAGAATCATCTGCATAGAAATGGAAAGCTACTCCATGCTGATGAATAATATAACCCAGTGGCAGCATATAAACACAAAATAACAACGGGCCCAATATAGAGCCCTGGGGAACCTTGGAAACAACTTCACTAATGGAAGATGAAAAATCACCCATCGAAACAAAATGCTGTCTATTTGATAAATAAGATTTGAACCGACTGAGAGCAGCATCAGATAAGCCAAGCAAGCTGCTCACATGAGGATCCGAGGGGATACCTTGAGCAGCAGCATCAAGTGACAAAGACCCAACAGTGTGAGAACAGATCCCAAATGAGGGCTAAAATATGAGTGTTTTGGGGTCCATCGTGTTGCACCAGGCTGCCCCAGCTGGGCTTGGCTGCTTCCCACTCAGCCAGCCTTGCCAGGCTGCATAAAGGGAGCCTGGTGTGGGCTGCACCAGCAGCGGTCCCAGGAGCCAGAGCCCCTCTGCCCCCCGACTGCTGTGGGCATGGGGATCTGCCCTGCTGCTCCCAGGGAGCCCCGTGACCATGGAGCACTGCTGGACACCCAGGAGTGGCAGAGGGAGCGTGTCCAGCAGAGCCCTGGCGCACGGCCAGCCCATCACTGCCCGTGGCCCCAGCAGCCAGCGGGAACTCCCCGCGTCCTGGGTGCTTCTCAACAGCCTGGCCACTCCTGTGTGCACGTAAAAATCTGGTGCTGATCAGGAATCTCTGCTCGTTTGTCTTTTGCATTTGCAATTGCTCTCTCCAATTTTGTGTCAGCACAAAATAATATGAAACACAGGTGGGAGCCCTCGAACTGCAAAAGCAGCAAGTGAAATGCTCTGGGAAGCCTTGGCAGTTCTGAGCAGTGACACAGAGGATGTCACTGCATGCCTGCAGCATTCTGGGGAACCACGGAGGAGAAGGGAGAATGAGTCACCCACGTTGCTCCTGCTGCTGGGGAGGGTCTGACAGCTCTCAGCTTCCTGGTGCTGCCCCACTCGCCACCTCTGTTCCAGCAGTTCATGCCTGTCATGACTTTGGGGTTGCTTTTAGTGTTTGCTATAAAAAATGAGAGTTGCAAATTTAAAGAAGAAAGAAGTGTCTGGATGAATCCAGCCCTTGGGCTCTCCACTGCATCCCCAGCCCAGAGAAGTGGACTGTGTACAAACATGTACATTGTTTGGAAATATATTAATAATTCTGTCATCTGCACTAGCACTGGCCATTGGTTTTTAACAAATTGGCACCTTCTTAGCTGAAAGAAATCTTTATTAGTTTTCATTTTGATGGCTTTTCCTGGAATAACTATAAATTATGTTTATTTCACATAATTCCTCCTGTCAGTAGTTATAAATAACGGTTTCATATGGAGATTGTGATTCTGGCCTGTCTGTGTGTGTGCCTTAAACCCAGCATGGCAGCAGCGAGGGGCAATGGATTGCCCAAGTTTCCATTGATGCACCTTTCTAATTTAAAGAGTCACTAAAAATGTACTTGCCTCAGTCATCCTATCTTGGCTTTTACCAGTTTAAGTACCAACAGCTCTATTGTATCAGTCCCTTTTATACAGCATTTTTCATCCAGTGTATCTCCCAGCACTTTACAGGGCAATTAATTACCTGGAGGAGAGTGACGGGATGCAGGCGGCCATTATGCAGCAGCAGCACTCCCCACGCTGGCGTGGCTGTCATTTAATTTGTGCTGCTATTAATGGGGACAGAGGGGAGCAGGCTGGGAGGAGGGCTGGCATAGCTGCTCTGTCCCCACTGCTCCATGGCGAGGAAAGGTGTCCCAGCACTGAGCAGGGCCCGGGAGAGCAGGGGGCTCAGCACTGGGGCAGGGGGGCTGCAGGGCCCCCTGACTGCTCAGGGCAAAGCCCACTGAAGAGATAATGCCTGTTGGCAGGGCTTGGAGTCCTCCTTCTGGGGGGAAATTCTGATGGTTCCCGTGTTTTTTCTCAAAATCAGAACAAAACAAAACATTTCTAAACCTCCCCATGCAATGAGAGCAGTGCTTTGCTTTTGCTGGAATGCTGAAACTCCTCCATTTCCCTTTTGGAAATTGGGCCCCCCAGTTCTGTTCAGTGTCCTCTTTTGCACCCCCAATACACAGGGCTGTGTAACAGGCCCCCAGTCAATATCAGCATCACTCACATCTTAAAACATTGGAGGAGTTTCTTGTGATTTTTGTCCATATGTTTTCATTACAGTTGACTGGATAATTCATAACAAATTGTTTAGACAACACAATTCATCTGGTTTCTTCCCCCACCACATCTCCTGTCTACCAGTCAGCAATGTGATCCTTCATTCTTTTTTTTTTTTTTTTAACTCCTGGATTTATCCAGAAAATCATTCTCTCTGAACCAAAACTGTCATGGTCCTGATGATCAAGACAAAGGCTAAATTCTCTTTTATTTACTAGCTGACTAGTTGTTAAAGGTGGACTTACTTTTGGGCACATCCTGACCCAATGAACAGACTGTGTCTCTGAAGCTTTGTCAGCAACACTGCTGGGTCTTTCAGACCTCTCCCTTCAGGCTTCACTTTTAGGGCTAAAAATGGCATTTTTGCAAAGCAATAAATAATTCAAAATTTAATTTAGGTATTTAAGGTTAAAATATTATTTTGGAGAGGGAGGGAAGGAAGGAAGGAAGGAAGGAAGGA
>VXAX01005238.1:27500-39291 GCA_013399835.1 Leptocoma aspasia | reverse complement strand
AGGAAGGAAGGAAGGAAGGAAGGAAGGAAGGAAGGAAGGAAGGAAGGAAGGAAGGAAGGAAGGAAGGAAGGAAGGAAGGAAGGAAGGAAGGAAGGATGGATCCTGTGGGGGCTCTGGGCTCGCTGGGCTCCCACAGTCAGATTGGCCACTGACAGCTGAGTATGTGGGCTCAGCAAGCAGCAGCTTTTCCTGATCCCTCTCCGAAGCACCAGCTGTTGTTTCATCTATCATTGTGGCCAGCAATCTGCTCCATGGATTGATAGATACCATCCTTCTAAAAATAGCAACAGCAGATTTCAACCTGCCCATGGAAGGAAAATGGTGCAAGAAATAGAAGTGTCCCACCTGGCTGCCAGGCAGGCGGCCAAGCCTCAGCACCCTGAGCACAACCACTCTGTCACCCCGCTGGCAGAGGAGCCTCGGGGTTCCCTCATTTGGGGAGTTCACTGGGACACTGGTGGGACACAGAGCTGCCCAGCTCCAGCCCCTGCCCTGCAGCTGCCTGGAGCTGCCCAGCCCTGCCGCCGCTGCCACCGCTGCCACCGCTGCCGCCGGTGTGGCTGCGCTGTCAGGGCTGCTCCTGCAGCAGAAAGCAGGGCTGGAAACGGCTCCAGAGGCTGGAAAGCTGTCACTGCTGGGCTTGTGCATTGTTCCCTGGCATGTGTACCAGCCTGGCTTCTCACAACCGTTGAAGCAGAGGGAAATGTGAGAGGGATGCTCCCAAGAGGGGTGTGGGGACCTGCTGTCCCTCACCTGTGGCACGTCACCCACTCCTCTCCCAGAGCGGATGCTCAGCAGCTGGCACAGCCCCTGCCAGAGAAAGCCAGGCCTGCTCTGCACAGGCTGCGTTCCTGGCACCCAGCACCATGTCCCACCAGCACCAGGGAGCCCTCCCAGGCTGCCAGACACCCTGGGCCACCCCTTGTGCCCCTGCAAGCACCAGGGCTCCTGGGACAGGCTCCTGTGGGGTGCCGTGGTCCCCCCAGTTGAAATGGTGTCCCTGACTGATCCGCTTTCCCCAGCTCCACCTGGAGAACTCGGGTGGAAATCTGCAGTGGGTGGAAAACAAAGGGATCCTGCACTTGGAGCCATATGGATCACACGTATATCTGATACACAATAAACAACACATCTTTCAGTCTGGGTCTGTTTGAAACCTTCCGACATATGTTCTGCTAACAGTTTAACAAATTGATTGCTAATGTTATCCTGCTCGGAAATCTGGCAGAATGTGCAGGAGGGGAAGAAACCAAAACAAAAGCATTCCTACCTCAACAGAAATTCACAAGAAAAGCTATTAGAAAAGGCTTCAGGATGCCTGACAGGAGAGAATTTCATGCCAATTTGTGTGCTCGTTGGAAAAATCATTTATTAAAAAGAAGATATACCTTCATGTTAGTGAGATGAGGGTGTAAAACTGAGCTGGGTCTCCCACTGCTTCAGCTCTATAACTCAAGTTATATTCATCAGAGGCATATATTTAAATCATAGCTTACTTTGCTTTGTGTTCTGAAATTTATTAGCCTACTACTTAAATGTTTTATTCATTAGGCCATGTAAATAATGCATGGTTGTTTCCATGGCAATTTAACCCCTTCTCTCCGGGCCGCCTGCAGATCCCTCTCTCGTTTTCTGCTTAATTGCCACCATCAGATTTGCCATTTTCGCCATGTTGAGGCCATGGCCATTTTTCTCCTTTTTGTGGCAAATTCATTAGGAGGAAACTTTTCCACTAACAAATAAGATGTGTTCAGGCATGAAGAGGAAGGGGAAGGCACTGCTTGCAGGTCATTCAGCAGAATTTGGGCATGGCTAACGATGCCAGATTCTGCTCTTCGCAGACCCACCCAAGGAGGAAGAGCTTGAAGTGCCTTGTTCCTGTGTCCTTTGGCTTTCATTGCCCTGTAACCTGTTCATTGCTGCAACCTGTCCTCTGGAACCTCTTACACTAAGCAGGGCATCCTCTTTGCTTTGCAGTGATAAAGCTCCCTGCAGCTGTCTCTGGAGTGGTGCACTTGCAGTTACACAGACCTCTTTATAGGCAGCAGTAACAGGCTGAGATAATTTACTCTGGCAATAGCCCTGGAGCCCGTTCTTCCCCTTTCCTCTGTCTTTTCCTCCCCAGGCTGTCCCCATGAAGTCCTTCCTGTGGCAGGAGATGCAGCAGCCCTTGCCTCCCTGCCCGTCCCATGGCACAGCAGGCACCGCTCTGTGGGCAGTGCCTGCACCCCACAGCCCCTGCTCAGGGAATAAATGTCACCTGCCTGGCAGCAGCCTGAGCTGCCCAGGAGAAGCCCACATGGCTGCCCAGGCCTCCAGCCTTTTGTCTGAGCCACATCCTGCAGGTGACCACAAACCAAAGCAAAGAGGTTTGTGGGCAATTCAGAAGCAGGAGCAGAATTTAGACTCATCCACATGTCACTGCCATAGTCTGAAACCAGAGAGGTGCAACTGGGTAAGGACAAGCACAGAGTAGTTCTACGTGGGAGAGAAAACATCACACACAATGCAGAGTAGGGATTACTGCTTGAGTAAGCAGAAGCTGGGGAGGATCCAGGGTCTGCAATAACCATGGCATCTGTCAGGAATGTGATGCTCTGATAAAACACAGGGAAAACATATCCCACACTTGTAGCCTGAGAGAAAATTCAACTTGGGTCTTTCCAGGGACATCCTCAGCTCTCCCTTTTAAGAGAACAGAAAATGGGAAAGAATGCAGAGGTAACAGAAACTCAGCAGGTTCAGAAAATGCAGTGCATGATAATGGAAGCTGGTGGGGCTGGAATTACTTATTGTGGAGCAGAGGCGCTCTGGCCATTAAAGTCTTTGAGGACACAAAATTTTGGGATGAAAAGGATGGTTGTCCTTTTTTTTCTTGAATAATACACAAATATTGTGCTGTCCTTGCAGGAAGGAAAACCTAGGTGAGATAAGGCAGCAACTTCCAAACCATAAGCAGGTTATAATCTAGAGGAAATACAGGTCACTGAGGGGTTTTACTCACTAGGTAGAGAAACAGCTACAAGGAGTCTGTGATCTTGCCTCACTGCAGAGACACAGATTAGGTGAGGTCTGTTCCATGCCTACATGTCTGTAATTCTTCGCATAAAAATGCTAATGAATGCCTCAGCTCAGGGAGACAGCTCCTTCATGTCCTACAGACACGAGGGTGCAGGAAACAGAGGCCTTTCAGCCCACCAGCTCAGCCAGGGAGCACGGGATAACCACAGGCAGCTCTGGCATCCATGCTGGAGCTACAGCAGGAAAAGGATTCAGTCCCATTGTTTCAGACCTGATTAGGTTTACTTTCAAAACATAACACTTCCACAAGAATCTTCTCCATATGAAATACAGCAGGAACCAGGTAGAGGTTAGGAGAGAGAAATCATTGAGCTCCACAGGTCTGAATAGCCGAGATCAATCACCCTGAGCCATGGAGATGAGATTTGGGACAACACATCCGTACAGGCCTTCAGAGGCCTGTAGATCTGCCCAGCCGTGCTCTTGCCCATGATGGATGGCAGAAGAGATCCGCTTTTCCTCAGAATTGGCTTTGACTTAATTCACTCTCGGCATGGAAGGAGGGAAACAAAGGATGAACAATCAGATTTCCCATTTAGCACCTGGCTGCTCCATGGCCTGGCTGCAGTCTCAGCGTTGGCGGTGCCGGCAGTGCCGTGGGGAGGGCCAGGGCCTGCACCGGGGCTGGCCCGGCTCTGTGGGCTCTGCCAGCCCGGCCTCTGCCAGCCCGGCCTCTGCATGGCCTCTCCACCACCTCCCTGAGGCAGCAAGAAGAGCCCTCCCTCTTCTCCAGCATCCCAGGGTTTTCTCTCCCCAGAGCTTCAGGAGGAGCTCGTGCTTGCCACCCCTTGCCGTGCTCACACCGGTCACCGGGCTGGTGGCTCCCCTGCCCCAGAGCTTGCTTTCTGCCCAAAACCTCATCTATCTCTATCTCTGCTTCCCTCCAAATGCTGCTGATTTTTGCTGCTCTTCTACAAGCTTCCTCCACCATCAGCAAGGTCCTGCAGCGCCTCGGGTGGGGAAGCTGGTCCCAGGGGTGTGAGAGTCGGGAGGAACCCCTGGTGTCCTCCCAGGGGGATGTTGGGCTGTCACTACACCGAGAGGGAGGCGAGCTCTGTGTCATCACAAAGCCTGGCAAGTTCATTGATCTTCCTGAGAACGTCAATCTGTCTTTCTAATACCGCAATCAGGTGTCTTGCAGAACAATTTGCTGAGTGACAACAGTCACAAAAAGGTGTTCACTTCCCTCCGGCTCCAGCAGCCAGAAATGCCCTCAGGGCTCAGGACCCTCCTGCTCAGAGAGCAAAGGTTTAACACTGGGGGAGTTAAACACGGCTTCTGTTCTGTGTCGAATGGATTCTGACAGGCAGCACCAGCGGAGAGGAGACACTGTGACAATAGCCAACGTCACCTGCAAGAGCGTGAGGGCCCCGCTGCCACTCGTGCTGGCCACGTCCCATGCACGAGTGCTTGCACATGCTGGCCCACTGCCAGGCTTCCACGGAACGTGGTAGGCTAAATACAACTCAGGAGAAGTGCCAGCCGAGTTTATTATATTGCCACGTCTGCTCCTGCAGTCTGTCATTTACATCTCACCCACCATTCTCCATAGCAGTAAGCATGCATTAAATTTGCAGGACACAACAAACCCAGCGATGCCAGGCTGCCGAGGCTGCTATTAGCCAGAGAGCCCCAGCAGCACACAGAGTAATTCATGGCATTCAAATGGATGTATTTTATTAACGAGGCCGTGCTGATTGCCCGTTAAGTAGCTCTGTGTTAATGGCCCACTGCAGATGCCCTTCTCGCTGTACTTCCACAGCTGCTCCGTCAAGCTCCAGCACCCCAAGTCACCATGTCCCTGTTCTCACATGTGCCTGGGGACCCAAGTCACCACCTCTCCTCTCTCCCTCAGCCCTGCGGTGCTGCCCCAGGCAGGGGCTGAGCCTTGGGGAGCAGAGAGATTGGTTTCCTGCGCTGTGCCGTGCTGGGATCGTTGTCCTGGAGCTGCTCAGTGCTCCTCAGGGGAGCTGGAGCCCAGGGACCCCTGGGCTGGCTCTGGAAGGACAAGGGCTGTGCCACTGGCACTGGCATGCTGTGCTGCCAGGACAGTCTCCAGCCGGGCCGTGTCCCTCACTGGGCAGGCTTGGAACAGGATTTCCACGCTCTCCAGCGTGCCCAAGCCAGGCAGAGGCAGGTTTTCATCTACAGGCGAGCACCCCGGGGAGCAACTCACTGCTGAACAGTTCTTAAAGGGATTTGAAAAACAAGCAGCCATGTGAAGGGTTAACAGTTTATTATATTTTTTTCTGAGTGATTTTATCACTGTCGTTAGAACATTCATTGAACTAAGTGAGAAATCCATCAAGACGTGACAGCAATGTGCAGACTAATGGCTGTTAGATGGTAATAATTTTTAATATGATTTTTATTTCACTTAATTTCATATGTGCTTGACAAAAGGTCCCGTGTCACTAGGGAGCTGTGTGAAACTGGGAATACGCTGATGTGAAGGTCTATTAAACCAAGTGTTTGAAGTATTTTTAAGTCCCAACTTCAGAATTCCAGAGAAAACTCCAGCATTTTAAACCTTTTTTGGCAAGAAGTCAATGAGACAGCAGGAAAAGAGTGCGTGCCAGCTCCACAGGGCGGATCAGCCGTATGCATGCGCTGTGTGCTTCTCAGCTCATTTCTCCAGGGCTCCTTTGGAATGCCCAGTGCAAAGCCCTGCTGTGCCCTGCTGCCTCCTCTTGCCTGCACGTCAGCAGGAGCTTGTTTGGGGTTAGGAGGTGGGGACAGGACCAGCCCGAGGAAGGAAGAGTCCCCAGACCCTGGAGGCAGCTTTGCCCATGATCACCTTGTGCCTTTTCTGCTGCACCAGAAGTTGTAGAACAAGTTTGTAAAGAAATATGTGATTGACTGCTGACAGGCACCACTGCAAACTAATAATTAATGTTAATTCCAATAAATCCTGTCAATAGAAATAGAAATAGAAATAGAAATAGAAATAGAAATAGAAATAGAAATAGAAATAGAAATAGAAATAGAAATAGAAATAGAAATAGAAATAGAAATAGAAATAGAAATAGAAATAGCCATTCCTGAAGTGTCATCCTCTACAGCTGCAGCTGAGATCCAGCCCCAGTCTCTCCCAGCTCTAACCCCAAGAGCAGAACCATGGCTTCTGTCTCATGTCTCCGTGGGTCTTTGCCTGGTTCATCTCAAAGGTCAGGAATTTGGAGTAATCGCTGATGTCCTTCTCTAGACAAACTGTTTTGTTGTCTAGTGAATATGGAGCTGGACTTTTCTTTTGGGCGTTTAATGCTGCCACATGGTAAAATCAGAATGTCCTTGGGCAGCTGACAGCAAAGCCACGGCCACCTCTGAGAGAGGGAAGGTGGGATGAAGAGCTTTCTAATGCACATCAATGAATTTTCCCTTACCTGCAGCTTGGCAAGGCTCTTCTCCAAGAGGGAGCCTCAGAGAAGGCTCTAGTGCAGAGGGAAAAGGGCAAAATCAAAGGCTGTTGGGGCACAGATGGTGCCAGTGCCAGAAAAAATGCAAACACTTAGGTTTTTTTACAAATATATTAAAAAAATTGATTTGTGAAGGACTCAACCCATCCTCCAAGCATCTGAGCATGCAACCCTCAAAGGTTTTACATTAATTCACTTTGGTACCTTGTTTTAACATCTCTTTCAAGGATGAGATCTGCCCTGGTGTCCCAGTGATGCCTCTCAGTGCAGCTGTGGGAGGCCCCTGGCAGCCCTGGGGGAGCAGTGGACACAGCCACTGGGGCTGGAGGGGAGCTCCATGGGACTGGCCAGGGGACATGCTGCTGGGGAGCCCCACAGAGCCCTGAAGAGGCCAAGCCTCTGTGGGGCTTGGTGTGTCAGAGCTCCAGAAGATCCCAATTCATCTGCTTTCCTCAACAGAATCTTGCCCTGGTTGCTGCAAATTTAGCAAATCCTCTCATCCATCATCTTAATCCTGGACTGGGATTCAAAACAGGGAGCCCAGACCCAGGAAGGCTTTCCCCCAGAGATGATGTTATAATTAATGGTGGGAGACCTGTGAGCACCTCACACGACAGCAGAGCCTTTCAGTACCAATTGCAAGGACTCAGAAGTGTTGCTGTGCCTTTAACACAGAAGAAGGGTGATGTGTGCGTGTGCACGCTTGCTTAAGTATATAATATATAATATTTGTAGTAAGAGTCAAGTATGGAAGCTATACATTCCCCTGATAAATGGGAGGCTTAATAGAAAAGCCTGAGATAGAGAGATTTTACACAATCTGACACTGGTTTAAGGAAGCAATATCAACCATTGTTTAATGTAATAAAAAGCCAGAGGTGTAAGAAATGATGGTAATTCTATTGTAACTGAACTCGAAGATCCCTGTCAAATATGAGTGTGAATGTGGCAGTTATTTTAGGTATGTTTGTAATCTTTGCAGGCGTTTTGTCAAGGAGGCACTGTGATATTAGTAAGAGTGCACAAAGGCTCGGCAATGGTGTCATGCACAATTAATGTCCCCAGGTAGCAACTCCATTAGTCTTATGAAGTGAGCTCACAAATGGGAATACTAATGGGGACGCGCCTTGGGGCATTTGCTGAGCTCACTGCGAGTTTATTTCATACCCTTTATGCTCAACACCAAATTTACCTAGCCTGGATTTAAAGCGTGTCTCATTACACAGGCAGCATCCTTTTACTCCAGTGCTTCCCTTTTAACATGCAAGATTTGCAATTCTAATCATATCAAACCCTGACTACTCTTGCTAAAAGGGAAAAAAGGGGATAAATAAATGAAAAAAACAATCTTACAATAAAGACTGTCTGGGGTTTTAATCTTCCCTGACAGGTTTTTTCCCTATGTACATACAGTAGGGCATGTGTTCCTGTTTGGGGACTCGGAGCCGCAGGTGGCACTGCCAGGGGTGCCAGGCTGGGTGCAGGACGGGGCCCCCATGGCCAGGGTGCAGGTGGCACCAGCCAAGGAGGGTGCAGGGACAGCCTCTGCATCACCCCAGCTCTGTGCTGCTGCAGCCAGGGAGGGAACCAGCAGCTCCTGTGAGTGGGGCCATCCCAGGTGGCCAGAGGGACACGGGAGGCATCTGGTCATTGTCCCCCCAGCCAGTGGCACAGGGAGAGTCTGCCATCACCTGTGTGGCTGCTGTGGTTTCTGTCTTGCTCACTCCTCTCCTGAGAGCCTGCAAGGAGTGATAGCCAGGCAGTGAAAATGCTCTCACTGCCTACCTGCAGAAACAGCTCGTTTATATCAAAGCAGGCAAAACTCCACGGCAAAGAGGCTTTCTGGGAAATAATCTGGAGGAACATCAGAACGGCAAGAGCACCACCTTGTCCCTCCCCCATCTCACTCCCCCCCTCTCTCCTTGGCCTGGTCCCAGTCAGGGGCACCCCAGCTATCACCATCCCTCTGGGCACACCCTGGGGGCCAGGGTGAGACCGAGTCCCTGGGCATGTGTGTGCCCACCTGCAGAGAGAGGCCCTGCCACAGAGCTCCCATCCCAGAGGATGAGCTGCCACCCTTGCTTTTGGAGAAGAAACTGAGATAGTGGGAAATAACAAGCTTCTCCTAAAAAATCCAAAGAATGGGAGTTTAATTCCTGCTCTGACACACACCCACATGCTTACCTTGTCCCTCCCCAGCAACCTTCTGCCCATGGGGCAGGAGAGCATCCTGCTCCCTGTCCTGGAGCTCAGCAGCCACCCCAGCTCGCAGCACCCTCCTGGGAAGGGGCATCTCCTGCCCTGGCAGAAAAGCTGTCGTGTCACCAAGACACTGCTCAAGTGCCACAAGCCTTGTGGAGCAACAAACCCTGGGAGGGTTGGGACAGGGAGCAAGCTGTGGCAGCATAGCAACCTCTGCCCCAACGCAGTCAGTGTCTGGGGAGCCAGACTGCAGGCACTGCTGGCTCACCTGGGGAAACAGTTCACCAGAACCCAGTGCCTGACCAGTGACCAGCAGAGCCAGCTGTGGCTGTGCCCATGGCCATAGTGCTCCCACAGCTGCATGGTCCAGCCCACAGCTGGGCTGCAGGAGCAGTGCCTGATGCTGCCTCTCCCAGCACCAAAATGCCAGATGAGCCCCAGACAGATTTATTTTCAAATCCTGACTCAATCACAGCATTGGATTTGTAATCACAGGCTCCAATTTTAGTGGAATAAATATACTAACAAAACTAATAGTTTGTTAGCTGCAAGGTAGGGACAATCAAAGTGTCTGTGGTGAAATACAAGGCTCCTCAGGAGAAACCCCTACATGACAAAGACATTTGGAGTTTTATTTTTTTAAATAAATATATAGTGAGGTGTCAAGCTGTTCCCAGTGCATGCCACTCGCTCACACTGCATGTGTGTGTGCCCCATTGGGGAGGGGGTGTTGGGAAAGTTCACCGGTGTGTAACTGTCTCCAGCCACAGCATGAG
This sequence comes from Leptocoma aspasia, assembly GCA_013399835.1. NCBI lineage: Eukaryota > Metazoa > Chordata > Aves > Passeriformes > Nectariniidae > Leptocoma > Leptocoma aspasia. The sequence continues at coordinate 29,816 of VXAX01005238.1, read as the reverse complement.
CTGCACCGGAGAGGACATAAACCAAAATGACTCTCAGGAACCCAGAGGAGAAGCAGGAACTGTTTGGTGGAGAATTATAGCTATGGGTGAAATTAGATGTACTCAGAGCCCCAAGGCTGAGAGAAATAAAAAGCATTTTAAATGGAGTGTAGAATTCATATTCCTCAGTCACTTCCAATAAATAAATCCTTGACAATTTTTTCTGTAAACAGTGGTTACACTTTGCTCTATTGTCTCCACATTGCATATTCCAGATGGGACTGTGGGCTCTGCACCCCAGCCAGGACATGCTCACCCACCTCTGCCCAGGGAGCGTGACCGAGGGCCCGTGGCTCCACACCGAGCCTGGCAGGGTCTGGGGGCTCAGCATGCAGCTTCTGTCATCAGAGCCCCCTCCTGCCACAAGCCACATTTCCAGTGCCTCCTAAAACTTGAATCCTCATGCCCTCTCCTTTCCCTTCCAAGCCCGAGGGGCAGGAACCTGTGTGGAGCCCCGGCATGCCTTGGAGCAGGTCCCTGGTGGGAAATCCCTGCAGGCAGCAGGACAGTGCCCACCCTGGTGCTGGCTGTGAAGCAGCACACACTGCAAGGGCCTTCTCTGGCCATTCAAATTTCCATTTCATGAACAAATGAAGCATTTTATACTTTATGACCTCCCCGCAGTGGCAGCCATCCCATCCCACCTGTCTGGGACAGGAGATGATGGAAGAAGAGCAGGAGCGCCGGGCTGCTGGTGCTGAGTGCATGGGAGGACACATTCACATCCACTTCAATTGCATCTCTGGTTGAGAACAGCAAAGTAATAACTCTTAGGGCAGTAACAACAGCCTTCTCCTGGTGGGACTGCGGAAACAGAACACAAGCAGGGCACTCTGCAAGGTAGGGAATGCCCAAATGTGCTTCAGGTGCTGCTGAGCCCCCGTGCCTGCCATGCCAGCCAGACGCAGGAGCACACTGCAGCCCCTCGTGCTCCTCAGGCAGGAGCTGCTGGCAGGGTGTCTGTGACACTCAGGGGACACACGGCGAGCTGCCGTTGTCCAGCCAGTCTGTCTGTGTGAGGGGGCTCCCAGTCCCACCCCAGCACCTGGCAGCTTCAGCAGCTCCTGGACAAACTGGTCCCTCCCTTCAGCAGAGAGGCAGAGGCAGCAGCATGTTCACCCACGGGAACAGCCTGTCCTGGGGTCAGTTGCAGGGAATTATCTCTTCAGACTGTTATCCATCAGACAACAAGGCCCTGGAGAGCCTCTGTGTGAGCCAGGGGCTCTGGGCTGGGGCACTCCAGGGAAAGCACGGCAGCTCCAACCAACCTGCAGCTCTGGGAAAGTGCATGGACCACTCTTCTGCTGGAGGAGGCAGCTTTGCCAGCCTGAAGTCCTTTGTGAGAGAAGGCAAATCCAATCGCAACAGGGATTTAAAGCCAAAATGCATCAATCCACTTGGTCTTTGTTTGGAGCAGCTGGGCAGCACTTTTACTGGATGGAGAATAATTGATCTAAACAGCTGAGTAGTTGTCAACGTTGTTCAGCATTTCATTCTGCAGAGAACTTTGATATTTCTTTTTCATTATTTGAAATGTTGGGTGGGTTCAACATCATTTTGAGGGTTTCTTCTGCAAATGGCTCCCAGAAGCATCTGCAGAGTTTTAAATCCCTCAAACAGGTTTGACAGCTGTCAGTCTGGAGCAACCCCTCTGCCTCTCCTCTTTCAGGAGCTTTTTCCAGAAAATTGCTCACCATCCACTGGGATTCAGGAAGCAGGAGAGACATGAAGAGGTTTTGTCTTCTGCTGTGGAATCTCCATTTGGGAAACCCAAAGGAGCTCTGCCCATGGAGCAGTAGGGAATATCCACTTTGTCCATGTAACACCATTCCTTGACACTGAAGCCTTCATTTAGGCTGATGTGGTGCCAACAAATTTACTAAACTTTTTGTAACTAGCAAGTTATTGAGTGTCACTTTAGTACAGTGTGTGTGGAAAATGCGTGGAAGGTGCCAAGAATGCTGCATAGTCTTTAACTATTACATTAAGCATCTGCTGCTGCCATTTATGGATCAGATAGCATTTTACTCTTGAGATATTTGATTTTATTACCTTCTAGGGAGAGAGCCAAACAAGTGTTCTTATTGATTTGCACATTAAATATATTAGTAATAAAACAACATCTCTGTAAACCAATTGTAAAATCAATATTAATTGGTACCAAAATATCACAAGTAGTTGAATTACAATTAAAGAGGGTAGCTTCAAAGTCTCCTCCCAACCCAAAGGTGGTGCATCCAAATGGGAGAGGGACACCAAATCTGAGTAGAACAACAG
>VXAX01005238.1:0-22500 GCA_013399835.1 Leptocoma aspasia | reverse complement strand
AGCTTGCTGGGAGGGAATCCCTGTGTTTTAAAAGCACTTTCCTAATGCCAGGTTGAATCCACTGCCCAAAGGAAGTGATTTCTGGATTTGAGAAGAGTGCACCAACTGGTCTTCATGTGCAGTTGTTCTCCCAGTGCCCTGCCTGGTCCTCACCTGTGGAGAAACTTGGGAAAAGCCAAGGAGAGACACAGCGATGAAGATGACTGTTCCAAAGGTCTCCCGCTGAGGTGGTTGGGTGGAGACAGGTCCCAGCAGTCTGGTGGGAAACAGGAGACTCCGAGGCTGTGGCCCTGACAGGTGGCAGGGGCTGGGTGCTGCCCCAGGTGGGTGCAGGGGCCCGAGCCCCCAGCTGGGCAGGGGGTTCACCGTGTGTGAAAGCAGCATGAGGGTCACGCTGGTGCTGGGCACATGAAAGCCTTCGCTTTAAGGGCTTTCTCCTTTGGTTGTTAAGAATCTCTTTTCTCCATTGCTCTTTTTAAACTTGTTTTTAATTTCTTATTCTCTTTGTAGGCCTCCTTTATTTTTATTCTACTTTACCAAAGTGCCTAGATTTTATTCCCATCCCAGCCTTATTAGCATTTTGGTCTTTGATCTCTTTTTAAAAGGATTTACACCACAGTTTTATGATTCAATTTTCCAAAGCGTATTTTCACATAATCTACAGAAATGGCTGAGGCAAGAAAACTTTACAGAGAAGAGTGCTGGTCCCTGCAAGGCTGCTTAATGGAGATAGGGGCAGGGGTTGTCACACGCTGCACTGACAGTGCTCTCCAGAGCATCCCACATCTCACCACCTCTCCCTGAAGCACCCTGGGTGCCAGCTGTCCCCCACCACCTCATGCCTGAGGACCAGATTTGGATGGGGCTGCCTGGTGTCTTCCACCCAAGTAGCACATCTCCTCTCAGCTGCACAACCTTTAGCAGCTCCTTGCTAGGAATCACTTTCTAATGAGCACAACAAAGAGATAACAATTAATGAGGAAGCAAAGCATTTATTTCTGAGCCCTAATTAACATTATCCCAAGCATTCTCTCAATGCTCTTTTGATGTCATAAAGCATGCTGGAACTATAAATGAGCTGTTCTCCCATTAACACTGCCATGCCCCCATCCCCTCCCTCTGTTACCCAGGCATTAACCAACCCACTACATCCACAGGAAGTTAAAGGCTGCATCTTTACTCACAAGAAAACAAGATAAACAATCTGCAGCTGGATTTTTCTGTGATGTCCCAGAATGGGAAGGGGTGAAAATACAGACACCACAGCACTCAGAGAGGGCACATGTTGTGGACATGCTCCCGGGATCCTACTCAGGCACTGGGGTCACCCAGTCTCTCCTACTTGCATGCAGAAGTGGGTCTCCACCATCTGGAGTTCATGTCTACCATATTTTTGAATGGAAAAATAATTCTAGCCACTTCCCAAGCCAAACCATGCCTGAGTTAAAGTGTCCCCACTTTCATGGGTCTGCAGTGGTGAAATTGCATCTTCTTCCTGGAATGTGATACGGAGATACACAATTTCCTGCTTTGCATAACTCACATCCAGAGCTCTTCCAGCTCAACTTGCCTTCACTCTGCAAAAAACAAAGCTGCAGACCTGCCAGGCTGCTACACAGGGATCGTGTCAGTGCCAAGACTGATTGTGTTCACACACAGCATCTCCCCAGTATTTATCTGTTTTATGTGGCTTATCAGGTGCCAGTGAAACCTCTGCTCCTGACGGGGTAATGCAGGCTTGAAGGCAGGAGGAACCCTCTGGCTTCAGCACATCCGTTAGGGCTCCAGCGGGAGCAGCACATCAATAGCAGCGCTGGCAGGGAGCGGGGCTGGCTCAGCCCTGCCCCGCACACTCCGAGCTGCTGAGCTCCCGGAGCTCCCAGAGCACGAACCTGCTGGCTCGAGCCCCAGTCCGGGTGGGAAGAGCCCCATTCTGCACGGCCTGTGCTTGACAGAGGGAGGCTGATGGAATTGGAACCGGCTCCGCTTGGAGCCCGCCTGCTCCGGCACCGCAGCCCCTGACGGCGCTGTCACCTGAGTGTCACCGGGGCTGTGCCCCGGTGCACCTCAGCCAGAGCTGTGCTGCAGCACCAGAGAGCCTCTTCTTCACTCTTTGGCTTGGACTGGCACTATATCCGCATTTTCGTGTGCTTTTCTGTGGGAGGGAGCCGTGGGACGAGCTGCGCCTGCTGCCGTGTGACCCCGGCCCAGCAGCCACGCTGGGGTGTCCCGTGGCCGTGTGGGCCAGGGCTCAGCACTGTGTGGCCAGGGACAGCCCCAGGCCCCCGGCCCGTGCTGACATGCCCCCGGTGGTGCCCACAGCTCTCCCTTCCCATGCTCCCTCCCCCGGGCAGCCCTGCGTGCCCTGGCACCGCCAGAGCCCTCCTGCCTGGCCATGGAGATGGGCTGCACCTGGGCGCTTAGGAAAGCCTGTTAATTTTGCTGGGGTTACGCAGGGAGGAGAAAATCGGTGACAATACCTGTGCGAGGAGAGCAGATGAGAGGAGCTGCCCCGTGTCCCTGGACACCTGGAAAGCAGGGGACACCCAAGAGCTCCCTGTGCAAGAGTGACCCCCTGCCCAAACCATTTGTCATTAACTCCACTTAAGAGAAGAAAGAAGCTGTGCAAACCATTAGGAAGATAATTGGTCTCTTCTCTGTGTTTCAATAAAAGCCAGGGACAAAACACCATGTATGTGAAATAAGTACTTTAGGATAACAGCACCCGTCACCTTGACAACTCGGTCAGAGGTCTCGGCGTGGCGGTGCCTGTTCAGTGAGGTGTGAGGAACAGAGGACGCCGGGGACAGGGGGAAGATACTTGTCTGACCAGCAGAGCCGTGAGGACCACAACAGCCTGTTAGCTGCAGGATTTCTGAACAGCCGGCAGCTTTCACAAGAAAACATTACAGAAATAACCCCTGCGGAGCCGGGGGAGCAGCGGTGCCTGCGGTGGCTTGGCTGTGACACGCTGTCACGGGAGAGCCCAGAGCCCTGCCGGCACAGGGACAGGGGGGTGCCGCAGCTCAGGTGGGGTTCCACAGCTCTGGTGGGGTTCCACAGCTCAGGTGGGGTCCCTGCAACTCCAGTGGGGTTCCACAGCTCAGGTGGGGTTCCACAGCTCTGGTGGGGTTCCTGCCACTCAGTGGGGTCCCTGCAGCTCTGGTGGGGTTCCACATCTCTGGTGGGGTTCCTGCCACTCAGTGGGGTTCCTGCAGCTCAGTGGTGTTCCTGCAGCTCAGTGGGGTTCCACAGCTCTGGTGGGGTTCCACAGCTCTGGTGGGGCTCCTGCAGCTCAGGTGGGGTTCCACAGCTCAGGTGGGGTCCCTGCAGCTCTGGTGAGGCTCCGCTCATGCTGGGACAGGGAACAGGGAGTTCCCGTGGGGAACAGGGAGGGCACGAAGCGCCTCTTGCACTGCCCAGCCAGGCCGGCCCGGCGCAGGGTCTGGTGGCACCCGCGGGGACACAGCTCCACCAAAGGCTCCCGAACACACCAACACGTAAAACAACATAATATCGCAAACAAAAGGTGACAAGGTAACATACTAATATGAACAGACACAAAATCAATAGGAATTTCTATTTAGGTAGGAAATCAATAGGAATTTCAAGGTAGGAAAAAGGGAAATTACTTACATTTAATTTGAGCTCTCTTCAAGTCTGGTTCTCCATAGAAGGGCGGCGGTGGCTGGCAGGGCTGGGGCATGGAATGCCATGGGGATGATGGCAGGGCCACCTCCCGGCCATGCTGGGGCCACACGTCACCCCCCTGAGGTGCCTGCCTGCCCCAGGCAGGTGGAGGTGTGGCCATGAGCCCGAACCAGCCCGTGAGCCCAAACCAGCCCGTGGGCTGAACCAGCCCGTGAGCCCAAACCAGCCCGTGGGCTGAACCAGCCCGTGAGCCCAAACCAGCCCGTGGGCTGAACCAGCCTGTGAGCCCAAACCAGCCCGTGGGCTGAACCAGCCTGTNCACGTCACCCCCCTGAGGTGCCTGCCTGCCCCAGGCAGGTGGAGGTGTGGCCATGAGCCCGAACCAGCCCGTGAGCCCAAACCAGCCCGTGGGCTGAACCAGCCCGTGAGCCCAAACCAGCCCGTGGGCTGAACCAGCCTGTGAGCCCAAACCAGCCCATGGGCTGAACCAGCCTGTGAGCCCAAACCAGCCCGTGGGCTGAACCAGCCCATGGGCCCGTGGCACCGCTGCCTGGAGCAGGATGGGCTTTGCCAGGACGGGCTTTGCCAGGATGGGCTTTGCCAGGATGGGCTTTGCCAGGTCGGGCTTTGCCAGGTCGGGCTTGGCTGAGCCGGGCTGCTCAGAGCCGGTGCAGGGAGCACGGCAGTCGGGGTCCGGGTTCCCGGGGCTGCAGCGAGCCTCGGAGCCTCCATTTCCGGTGCCCAGTGTCCTCAGCCAGCAGCAAGGGCACTTCCCTGTTTGCCAAACAGGCCGTCCCCGGGAAAAACCACCAGTGCGAGGTGCCCGGGAGGGTGGGTCAGCCTCACCTGCAGGACCAGCATGCAAACGGGCTCGCTGGCCCGTGCAGAGCCTGCCGACCCAGCACGCCTGGCCAGGGCTCCCAGCTCTGCCTGTGCGATGCTCTCCGAAGGATGAGGGCCTCAGCTTGAGCCCCTTTAAATCAGAAGATGTTATGAAAGTGAGAGATTACTATTTTGTTAAAAGCAGAGCTAGCTGTGCCTCAAACTCTGTCCCTTCGATCACTTAAAACTAAAAGACTTCTAGAAGTATTAGTATTCCACTGAGGATCTCCAAATCTCCTCCTGATGTGGTTGAAGGTGGAAACAATTTTAAGCCACCGTTTGCAGCTAGATCTGACTGCAGCAGCAAAGTCCAGTGTACCAGCATTCTGTATTTCACTCATTCATGAGTGCTAAAGTGGTCTGATGCATTTAAATTTGCACGGAATGGGAGGAAGGCAGGAGCTTTGGTAAGAGGTGGGCAAGGTGGGCCGTGGCCAGGGAGCCTCGAGTGCAGCTGGCTCTGGCTGCAGGGGCAGAGGGCAGCGTGCTGGAGCTCAAGCTCCGTGCCTTGGGCTGCCACGAGCTCTCCTGTGGCATCCAAAGGAGCATTTCTCCTCCTTCCAGCTGGGACTGGGCCCCACGTGGTCAGGCAGTGCCTCCTTGGCAGCCCACCCTGCTGCAGGCAGAGCAGAGCAAGGGCAGAGTCCATCTGGCCCTGGCTGTTAATCCTGGGTTGTGTCTCCACTTTTCTGCCATTGTGGGCTGCTTGAAAAGCACATTAACCCCAGGTTTAACAGCACTGATTGGAATAGTCAGCAAGGGAAGACTTTTCAACAGAATATAAACAAAAAAAAAAAGGGGAAATAACCAGGTACAAAGGATTCTCTTGGCATTTCTCTTGGTTTCTTTGCCAGAGGTCCATGTGATGCTCTGTCCCACCACAGAGGTGTTGGAGACCTCCTGAGGGGACAATATTTGGCAAAGGGAAAGAAGCAGTGGTAGAGTGCAGGTCTGCAGCACAACCTGGCAGTGTCCCAGCTTGGACCTCTGTGAAAACCAGCAACAAATCAGCTCCACTTGCTGAGGACACTAAATTGAGGTGAGTGCTGAATGAGCTTGCAACAGCACAACAAAAATCCAAAGGATTTTATCATCTTTGTAGCAGAAGGGACATATGGTAAATAAAATTTAATGCTGCCAAATGGGGAGAAATGTAAAATGGCCTAAGAACCATAAAGCAAAGAGCAGCATGAATGGAGGCAAACTGGTGCAAGTGGGAGGATACCAAAGATAAAGAAACAACTGAGATAATTACAAAAGCATTGAATGCATCCATGGATATTCACCCTGGTTGCAAAGTAGCCCCAGCCCTGGCAGAGCCACCTGGTCCAGTGCCATGTGGGGACTGGCTCCTGCAGGCACTCATTGTCCCTGTCCCTTTGTGTCTCGCTCTGTTCCTTGCTGACAGCCCTCCCTGGAGGAGCTGCTCTGACCTGCCGTCTCCTCTGCCAGGGCAGGTCAGGACTGAGTGCCTCTCCCTGAGGCAGCCCCCTGTGTGCAGGTCAGGCCTCTCCCCAGATTTCGTGGGTTTCGTCTGCACTTTCCATTCCTCAATTCTGGCTTCTTAATGAGACCCAGTCCTTAAGTCCCTTGCATTCCTGGGGCAGGAAGGCCACATCCCAAGCCCAGATCGTGCTGGGTTCAGAGGCAGGCACAAGGCTTATGGGCCTCCTTCACCTTTGTTGAATAACACCGTTTTTTTCCCACCATGGAAATTGCAGCCAACTTCACATTTCCCTGCAACACCATGCTTGTGCCTAATTAAGCTCTATTAATACTAATGAACAGACTCACCATAGCCCATCACTTTAGTTCTTAATCTAATGCCATGTTGTGACACTTGTTCAATGATGATTTCAGCCCATGAATCAAATCATTGTGGTTCAGCCCATATGCCCAGCTCCTTTCTCACGTGGGAGCAGAGAGAAATCTAGGCCAGCATATAGGAAAACTGGATAAGGAGCTTCTAATTAAATAAAAAGTCAGACAGGAGGCCAGGTTGTCCCAGTGTGGGGCAGCAGCTGTGGGAAGGGGCAGAGGTCCTGTGCATGGTGCTTCAGCCCAAGCAGAGCCCAGCCTCAGAGCCCATGGGCAGAAGGGAAAAAGGGACAGGAAAGGAGCAGAGAGGGACACCAGGGGATAAGGCTTCACTAATGAGGAAACCCCAAGAGTCCTTTCCTTCTTTTTTTTCCCCCTCCACATCCTAGAGAGGAATTTAATTCAGTTATTCTGGGAGGAGAGGCCACTCCTGCACTGAGTACTGGCTCTTGGAATAAATGGTTTGTGTCAGATTTGCAAATTCTGAAAAAAACCAACTCCCCTTTAATCCCAAAGGTTCCATGAAATTAAAAATGCTCTTTATTCCTGATATGTTCCTATTGCTTGTCACTCAGCTTTGTAGGGTGATGCAGAATTTAATTCTTTCCATACCTGCAGACAATTCCAAAACTATTTGTGTTCCTTGGGTACAGGTTTCCCATTGCAATGGGCCACAAAGCACCACGTCTGTGTTGGGTGCTGGACTGGGGCCTCCATTCCATGCTCTCTATTTAATGCTGCTGAATTATTCAGGTGGGAAACTCCACTGAATACAAAGGTTCTAGTAAGAAACATTAAAGTTAGAAAATCCCAGGTTTTCAGAAGTACTGGAAGTGAAAAAAATATTTCAGCCGGGTTGATTTATGTTTAAAATACTGAAATATACTGCTGCACTGATCGCTTTGAATTGTGCTGTCATGCTGGGTGGCAGAAAGAGATGAGATTTTTCAATATGTTAAAGTGTAAATGTTGTTAAAAACACAGTATTAGGAGATTAAGATTCTGACCCTTTACATTCCAATGATCGTAAAAATCAGACTTGCAGCCCATTACGGAGCAGCTTGCCGAGGCATCACACTGAATCACTCCAGCACAGGATGCTATAACCCTGCTCCAGCTTGTTCAGAGGCATCTGCTGATGTGGCATCTACACCAAACTGTGAATGCAAATGCAATGTGGAGGGCTTGGATGTGCTTTAATCAACCCTGCCAGGTTCCCCCTCCTCGTCTCAGAGCCCTGGGGGAGCAAGTGGCTCCCGCAGCCGTGGGACGTGGCAGCCACAGTGGCCACCAGGACAGCCCGTCCCAGCGCCAGCCCCCCGCCACTGCAGCTCTTCCTCTTCCTTCCTTCATCCTGAAGCAGCCTGGCTGTGCACTGCCTGCAGGGAGCAGCCCCGATCTGGGGCACTCCGTGGAGCAAGCCCATCGATCAGAGCTCACCAGCCCCACTTCTGCAAGAGCAGAACCCAGCTGGCTGCTTTGCTGTGCAGCCAGCCCAGGCTGCTCCTCGGCCACCGAGGAAACCATCATTTCCAGCTACAGATCAGAAGGTGCCAGATGGGGAAGAGATATCCACCCAAGACACTCCCAAGGACCTGCCCTGTCCCCTTCAGCCAGGGGCTGGTCCCCAGTGGGACAGCTGGGCTCATTTCCTACCAGGAGAGGCGGGGACAGGCAGTGCCACCAGCTGCGGGTGCAGCCTCTGATCCTTCCAGCAGCAGCAATTATTTAATGTAATGAGGAGGATCCAAGCACAGGAACTTTTCAGAAAGATTTAATGTTTTATGACAGACCAAGATTGTGTAATGAAAAAGCCTGATTTGGTGTGTGGGAAGATATTTAGAAATAAAATGTGTGCTGGTGCCTGGGAGGCTGAGGCAGATGAGTTCTGGAGCCCCCTCTCAGCCCAACCTTCCTCCAATGGGACAGCCCTTCTCACCCATCCCACTGTCCCTGTCGGCAGGACACAGCCCTGGCAGTGGCACCACAGGGACACAGGGACAGCTCACCAGCCAGGCTGAACCTCCAGAGCCCTCCTTACGGGCAGCTGGGGTTTGGCACAGAAACATGCAGATTCTGGCTTTTATTTGAAGCAGGTCTGAAAGAGCAGTGAAGGTTATTGAAAACATAACGAAAGCTCCTCCTTATTTCATTAAATACAAATGTGAGTGGGGTCATCAGTTTTTATAGGGGCTCGTAAAGCATCCCTCTTGTTCAAATAGGCTATCAAATCACCCAGGGCTCCTCTCTGTGAGGAGTGCAATAAACCCAGAGTTTCTTCTTTAAGAAACTCATCTCAACATCATAATAAAATAACCTTAAATAATACAGTGTGGAACAGGTTTTCAATAACATAATTATAGGCTTCCATTTTTTTCCTGGCAGGTCATTTCTTGGTATCTATTTTGGATGCCACATTGCAGAGGAAGGGGGTAGGGATGGAAGCATGGGTGGATTTTGAAGCATGTCCTCAGGTCACAGCAGATCACCTTGCCTTTCCTCTGTGTGATGCGGGCACCGAGAGGCTCTCTTCTCCCTTCTTCCTCTCTTCTGGGTGATGTGAAGCCTGGGCTCTGCCCACAATACACAGCATTCCCCTTCTTCCATTGCCTCGGGACAGGGCCGTCCCTGCAGGAGCTTAGCAGTGTATCTGTTTCCCTTTTCTTGTGTAATTGGTGGCTGACCCACCTGTGCCACGGAGGGTCATTAGTCCCCAGGAAACGGCTTGCTGGGCAGGCAAATGGTGTGTGTGTTCCAGACCTGCCATGATTCTAACCCTCTGCTTATTTACCTGGGTTCCATCTCCCCTTTACTTGGAGCAGCAGTCTGATTTTTAATGTGTGGGTGTCCACAGGGTGTCACTGGTTCCACTTGGGCATTCTCACTTCAGTTTTAGAGAAGGTGCATTATTTTTTCCATGCTTGTATTTGAAGTTTATTTGCAAATAATAATTAGCAGATGTTTGCATTAGGCTCTGAGTCTGAGCTAGTTCAGGGCAACACACACAAAAATCCCAAACCAGAGTGATGAAAGTGCAGAGCCAACTCCAGTGCACAAGTTGTGTGCCCAGGTGTACACACACACACCCCGTCCCACACACTCATGTAAAAATCGATCCGTACATCATCTGCAGGCGCTTGCAGATAATACAAAGTTGTGTTTAAAAAAAAGGAAGAAGGAAAAGCCTCAAGTGGCAGAGCAGTTAAGGAACTCCTAGGTGTTTTTAATAACATTGATCAGCCCAAATGAAAAAAGCCAGAGCAGTGGGAGACAGGAGCAGGCAGCAGATGCTGACATTCTATCACAGCAGACACATATTGACTAGCGGTCTGAACAAGTCACTCACTCATCAGCGGCCGGCCTGATTGAGTTGCCTGCAGCCAGTAAATGAGCCTTCCATCCACTGTGGGTCGAAATGAACTGCAATCTTTTCAGACCTCGTTGTTGGCCAAATGAGAGATTTAAAACCCCGGAGGACTCCAAATGAATTTACCAAGGAGCCACAGTGACTAACAAAGCTACAATAGATCAGCGCCGGGGCGCTGGGTATTACACACACTGCTGGGTGATCAGCACTGGGTATTAGCTGGCCCTGCTGATCAGCCCTGCCGAGCCATGCAGAGGTAACCAGATTAACCAACACCGAGTGGGTAAACCTTTTATGGGTTCTTTAAGGATTTAAAGATTTTGATGAGAAAACACTACAAGTTTCCCGGGGGAAATTCGCTGTTATTGATTTAATGTTTGCTTGCATGCTACCTGTCAATTTTCCAAGAGCTTCAGCAACAAAATTCGTATTTGATATTTGACAGATCTCTTCCTAGTTTGCATGAGCTGAGCAGCAGAGTGCTTTCAGAAAGAGCTCCTTTTGAAAACAAAAGAAGGGTGACTTCTGCACATACCCTTTTAACCAAGACATAATTCAGGTTAAACGAATTCCAGGACCAAGTGCAAGCTCCAAACACTTCAGAGGATGGCAAGGGATGGGTCAGACTGGCTGGATTTGTCAGTCAAATGGGGAAATTCCAATCTTGTTCAGGGACTGGTTGATGAAACATTTCTCACCTACACATGTGTGTGAACACACTGTACGTGGTCATGATGATGGAGGGATTTTATTGACTCTTCCTCCTGAATTAGACCAAGATTAGGAAGTTCAGGTGTCTCAGGTCCATTCAGGCATGCTGGAAGTGTGTTAGGTGTGCTGAGACCAGGGGTGTGAGGGGAGCACACAACAGCATTGGTCTCAACCAAGGCTAGCAGAGAACCTCCAAAAAGTCAAATGTTGAGCACACATGAATCCAGTGAAAAGACCACAGAGGACAGGAACCAAGAAAGGAGCTCTCCCTCCATGGTGTGAGGTGAGAGGAGGGATTTCTCAGAGTGTCTCCAGTTGGAAGGACCCAGCATGCTTGGGGGAGAGGCAGAGCCCTCTCCTTCCAGCCCCTGCCCCCTGCAGCCCAGCGCTGCTCCCCCCGGGCAGTGAGTATTCCACTGCTAACATTTCCATGATAGCAAATGGTTCACCAGCAGGGGAGACAAATGCAATGCTCCTTCCCTCTCACAGCTAATTCCTCCCTCTATGCAGTGCTGACCTGCTCCCTCTCTGGCTTGAGCAGAGCACTTGGTGATGATTTAGGCCAGGCTTCACTCCCTGCTCTCCCTGGGTGCTCCCTCCCCATCAGTGCACCCCCAGCACCGCACAGTTCTGTTTGGGGGTTACTTCATTCCAACTGAATGTAGTAAAATGGTTTGTCATCTCCATTTTTTTTTGCTGTAGTGTCCTAGAGGAATATGCTCTGGAATGCCTTCAGCAAGAGCCTCTAATCTGGAAGAGTCATTTCTCCCTCTGCCTCTTGCAGTAGAGGAGGAACACAGTGGCTGCTGGCTGGAAAATTAGCCCAGGGAACTCTCTCCTCTGTCTGTCTCTCACCTCATTAGACTAGTGAGAAAATGTAATTGTAAGTCTCTCAGGCTTCCCCCTCACCGGCTGGTGGGGGATTGTGCTTCACCAGGGCTGGGCAAGGCAGAGCTGCCCCTGGCCTTGGCCCTGCAGTCAGCCCAGCCCAGCCCAGCCCAGCAGGGTGCAGGGGGTCCCTGTGCCCACCACCACAGGCTGCCCCCTCCCCAGGGCAGTGTCCCCAGGGCAGTGTCCCCAGGGCAGTGTCCCTGGGCCACCTCTCGTCCCACCAAGGCAGGGGTGGGTGGTGCTGGGCACCGCGGGGCTGGGCTGACCAGCAGGCAGAGGCCACTGCTTGCCCACACACCCAGAGCAGAGCTGGGCAAGGACAGCGTGGGGATGGGCACACTCTGCAGCCCTGGGGCCAGTGCTCTGCCCCCCTGGCACAGCATGGGCTGCACTGGGGACAGTGTGGGACACAGTGCTGGTCACGGCTGCCTTCTGCACAGGCAGAGGCTGCCGGTGCCACCGTGGTCTTCTGGACACTGCCAGCACAGGGCTCATGGGCCACCACTCATCAAACCTTCAACCCCAGCCTGCAGCCCCACACCTCTTCTGGTTGGTACAACTGTATCTGCTCTTGTTAAACCATTCCACTCTGGATGAACCCTATGCCTGCTTTACCAGCCCTGGGATCGCTAGCTGCAAGCACCGAACATGTGCTGGGAGGTGAAGCCACGGGTCCAAATGAAACGCAGTCTGTGCCCCTGAGAGCCAAAATAAAGAGGGGTGTTATTCAAGCACCCTGCTGCACATGCGGGGATTTGGTGAGGTTAACAAAGATTCACGTGCAGAGGCTGGTTTTGGTGTAGGATGGGAAATGCTGAGGCTGAGTCCAACCAGCTCAGCAATAACGTGCCCACAGTGTGTTTTAAGGCAGGAAGCAACGCCTCAGCTGAAATCACTTAAACAAAAAGATTGCAGTGAGGGGCATAATGCAAGAAAGTAATAAGGTTTAAAACAGGTCAGAGCCCTTTCCCTGCTCCACTGCTCCTGAGTGAGATGCATTATTTAATGGTCTTTGGTCACCGCTGATATACTGTTGATGAAATAGATGATTTTGTTCAAAAGAGCATTAGAGAAGAAATATACAATACTGCATTACACTCCAGCACAGTTCCCTCTCTGGTAAAAGCCGATAGATTGAAGGTTTTTCCTCTTGACAGGAAAGCAAAGCAGTTGAAATGAAAAGTCTTATGAAATGGCAAATACAAATGGTAATAATGCCACCATATTCAAAATTAAATTGTTGTAATTTTAGTTTCTGAGCATAGCAAAGTAATACAATATTCAGCACAGGCTTGGGGAGCAAAACCTTTTGGCAATAACAACAGTGCCTCAAGAGCTAACCAAACCATCTTTTATAAAAATGTGGAGTCTGATGGGGCTCTCCATCAGCCACAGGATCTGGCGTGCTGTGGTACCCCAGACGTGGAGTGTGTGGCTGCAGTGCTGCACTCAGCCTAGGGAGGTCTCTTCTGAAAGGAAAAGATGTTTGAGCTGTCCAGATGTGTTGGATTAGAGATGGGATTGATGACAGTCTGCAGCCAGACCCCAGTGGTACCAGGACAGAGGAGCTGTCTCACCCTTTGTGCTCCACCTGGTTACTTCCAGGCATGGCTGAAGAGTTTGGTGTGGTGCTGGCACAAAGTGGCACTGCCAGCAAAGGGCACTGCTGTGAGATCCACAGCGGTGAGCAAGGCTGGAAGGGGGCTGATCCTGCCTGCTGGTGAGTTTGCTGCACGAGAGGCTTCCCGAGGCTGCAGCAGACGGGCGAGTGTCTGCCTCTCCCACTCCTCCTGTCTCTCCCAGCCCTGCAAATAGCTTTCGGTATTGAATCTGCGGATTGCAACTGCTCCGTGTTTGAATAGCCTGCTGACCTTTCCCAGTAATGCCTCTTTTATAACCTTCATCTTCTGTGGGGGTTCACGCCGTCCCTGTACTTACAGACCAGGAATCCAGTGTGTAATGATAACATGGAGCCGGGCGCTCCAGCCATGCAATTATTCTCCCTGTGTCCCTGCTTATGCTGTGACTTTCATCGCTGTTAAATGCTGCTATTTTCTTTTGCCAGGCCCTGGGAGAGACTCGAGTTTGCCCTCGACAGGTTCAAGTCTCTTCTGCCAACAGAAAGGAATTACACTGCATACCAGTGGTGCTGGCAGTGGGGCCGGGCCCCTGGCGGGATGGGCACAGGGGGCTGCAGGGGGATCCCGGGGTGCAGGGCAGCCCAGCCCCTCCTCTGGCACAGGGCAGGTTGGCCAGCCATGGCTCTGGGGTCTGCAGGGCGCAGGGCCCTGTCCCTTGGGGAGCAGCTGGCCCTGCGGAGCCGTGCCTGGGAACTTGCCAGGGCAACTCTGGAATGGCCCCAGGGGCAGAGAGGGCAGCCCAGAACAGGACTGGCCCCACCTCGTCCCCTCTGTGGCTGCACCCCAGATGGAGGCTCAGTAAAAGCAGCGGGACCCTGGCGTTGGGCCAGCCCTGGGCCAGCAGTTGGGCTGGCAGTGGGAGCCCCCTTGGCCAGGGGCTCCCTGCGCCGGGCCCCGGCTCCACGGCAGCCGTGCCACACATCCATTACACAGTAATGGGGGAATGCAGCAAAAGTGGCTCTGAGAGAAAGGAATACATCACTGGTAATTATCTCTAACCAGAAATCTCCTCCACTGCTCCAAGCCCCATCATTCCAGCCCTATTCTAATAAAGTGACACCTTTTTAATTATGGTAAGGACAAATCTGAAATTCCGGTAAGTAATTAGCAGGCATAATTTGCCATCTCTGACACAATGTGACTTTATCACAGGTTACCTCAGTACAAGGCAGGAGTGCAAGGCTGCTGTATATCCTCTTTTAATTTTAGAGAAACCCAAACTGTCCATTTATTTTTATTACAATGTATTTCTCGAGTAGTTGAGTGGACAGCACTGAGAGTGCTCTGAGAGTGCAAATAAACAGCAGCAGCCTTGGAATGTTAAATTTAAGGGTTGTTTTCAAGAACAGGACACTTAATTTAACAATAAACTATGTTTTTATGTACCTCCATGATACCCACAGTTACCAAGAGCACAAGCTAGCTGGGCCCATTCAGAGGTGTGGAGGACCCACTGAGCCATTCAGCCTGGTTTATTTTCAGTGAAAGGAGGTGCCCATCAAACCAGAAAACACTTCCACATTGCAATCCAATTATTTATTTGTGCTTCCAAAGACTGCTTCCAGTTTTATTGTCTTCCTCCATTCTCCCCTGCTATTTGCATGTGTGCTTCAAGGGTGGTGCTTGCTTCTGCTAATGGGCATAATATTAAATCCTGCAAAGAGTGGCTAAGAGAGGTTTTTCTTAAAGAATGACAATCTCTTGCAGAGTGGATGCACAGTGTGGCAGGGTTCCTGATGTCCCTGTGATTCCTGGGGCTAATATTCTTACACCTAATATATTTTTGAGAAATGTGTACTGTGGGCTAAATCATGAATATTTTAAGTTTGAGCCCTGCTGTCCAGTTGGGATTAGTTAGTTAAGCTGCATGGCTTTGTTTCTCCTTGACAAGGGGGCAAGTGCTCCAAACCTGAGCGCTTTTCCATGAATAAAGGACTTGAGATCTGAGGTACCAGGACATGCAAAATAGATTCAGAGCCCTGTTGGGGCTCCTTTCTGTGCACGGCCAAGCACAAATCCCCACCTTCCTTTGGGAGCAACTGGGACAGCAGCAACGCTTCAGGAAGAAGGAAGCAAAATTGGTGTCTCTGCTCCAGGGGGTGAGCATGGGGAGGATCCCAAGGAGCAGCTGCATTGGAGGAGCATCCCAGAGAGACAAACACAGCTCTGTCCTGGGACTGCTGTCATCTGTGCCCACACACACAGGGCTCTCCCCTGCTGTCACAAGGACTTCAAGCTCAGCCACTTAAACAACCCTTTAAGACAGATTGGATGTTTCTCATGGGTAGTCTTTCATTCTGCTAATAAAGACGTTAGAGATATTCCCAAAACCCCCAAATCCCAGGCTGTTAACCTCTTAGGAGGTGGGAACATCAGGAGGTTCGCAGGGCAGAGGATCCTGAGCCAGTCCCGTGTGTGATGAGCGGCCCAGGCTGGCTGGAACCGCAGTGTTGGGGTCCTGTACCCTGGTGCCAGGGGGACAGCAGAATCTGAACTTTTGTTTTGCACTGCACAGCCCCCCAAGCACCCCACAGTCCTACTGTGCACGCAGGGCTCCAGATTTGTCTTTGCTTGTCTGCTTTAGCGAGAGGCAGGTGCATCAATAAGGCGGGGAAGCAGGGTCGGTGGCAGCCCTCGCTCTGCTTGAGGAGGAGTGATTGCTGCGCAGAGGGCTGGGAGGCAGGAGGATATAACCCTAATGTCTGCACCTCAGGACACGCCATTAAAAAGGCATCTGCACTGACACAGATCTGTTGTTTATCAATACCCTGACAAGCGTTTCCCCTGCAGCCTGGGAACACCTCCCTGACACGGCGGTGACCGATGGCGCGCCCCGTGCCAGCCCTGCCGGGACAGCCAGCGCAGCCCTGGGTCCCCACACGGGTGGGACAGCTGAGCTGGCAGCACGTGGACAGTCAGCAGGGTGGGGGGGATGTAAAAAGTGCCACTCTTTGATCATGGCTATCTGCAGCTTGGTGCTTCTGTTGGAGAATTTTCTGGCATTTATAGAGAGAGAACTTTTACGTGTAAAAACGGACCTGAACCAGAAGTGAAAGGTAGTGAATATACCAAACCAAACATTTTCAGACTGACAAAAGCATGATTTTCTATCTGGTTTTCTTCATTCATTGCCATAATCAACTTTTTGTCTTTTTCCAGCTTTCCAGCTTTTTCCAAACTGCAATATCACACTCACCATCCCACCTCCTCCCATTATTGTCTCATAATTTCTATGGCACCGAAATCCTCAGAGCGACAATGACATCCACAGGGCCCAAAACCGTGACCACATCCCTTCCCAGTTCAGCTCCAACCTCCATTTCAGCACAGCACAAGAGGATGTACAATCTCTCAGCCTCACTTTGTGGGGTTGCTCCATTCCCTCCTTCCCACTGCAGGTGCTCCCAGCTCCTCCTCTGCACCTGCCAGGGCTGGGGGCTCACCCACCCCTGCCTTTTGTCCAGTGCACAAATGAACCAGCAGTGCCTTAGAACCTCACATTACATGTGGCTTTAGTTAATTAAATGTAAAATCATTGGAATAAAATTATCCTTTCATTAGAAATTAACTCAGTGCTTAAGACTTCAATAATTACTTTTTTCTCCTCAAACCACATACAAAACGGTCAGTTAAACAGTATGTAAAAAAAAAAAAAGTTTAATGACCACAGAGCAATCAAGATTACTATTATTTAAGCACAAGCTATTAACATGTGCAATGAGGTATTAGCTAATAAATTATCTTTATAAAATTAAATTGTAATTTTATCACAAATTTTACAGAGGTTATGGGTTTTAATGGCTGTATTTAGCTGTGGCACTGAGCATGCCGCTTTCCTTCATTACTTCATTAACACATTGCATTTAGACTCTTTCTTATTATTATTTTAATTTAGGAACAGGATTAATTGATTTATTTCTCCCCTCTTTGGGAGGTCTGTGTCACTGCCCAAGGGCTGGGTGCCGCGCTCTTGCTTGGCTTTCATGGAGGGATGGGCACTGGGACTGCAGGGGATTCATCCTGGGGCTTGGCAGGGAGCTCAGGGTGAAGAAGAATTCCCTCTGGGATATCCTTGAGCTGCAGAAGAGCCCTGTGCTGCTCGTGCAGGTGCTGCTCATCCGGGTGCTGCGGCCTCCAAGCACAGGGAGCCCGTGCCTGCAGGTCCTCACCTGCCACCGCATTCCTCTGTGTTTCCATGGAGGCAAAAGCCACGAGGAGACGCTTCACACCTTCTGCCAGCACTGGGAGGTTTTGCAGGGCCCCCACGCTCTGCCCCGCTATCCTTGGCTCCACTTGGTGGCCAGAGGCCCAGGTCTGCTCGGGGTGGCAGCCCTGGGAGCGGCGCTGGGAGCGGCGCTGTCTGTGGCACACCACTTACAAACTCCCCCTGCGAGTCCCCTGCAGACAGATATCCTTGAGACTCACCTCCATCTCCTGCTCAGGTCACAGGGAGATTTAGAGATGGGGAGCTGTAGTTAAGGTCCAGATCTGCTATCTGAACTTGAGTGATGGAGGACACATTCCCGGGACATGTTTATTGTCACCCGGCGGCCCGCAATCCCGCTCTCGCAGAGCCACCTCCATTCCCCGTATAATTCATGGGCTGACTCCATGGTGGAGTGACTGATAAGGCCTTCATGCCGGGCTTGCTGGCCACATGTCTCAAGGAGACTCCAGAGGAGCTTCAGCACAATATAAATGTGGCTCCGTGTCAGCCTCAAACCCCTGGAAAATTCCCCGTCTCGAGAGTGCAGCGTTTTAAGTAATAAAACCATAGAGAGATTACAACAAAATGTGACAGGAATTTATAGCCCTCTGCATGAACCTTTTACCTTAAGATGGAACAAAGTTGAGGGAAAAAAATTGCGTGGTTCACTTAGGTAACCTTTCCAACCACCCCCGCTCAGCTCCTGGCCCCACATTCCTCTTCACTGATTTAATAGCAGGAAAAAAACAGCCAGGCAGGGAACTGGGGAGCAGACAGGCACCGTGCTTTAACCCTCACCGCCTCCTCCCTGCCTGGAGCACCAGGATTCCAGAGCAAAAAGAGCCCCAGGTTGTGCTGAAGGTTGGTTTTGGCCCCTGCTCCTTGCTCTGCAGACTGGGACACAGGGACAGGCTGGGACATCAGGACAGGCTGGGTTGCAGGCAGGGCCTTCTTTATCCTTTCATTTTGTTTTCCCTTGAGAGACACCAAAATTCCTACAGCATCTGCAATTCCTAATGCAAAGAAGAGCTGAGCACAGGCTCCTGTACATGCCATACCCTAATGACGTGGGGTCTGCCTCTGACTGCTCCGTC
The DNA here is from genome assembly GCA_013399835.1 of Leptocoma aspasia. NCBI lineage: Eukaryota > Metazoa > Chordata > Aves > Passeriformes > Nectariniidae > Leptocoma > Leptocoma aspasia. Next base: position 4,239 of record VXAX01005238.1, on the reverse strand, counting down.
CCTCCATGCAGGGAGGTGTTTTTATTGCCCGTGAAAGGGTCATGCAGCACAGCTAAGCAGATTCCTGGCTCTCCCTGATGCTGAATTTACTGCCACTTTCAGCAATAAACAGTGGAATTAATTCTGAGTTTACTAATCCAAAGAGTAAACAATATCCAGTGGAGACACTCAGGCAAGATAAATGCAGGGGATTAAAAGCAAACGGGGTGAAATCATTCTGCTCCCAGCTAAGGAGTCATTGGCGGAAAGTGAAGCCTCCGCATACAGTATTATCAAATTGTTAATAAACATTTCTAAAGTCGGCTATATTGGGAAGCTTTTCTTTCCAATTCATCCCAGCTGAGGGTTTTATACATGAAGCACACTCGGTGCTGAGCAGTAACTTCCCACTGTACACACTGACAGCCAAGGAAGGACTGGGCAGAGCTGCTGGTTTAAGGACACACAGCCAGGACAGAGCTGCTGCCCCCCTCAGTGAAGTCAGAACTTGTGTCTCCAGTGCAACAAACACACCTGCAACAGTGCTGCATTCCCATACAGTGCTTTGGTACATATTTTACATCATCCTGGGTTACTGCTGTGCTTGTTAAATAATTAAAGGCAGAGAATGTGTTATTTACTGTCCATTTAGTGCAGCAGGCCCAGAGCTTTGCTTTGATTTTCAGTCTGGAAGGAGCAGTGACATGGCCCTGGGGAATTCTCCCACAGTGCTTAATTAGCGTGGCACGGTGCAAACCTGCATCACGGGCTTTATTTGTGAGTCAGAAATAATATTTGATTGTTAATTTTATTGGTTAATAAATTTTTAAAATATTCATTTATATTTTTGCAGGCAGTATTTTACAGCTAGCAGATGGGCAGAGTCAGGTCTGATGGTTTCAGCAGCAGCACCTATTTCTGTGTGTGAATCAGCTGGAGAAATACAGCACCACCCCAAACCAGGCTGGGGAAGGCTTCAGGTGCAGCTGGTCAGTAGCTGGGATGGACACTCCAGGCACTCTTGTCACTGACATCCTTCTGATGGACCCCACACTCTGTGGCTGCAGGCTCTGGGCCCCCAAACTGGGAGTGTTTTGTTGCCTGACCTGCATCTACACCCCATTTTCACTATCAGGGCTGTAACCAACTTCTTTTTGAACTTGAAAAGTGCAGGAAATGGAAAGGGTGTGGGGAAAATTCCTGATAAATAGAAAACTTCTTCCTATAGAAGAGTGTTCAAATTTGTCATCCTCAGACAAGAATAAGTTGGTTCTGTGAAGAAAAGAGTACAAATTATCAGCCCTTCAAAGCTTTCCCATTTAACCACTTTACTGCAATACAACTGCCCATAACATTTGCTTTTAGAGCCCATGATGCTGAGTGTAGTTATTACATTGCATACATAAAAGATGTTTACAATTTTTTATATATATATGTAAAATGTTGATCCCCTGGGCCACATCGATTTGTGCTGGCTTCACGGCTGGGTTGGTGCAGGAATTTCCCAGTGAGATGTGATTAGGCTGCAGGGAGCTTCCATTCTCCTTCCCTTTTCTAATCCCTGCTTACCCATTTAACAGACCTGCCTTGGATTCCGTTTGTGTCGACGTTTTGGGGCAGTACTGGGGTGTTCTGAGCTGGGGGGTGCACAGCACACACAGGCTCTGACACCTCATTTTCACCATGTGCTCCGGCTGTAGATGGAGCTGGGCTGATTTATCAGCTCTTGGCTGTTCCTACAGCTGGAAGCAGAATTGGGACAAATGCAGTAATTAGCACTTTGTGGTGCACGGGGAAGGCAGTGTGGGAGGGCACACTGGGGCTGCTCTTTGGGATTGTCTCAACTTAAAATTATCTCAGATGAAAAGTTCCCCGGGAATCACCTCAGCTTCTCCCTTTGCCCTGGAGCATCATCTCCAGGGGATGGCCACAGCCTGTCCCAGGGGTGGCACAGATGTCCCATCAGTCACCTCTGCCAGCTGGAAGGACAGGCCACCAACGGCTTGTCCCTGTGCTGGGAAGGGCCAAGGGAACTGGGTTCCTGTTTTTGTAAAGCAGAGACATAAGCAACAGAAAGGACAAATAATTTCCCAGTAATTTGTTTTCTAATGAGCAGTGGGTTGCAATTAAGAGGGTATTCATTCTAAAGAAATTAGCTGTTCTCCAACAGAGAAGAAAAAACTGGTTTATAGTTTCAATCTTCAAAATTTGACAAGCTAATCTGTAGAGTGAAATAATAATAGGGGGAATGCTAGAGATTCCTTATAAAAACTCTTGGAAAAATGAATGAACTGCAAGGAATTGGGAAGTGCCAAAGCTGAAATGGTGGCTCTGCAGAGAGGACCTGAATCAGGAGGTCTGGTGGGAGGAGAAGGTCACCTGTGGGATGCTCTCTGCCCCAGCCCAGCACAGGGCCAGGTGTGGGGACTGCAGTGTGAGTGGATAGGTGAGAAGACAAATGTACAGTTTATTCACATACCCGTTGTGTCTCATCCAAGAGCTGAGAGGAAATAAAAGGCCACATATTGAGATACTCACAGCATTTAAGGAAACACACAAACACAGCAGCAATATTTGCACTGTTTTCCCTTACTGGAAGAAAAGCAGAGGGGTTTTATCTGTATATTATACATTTTTAAAGGACTGTAAGTGTGATCCAGGATATTAGACACTATTCAGCTTCGCACAGGTATCTGGCAAAATGGTTTAAACATTTATTAAATATAGAATGATAAAATACCTTGAAGATCACATCCAATCAACACAGTTTCTGCTGTGGAAAATCATGTCTCATTAATCTGTTAGAATACTTTGAACCTACCAATATATAAATGGATAAAAGAGAATATCTTGACATATTTTTAGACTTTCAAAAGGCTTTTAATGAGGTCTTCCCACAGGATTTCTTAGGAAACAAGATAAAAATGGGGGTAAGAGATACAGTAACATTATGAATCAATAAGATGGACTAAGAGGAAGGAAACAAAAGTGGGAGATAGTCAGTGTAAAGGGTCACTAGCAGTTTGCTACTTGGTTACACACTCCATCTAATGACATTAATATATTAATTACTGACCTGGAAAAGGAAGCAGGGGTATGGATTAGTTAAATTCAGAAAAGATGAAAGAAATTCTGACAAATTTGGCCGAGGCAGAAGGATGAGCAATAGTTAATGAAGGCTGGTGTTGATAAAGATGAATGGCCTAAGCCCCAGAACTTCCCCAGCATGTAACTGGCCAATCTGGAAACTGGTCACTGCAGAGACCTTGAACAACCTGTGTCCAAAGCCAAATGGCAAATGAGATGTCCGGGGCTCAGAGGGTGGGAATGGGAAGAGAAAACATTAAAGCAGCTGGTGGAGCTCCTGAGGATGCAGTGGAAGCACACCTGGTGTGCAGCGGGGGCTCCAAAGGTGCTGTAGGATGGACTGAGCTGAGAGCAAAGAGGGAAATGACCCAGGGCCTTGGGAGCTCGGTCAGAAGAGTGTGAAACCAAGGTGGGTGTGATCGGGACAGGCAGAACCAGCAGCTGCCCTCACTGCCCTCCCCAGCACAGGAGCAGGGGACACCGATGGGAGTCCAGAGATGGAAATCCAAAATATAAGGAATGAGGTTTTTCACATGAAATGGAGAGGTGCTCCTCACAGAGAGACCACAAGAGCCCTCAGCTAAACACTGGTGGCCCAGAGAGGGGAGGGACCTCTGTATGCCTGGCACTCAGAGATCCCCTCCTGTGCCTGAGGGGACAGCTCTGGGCAAGGAGGGGCACTCAGAGATCCACTCCTGGCAGCCTGGCACTCAGAGATCCCCTCCTGTGCCTGAGGGAACTGTTCTGGGCAAGGAGAGGCACTCAGAGATCCCCTCCTGTGCCTGAGGGAACTGCTCTGGGCAAGGGGAGGCTGTGGCAGTGATGCTTGAGCACTGTGGCTCCAGGTGTGCAAACCCAAGCCTGAACTGCACAGCACCAGCATGGGCAATTTTATCCACACATTTTAGGGTCTATAAAGCTTAATGCTGCATGTTTAGCTTTCTAGATATTTTCTCTTACTGCTGTTCTGGAAATCCATTCCAATTAGACTCAGGTTTCCAATCCAGGCAGTGGGATGCAGTGTGGAGAGGTGACACTGAGTGGTCCCTGCAGGTGCAGTCTTATAAGCATGGCTCACCTCCACAGGCAGTTTATAATAATCATACTTCTCATGAAGCCCGAGTTCCACCGCCTCCAAATTAGATCTCAGCACTTAAAAAAAAAAAAAGAAAA
>VXAX01005206.1:40000-114636 GCA_013399835.1 Leptocoma aspasia | reverse complement strand
TCCCTCCTTCCCTCCCAGCTCTTACTTGGCTGCTGGGAGCAGGGGATCCTCCATCTATTTACTCCAGATAAGTACTCAGCTTTTCTTCTGTCTATTTATGCAGCCACTTTCTGAGTCCAGACAAAGCCAAAACAGAAAAAAAAAGGTGAGGTTTCCATAAAAAATTAGGTACTCAGTTTGAGGTTGCATAAACCACAGCTTTCAAGATGATGTTGCAGATTGGAACTAGTCAGTGCTCTCTCCAGGTTGACCAGAGGTGCCTGTTTTCATTCCCATCTGTTCTTTTTCAATATTCTCTAGTTCTGTAATCCTGTGCTTTTTAATGACAATGTAGTTCCAGCAGAGAACATTGAATTTGCCTACACAGATCCAGGCATACAATTTTGACAGAAGACTGCTGGCCTAATCATGAAATTCTGAGATAAGCAAGGTCTAGGATTTGGTTAAGTATAGGACACTGTTTTAAAAATGCAGTTATTTGTAGAATGTCATTATTACAGCCAGCCTCCTGATTGGTTGCTACTGGCTACATGCTTCTTCACCTAACAGATGTCCTGCCCCTCTTACACTCTTAAGTTCTTCACTGTTTAGATAACCAGCCAACAATGTAAAAAACAAACCAAACAATAAACACCCCCAAGCCCATACATATTTTATACTAATGATTTTACCAGCACTCCTTTAATGTCTATTTTGACCTATGTATTGGAAAATATCTCTGAGATGAAGAGTCCATAGCCTGCCTTCCAGAGGAGAAGGTACTACTGGTCAGAGTTGTTCCCAAGGCATGATATGATGTAGAACTGGAAGGTCTCCTGGGCTTTCCCAATACAGTCTAGTTTGGGGTGCAATTAGTGTGACAGGGAAAGTGGGTACAGACATCAATTGTGGAGCCTGTGGGGCGTTAAACAGAATGTTAATGCCTTGCTGTCTACTTTGGGTCAGCATTGGTCCACTGCTTTGATTTCCTGCAGGTGCATCTCTAGCTCTGGCACAGTCAGCATGGGGATTTTGAGTGTCTGGGTCTCTCCACTGCTCACAGTTAGGTATAATGTCCCAGATGCCAAATGGATGGAAGTGAAGGGATCCATGGATTTCAGCTCAGTTGGCTACTGAGACCAGTATACTTCATTTCTCTGCAGACCTCCCAAGGAACCATATAATATAGCTTGCTAATGGGGTAGTTGTGTCCCATGTGAGAGTGTCTGAATTAGAGAGGCAGATGAAATGACTTCATAAAATACAGGAATTTCCATGTGTTTTCCTGTATCTACACAAGCAAATCAACTGTGTAAGATAGTCCTGTTACACTCTTGGAGAATGACTGATTCTGATGGTGCTGTGCTATGAAAAGCAAATGGATATCACGTGCACAAAGGGTGTCATCCCTGTGAGAGGTATGCGTCAGATGAACCACACTTTGCCCCAGGTTTACTAGGAAGGAAAGCTCCAGCTGCCCTTTTGCCACATTCCTAGCAGATCAGAAATGCCATGGGAGCAATCAATGGAAAAGCCAAGCACCACAGCTAGAGCATTGATTGAGAAAACCTGAACCAAAGGCGGAACATGATGGTTCAAAGCAGAGCTTCTGTGTTGCATATTACTGGATGATATTATGCAAAGGGAGAGGAGAAGGGTTAGATCCTAATGCACTGCTAGAAAACCAAAACAACTGTTCTCATGGAATATATCTATGGTTCTCACATTGCAACTACTGCCAGAGTGAGTTCCTAGCAGGATAGCTGGGGAATTCATAAACTTGTCCAATGTGTGAGTATCTGATACAGGGCAGATGTTCATTTTGAGGCCTGCAATGGGCTTGTGTTACAAGAAAAAGGTTTTTCTGCAAATGCTTCAGAGCCTAAAGACTTTCTAAATGGAATGTCTCCTTCTGAGATCTGATTTCTGCCACTTCCTTTCCTGCTAGAGACAAACTTCCATGTGTTTGATTCCTAGAGTCCAGGTAATATCTAAGAGGTTCCAGTCAAAGTTACATCCATCATTAATCCATTCAGATACAAGCCCATATCAGGGCATGTTTGCCCTGCAGAAGAGCCCAACCAGAGGTCTGCAAGGAGAGAGGTTCAGCCTGTGCCAGCTTTCTGTGGCTGGTTACATTCTTCCCCGGCTACACATGAACAAATAGGCCATGCCTCTTGAATCCAGCCAATTCCGACCTCTCCTGCATACTGCCATGCTTCAGAGCTCAGTTCTGAGTGTGCCTGCCAGCCCAGGCACACCCAGAGAGACACAGTGCCTTCTGTCAGCTGCTGATGCTCAGTGGAGAGAGTTGGCCAAGGACACAGAGGAAAGGAGTAGAAGAGTGAGGGCTTGAACCTGGATCCCAACCAAGCACACTCTGTTTATGACTGAAAGCTTGAACAACAACAACGAAAAGGTTGTTTTTTTACCAGAGAAAGCTCTGTCACTGCAGACTTGCTGTGGCCTTTCTGGCCTGTTGGAAGAGGATGTTCTGCCAGGCAGCCAGCCTGACTCCTTCAGTTCTGCATGAGGCAAGGAAGGAAAGTCCACTTCGGCCTCTGAGCTGGTACTCTGCAGCAAATGCAGTCTCAGCTATACTGGCTGATTCTTTCCTGGGAAATTTGCCAGGCTTACACCTAAAGGAGGAGTTTCCAGAATAAAACTCAACTGGTCAGCTGGTGGTAAGAACTTGGCCTCTGCTCTGAACCAAGGTGTCAGGGAGAGGGCTACATATCCAGTGCATACTTACCTGTGTTTTGATCTTAAATTGTTCCTACATCCGCTGGCATTCCTACCAGCAAGAATCTATATTTTTGTCTTTTTATTCCTTTTTAATACTTAAATCCCAAAGGCTGGATTCCTATCTTGACTATGCCAATTGGAGTGAAAATCACCTGCAAGAAAGATCTTCCAGAATCACACTTGAGTGATGAAGGTCAAAATCGTTAAGCCAGAGGAGTTTAATTTACAATTTACAAGTTACTTAATGCGGCTTAAGGAAACCCACTGAAGCCCCAGGCTTCCTTCTTGATAATTTGCAAGTTGAATCCAATGTGTCCATCACTAAGTGTCACCTGTCTGCATGTCCCCATACCTCACTGTGGTAATATGACAGGAAATCTTAAAGGTATCTACTTGCACAGACTTTACCCCTATTCAGGTTCTCAGATGTCTTCTTTCTCAAGGCCATGATGTGATGGTGACAGCAGAGGCATCAGCCATTGTGTCTTGCAATGAGAATGGGCTGTAGTGCTGAAAAGGATGGGTTTTGGAGGTCTGCATGGAGCACAAATGTCCCTGTATGTCTTTTGTATGTCTTTTGCCCTGCTACAGAGTGCCCAAGCCTCCTTCTCATCACTGCTTATGAATCCCTCTGCAGCTCTGCAGCTTAGGGACCTGTCTGAATGGCTGCACAAGGGCCAAGCAGAGGGATAACAGGTTGTGCAAAATCCAGGCCCAGCTGCTGTGAGCTGCAAGAAAGTCATCACATGCAGGGGTGGCCTGCTCAGCTTGTGAGACGCTGCACCCTTTGCACGTGGGTGTAAAGACGTGTCTTTGCAAAGAGACATTGCATCTTTGTATTAAACCAACTATTAAACCACTAATCACTGGGGAAAAACTGAACAGGTTTAGCTTACTCAGGGTGGCTGCAGGAGTGACTTTAATGGGAGAGCTGCTGTGACCATGACTACAGGAAGGGTTGGTCATTTTCTCTACCCCTCTGCCACACCTCAGGTTTCCCATCATCTTACCCCCTTGATCTGCCAGTAGTGCTTGGAAGAGAAGGCTTTGCAGCTTCCTGCTGCCTAGGTGTCCAGAGCTGGAGAATCAGGGGCTGGCAGTCCCACACTGTCACTCCCTGTGGGTCTTTGGGAAACCTGTGTGAGTGTGCAAGTGAGGCACACGTGTCTGGGAAGGGGTGTTGTGTACACACTTCTCCATACATAGTGGCTTAGCTCAAGTGCCCCCCTCCCTCTCCAAAGCATCCCTGACACTCTAGGTGAATATTTGAAAGACAGGATCGGGGCTTTGGTTCGAGTGCCTCTTTGTACAGTGCTAACTGGTTTCAGGGCTGTAATTATCTCTCCAAGAGAAGCTGTAAATTGGATTAAGGCACTGAGTTGCAGCTGAGTGCGCTCCCTCCATTGCCCCACCTGGTGGGCTGCTGAGCGATAACAAAAAATGCCGAGAAATCGGATTTGGATTCTGCTTCACACTCATGGCTTCCTTCTGGAAAAAATGAAATTTTTCCGGCAGAAAGGGCTGGCATGGGTTTGCTGGCAGTATCAGTCCTGCGTTCGTATCATCTGCTGGCACTCTTCCGGAAACACGATCCCCTCCGTTATCAGAGAGAAATAAATAAATAAACAGCAGGAGATGTTTTGGCAAGGAAGGAGGAATCGCACCAAGAGGCGTGCACACACACACACACACACACACACACACTCTCACCTCGGCACCATGTCTTCACAGCCCAAGCTGTCTGTTGCAAGCAGAGGTGGCAGCACAAGCACAAGATGTTTTCTACATTTTTTTTTTTAAATTCCTAGCCTCTGGGATGAAAGAAAAGCCCATTTTTAACAGCTTATGTTCAAGGCATAGAGCATCTGGGCCTTGTATTGCTCATGGTGCAAATCACCACCTCCCCCTCATAGGATATCTCCCTGTACCCTTGAATAAAGTGCTGTTCCTTCCCCATGAGTGCTTTCAGCCCAATATGGGAGGCACCAAAACTTACATGGAGAAGTAGTACAAGTTCCATGTCTGATTTCAGCATCTTGTCCAGGACAGACTAACACGAGGCTCATTGGACTTCATCCTCTCCTTTTGGCATAGGAGAAGCTTCCTATCTGGGATCCTTTTCATACAGAGGTGTATATTTCCCTTTGGAGACACAGGTGCACTGCACTGCAGGTACCTATGGAGGGGTCAGTAGGAATGGGCAGGAGCAATGAAGGCCTTTGAGCAAAACCATCAGGTTACGCTCTGAGCTTGTGGGGCCCATGCAAAGTAATATGGCAGACAAAGTTTGTGATGGAACATTTCTGTCCATGGAAGAACCAGATTAACCTGGGTTTGGACACAGTCTAAAGCACTGCCTTCTTTACACAAGTAGAGATTCCAGAACCACCTTTTCAGGTGGGGCCGATCAGTAATTTGTCCATAATCAGATTTACTCTGGCTCTTACATCTATCAGCGGAGCTTATGCCTGCAGTCTTCTGCACACTGCTGTCTGCAGGGCTTCCTCTGGCTGCTGGGCAGCTCCAACCAAGCAGCAGCTTCCCCACCCCTCCTGGCCACAGGTGACACTGGGAAAGGCATCCCTTGTGTCTGTGGTGGTGTCACCTGTCTCTGATTGCTTCTCCGGCTGCCTCTGCCCATCAGCTGCTCCTGCCAGCTGGCAAGGAAGCACCACTGGCAGGGACTGCTATGGGCTGCCCCAGGCTGCATGGCTGCTGAGGGAGGAGAGGTGCCTCTGACAGGAGACACTTTTTGCACTCCAAATGACATAAAGACAAGTGACAAGCCAAGGGAAGTGAGCACCCAGTCAGCTGGCATCTCCCATGAACTATGAGACCAGTAATCCACCATACTGATCCACTGTATCAGCCAGACCATTCAAATGCTGTGGAGATGTTCTCCAAACTGCCTCCCAATATAGCTTCCAACCCCTTCTGTCCTCAGACATCCAGGTCTCAGCTGAGTCCCTGTAATTCCTTTTGTCCTGCAGTCTGAGGGCAGCCACTGGACCGTGACCATGTGGGCTGATGCACCCTGGGGAGGGCCGCTCCAGCCCTGAGGCAGACGAATGCTCTGCCAAGCAAAGCCACCCTGGACCTGTGCAGAGGAGGCCTTCTGCAGCCTTGCTCCTCATCACAGCTGATTCTTGCCTTATGTTCCTTTTCTCTGCTCCTGATCTCACACTATAATGCAGCACTACAGCAGCATGCCTAGAACAGCCTGTTGGTCTCTCTTCTCTTCCCCAGCCACCAAGAAACCTATTTTCTCCTCTGCTGAGTTCTTAGGAAGCCAAAGAAGTGTCCCAGGGCTCAGCACTTGCAACTGAGTTCAACTTGGATGTATGCCCTGAAAATAGAAAGGCCACATCCCTTATCAGGACCTAGTTCTCCTGAGGGTACATATAGCCACACTTTCAAAATGTCCCAGCAATTGCCATGACCCCGGGGACTTTATAGGGACTTTATAGGGACTGCCATCCTATAAATTCCCCCCAAATCACAATGGGGTAGCGAGCAATTTCCTACTGGAAATTCTACCTTCCTTTGGGTGCCATCTAATGCAGATCTTTATGTTTCTGTCAGCTTAACTTATTATTTGGTATTCAATTTGGCAATAAAATTTTTATATACCAGGCACTGTGTATTACAGATACACAGATAGATACATGTTTATGTGTGTGTGTTCCTGTAAATTATAATAAGAATTTTGTTATTTTGTTCATCAGGCTTAGCTCAATTTTTCATGACTATAAAGCTTTTGTAAATCCTAACATGGAGACAACAAATACATCTATTCTTATCACTGTTAACACTTCTTCAGTGATAATGTTTTTTGGCTTCTTTTGCATTTAAATATTGAAAGACACTAGTATGAGAGCTGCAGGTTTAACTCCAATCTTCCAAAGAAGGACTGAACGTTTGTAAATTATATTTTTATTTCATTAGTCATGGACTTTACCATTCCTGAACAGATAAGGATTTAAGCATGTTCTAGGAGTTCAGGACATACTTAAGTGCAGAGTACTTAATGAGGAATTTTAATTGCTGAGTGTCACTAGTAAGTAAGATGCTGAATTTTCCCCCAGAATTGACTATAGTTCAGTGATGAGATTTAGGTGGTCCTTTAATGCATTTTGCCAACCTCTTCTAAAGTCCCCGGGGTCATGAAGTTTGCATGGCTGAACTGATCATCGTTTCTTGACTACTCTCCTTAGAAGACTGTTATGTGTCCTCTATACAGTTTTGGAAATTATCTTTATTTTATACTTAGAATATTGTCTTTGCAAACATTTTCCCTTACCGTGTGGATCTGTGTGTCTTTCATACCTTTTACTGTGTGTTTTATTGCCCTTGCCATTTTAAAAACAGGAACATGATTTATAGATGAAATTAATGAGCAAATCACTTGATGGTGAACTGATCCTGGATGTCGCATTGCCTTATACCTGATGCTGGTGCAAAAAGAGCACACATATCTGGGCTGTTCCAGACACCCAGTCCTCCAAATGATGTGACCTTAGGCTCAGTACAGCTAAGGCTCTTGCTCCTGCATGTTTTCCTTTCTTTGGGATGGAGAGCTGCATAGTTCTGGTAACAGCTTATTTTCTGCTCATCAGGCTGCGGTTAGGTTTGTGACTACAATTAAAAGCATCAGGCCCAATCCCTCTGCAGTTTAACAACTCTGAAGTCAATGGAGTTGCTCCAGTGATGAATTTGGCATGAAAGCTTCTGTTCTGGTTTTAGGCAGCTGCCCAAAAGCCCAGACCTAAGGTATGTCTTGAGTAGATTTATATTTATTTTTGAGAAAGAAGAGACAACCAAAGAGTTAGATGCCTTTCACATTCAATGTAAATCATTAAAGGTTGCAGTCTTCTGCATAGAAATAGGTTTATTTACTTCTGTCATTGCATCAGGTTGTTTTTGTTTCTCCATGACTCTCTTACTTTGCATACAGGATATAGGACGTGGCACGTAGGATGGCTCAATTGTACCAGTGTCTAACTGGATGACTTTGGCAGAGCCTTTTAATCTCTCTGTCCTTGAGTCCAGCTGCTATTTTTTTGACCTGTGTTGTTAAAGTGCAGCTTCCTTTTCATGCCCCAGACAGCTGTAAAGAGCCAAGTGAAAACCTCTCAGGATTTCTGTTGGAGCAGTACAGGTAGTCTCTACACCCAAAAGCTTGTAAATTAAACAGCCAGGAGGGACTAGTGTGGGGACCCAATGAGCCAGCAGCCCAGCTTTTAAATGGAGAATTACACATTCCCCAGAGTAGTCTCTTGTTTTCCTGCAGTTTCAGCCTCCCTGGTTCTTCTTTCCCACACAGTAAATTTCTCACAAACACCTGTTCTTCTCTTTGCTAAATTTTAATATCTTTTTTTTTCCTCCCCAACAAAATTCAGGCTTATTCCTGATCTTAAAGCAAGCAAACAGGAAAAGCTAAACTGGAAGGAAAATGACTTGTATTGCTATTCTGAGATGTGCACCATTCTCCCCTTGCCCCTACTTGCCATTGCAGAAAGGCTGGGCTCAGGACTCAGCCATCCTCATGGGGCCCTGCAGGGAGATGGAGCTGTCCCTTAGCGAGAGATTTAACCATGGGTTCCAAGGTGGCCCCCAAATGTGTTTGCCAAGAATTTCTAGAGGGAAAGAAAGGCTGATACAAATGGGGCTAAAGGGATGAGGAAGGGAAGGGAGAGAAACTATGGATGGTCAGGAGTCCCATTTTGGCTCTATCTGTATAAGAAATTTTAACTGTGGCAGCAGGGTAAACACAGTACATTTCCCTCTAGCATTTACACTGATACAAATAGGCTTTTTAACAGTTTAATCTTATTCTCTTGTAGGCATGAAATTAAGCTACACAGGTATTAGGTACACAGATACCAGTATAACTGTGCTTACAGTCTGAAGGGTTTATACTGATTTAGCCACAGGGGTTTTTAAGCAGATTATAGAAGTTAAAAGATGGTATTTAAACCATCACTAGTAATGTACATCAATTCCTAGCTGCAATCTTTCTGTTATCCATTTTCACATTTTCTGTACTGACATACATATAGACACATAAGTTTTTGCATCCCAAACGTGCTAATTATCCTCTTTATTTTTCCCATTTTGTTCTTTTAACCAAAAAGTGTGTGTGCAGTGAATAGGGTGTGCAGTCCGAAGTTTAATTTTGTTCTTCACTTCTTTATAATTTGAAGTTGCTTTTCTAGCTTCAGAGAACCATAGGATGACAGAAGGAAGGAAAATAGAGATTTGCTGTTGCTCTGTTTTTTCAAACTCCCTCAATTTTAGACTAATTGCAGTATAACTAAAAGAGAAATGTTGAAAAGCAAGCAACAATGAAAAAAGACAGCATTGTCTGCAACACCAAGTCAGCACCATGTGTAAGTCGGGGGAAAATTCTACTGCCTTCTGACTAGCCCCACTTTGGGAATTAAATAGTTTTTCAATATTTCTAATTCCAGATTTAAAAAAATTAAATATATATATAAAGAAGGGGAAATTGAGAACGAAAACAAGGAAAGGAGGACAAGTAGAGGAAAACATAGTTTGAGAGCAAGAGGGGAAAAGAAGGCAAGAACAGGAAATGTGGAACGAGGGAGTCGGGAGTAGGAAAGTGAAGTTTTGTGTGAAAGGATAGTCAAGGTGGAAGGGAGAAGCCTTTTAGCCCATTTCCACCTGCATCCCAAGCACAGTATATTTTAAAAAAATACTTTATGCAGCTCATGACAATGTGTGCTTCTGTGTACGCATAAGGCAACAGATCGGGCTGGCTGCTGGCTTAAACCCTCTCCTTCAGCCAGTGGTTTCATTCTGACTGAGGATGAAGCATCAGTATACAGCATTGGTTGTAGCCAGTGAAGTCCTATCAGCCATATTGACTAGCAAACCCTTGACATGGCCATGAAAATGATAAAAACCATACCATGTTGTGACAGTGCTGTTGAAATTATTGCCTCCCTGTGATGTCCCACTACCATCCCCACTCACCTTCTTCCTCACAGAATTAAAAAACAAACATGAAACTAAAATAATGAAGTTTTGAAGGGTTAGTAATTCACCAGAGAAAGCCCCACTTTTGTGAAAGATCCCAATTTAAATAAACCTATTTGGTTTCATCTGCAAATCTCATTAAATGCAGAATGGATGGAGCAGCCATGTAGAAAGGCTGAGGGCTGGATGTTCAAAGGGCTGGATGTTCGGAAGTGGGAAGCAGACTTGACTAGAGCACAGGTATGTGGGGCTGGCAGATGGAAAGGTGTGTTACAGGTGTGTGGAGGAGTGGTTGCACATGAAGGTGACAGAAATCTACCCTTGTGCGACTGGGCTGACAGGCAGGAAGGATACTTTAGAAGTGCAGAAAACTTCCAGTACAACTCTGTTCTGTGATCACCTTTCAGGTGGCTCTGGGTAGAATCACTCAGTCTTTCATACGTGGCAGACAGTCTCAGTGGAAATCTTTCAGAGACTAAGAGATGCTCATATTCTGCAGTAAGAGGGCTCAGACAAACACTTCAGAGGGGATACGGACATGGACAGTGGCCAGGATATTCTGGAAAATCTTTTCAGTGATGTTAAGTTCCCCTTCTAACCTGCTACCTCACATGTTACCCCAGCGATCTTTATCAGAGCCAAGCTCCAAACAAGTTCTCCCGGTGTGCTGGAATGTTGTCACTCTTTGGAAGCTTTGGACCTGCTATTGCCTTATTATTCTTATTGCTTCAATAAAGGTGGTTTAAAACACTATCTAGGGCAGTTGGTCAATGCTGGTAATTCAGACTGAGCAAGAGTCCAGAGACAGAACATCTCTGAGCTGCTTTTCTTGGATGGAGTCTGTAGACAAGCTCCCCAACACCCACGTCAATGTGAACGTGTCTCTGCAGACAGCCAGTGGGATGAATAGCAAACCATCTGCATCTTCAGTCACTAATGGCTGAAATGATGCTAGGAGAATTCAGCAAGTGTTTTAGTCTACAGAGATTGATAAACGTTTTCAATTTCAGTCTACTGACAAAGTGCAGGTTTAGCTTTATCTCTCAGTGGCATCTGGACTATGAGGAGTGCCATAAAAACAGGGCATTTGAATGATCTTGCAAGAACATCTTGCTGGTTCAGCAAAGCTCCAAGGATTTTTCTCCAGTGACACCATTCCCAGTTGTAGCATATTTACGTTATTGTGGAAAAGACTTCTGCTCCTGATAATTGCCATGGTTGACTCTGAGGCAAGGTTGCATGAAGCCCTTTAGATAATGCTGCAGTAAGTCTGTCATAAACACCAAAGACAGATTAGATCAAAACCTACTGGTGGCAGTCATGGTGCAGAACCCTCTGAATTTAGCACAGCTATTCTCACTGGGGGTTTTTTTGTCTGGTGAATCTGTGCGGAATTGGTTGTCTTGGCTCTTTGGTAGCTAAATGGGTAACAGGGAACCTTTTATCCCCAGGGGCTTCTATTTGAGATGTCCGTCATCTCCAGTGGTCATCTCTGGGGCATAAGAGAATGGGGCTTCCAGATAGGAGAGATCCAAAAGGAGATGGATAAGTTCATCCAGAACCTCCAGTTATGCCTGTTCACATAGACCCTGACTGGCTCTGTCAGCCTATATGAAGACACTGACTTCCAGGCCCAGTCTGAACACATTTGGATTTGATTTCCTTCCCTTTTCTTTTCTCCATGGGTTCTACCGAACTCCCTCCCCAGTCCCAGATCCAAAAGCATAATGGCTTTATGTAGCTTGTAAAATTCTATTATCTCTGTATTCAAAACTCAACAACTGGGAAATGGCTGTAATAAGCGTGTTATTAAGCGTGTAAATACACTTTAACTTCAGACCTCCAAAGGAAGTCTCTTGCTGTCTTCCTCACTTTGCCCTCCATGTTTTCACCATGTGTTTGGATTTCACAGATATGCCTACTTTTCCTCCTCTTCCTGACTGGTTTGCTGTCCCATTTGATTGTGTTGAGGACAATGCTCCCCTTTGCTGAGCCTGCCATGGATTCTCCTGGAGAACCCAAGGTCTTCGAGGGAAGACAGGTTCTTGGTGAGGATGGGGGTTTTGGGGAAGGAGGGAGGAGGGTGAGGGTAGGGAGGGGAGGAAAACATTAAAAAAAAGAAAGAAGCCAAGTGCATTCTTTCTGCAACACTCAGGAAAAAAAATGTTGCACAGGGGATTGGAAAGGCGAAATTTTTTCACATCCAAATGGATTGCAATTTCCCTCCATTTAGCACCTGAAGGTAATTAGCTCGAAGAGACTGTCGGCTGAGAAACACGTTCATGGAACATTAACTCTCATACATTCTCCAGTTGCAGGGAATTAATAGGAAAGATTAAAGTTTAAAGAGAGCAAAATGCCATTACCTCGCAAGCCACCTCTCTCAGCGGCAGTAACTAGCCCTCACTAACCTAAAAGCACCATTGGAGTCCCTGGCTCCTGCTTCAGGCAACGACAGATGAGACGGGGCCCCGAGCTGCCCGTCCGTGGGCTCCGGTGACCTGCCCGCCGGCAGCGATGGCAGCGGGGCTTGTGGCTCCAGCAAGGATGCGTTTGCCGGCTGCCGTACGGGTGCACACATGCATGTCACCTTGGGGCCAACACACGTGTGCAAGCGCCCCAGATGTGCACTCCGTGGGCACTGCTGGTCTCTTCTCAGCGAGACATGAGCTGTGGGCACCCCAGGAATGAAGCACCCAGCAGTGGTCCCTGCATGCTCCCACCAGTGCCTCAGGTTGGCATGTGGGGCAGTGGGGAGGGATCCTGGGCACCCTGGGCAGCCCTGCATAGTCTCCATCCCGCTCCTGTTCCCTGCTGGCACACCAGCGCCCGTGCAGGGATGCTGGCAGCCTCCTGGACTCATGCAAAGTCCAAGCTGCAATGCTCCAACACCAAAATGCCTCACTGGCTCTCTGAATGGCACCAAACCTCTCCTGACAAGGGATTGTGCCTTCTTCTCAGGTGCAGGACAAAAAGAAAGCATTAAAGGATGGGGAGCCTATTTTGGGGTTTCAGGGATAAAGTTTATATAAGCTTCTGCACTTTAAAGATTTCCATGTTGCTGTAGCATTTCAGGGAGAGAGCATGAGAGAGAGAGAGAGAGAGAGAGAGGGAGGGAGAGGGAGAGGGAGAGGGAGAGGGAGAGAGAGCGAAAGCGAGATGAAATTGAGACATGGAAGAATTTATTGCCCAGAAAATTCCATTCTGCTATCTGATTCGAAAAGTCCAGTCCCCCCAGCTTCGGAAAATCTATTTTCCACATTTTAATACCCTGCAGAACAGTCCTCATAACTCATCCGAGTGTGTTAAGCACAGTTTTATTAGATCTGAAACAAATTTTGGTGGGGAGATACTATAGGTCATTAACCATGGAGTAATTTTATCCTTGTTTCCCTAATGATGCCATAATGGCGAGCGAATTTCTTAACTAAAGACCAAAGAACATTTTGAAGGTCAGTTTCATCTGTGAGCTCCTTCAAGCGCTTCTCGGAGAAGATTGGAAAACTCGCCGATTTTTTGAAGAGTCATTAATAATGTGAAAGCTGAAAGAGCTCTCTCCCATTTGCGTTCCTGCTTTTTACCTTTTAATTTTATATCGCTTTAGTCCCTTTCTTTTTCTTCCTCACTCTCTCTCTCTTTTTAACTCTCTTCTGGAGTGGCCCCTCATGCAGCTGAAAAATGAAATGGGCCATTCCTGAGGGCATCCTAAGCTGAGCTGAGGCAGGGCAAAGATCCAGGAGGGGGAGAGGGCAGCCCTGGCACTGGCTGTCCACCACCGCAGCCCAGCACCTGCTGCCATAAATGCCCCCCCAGCAGCCCTGGGTGCCTGGCTGAGGGGCATCCTGCTCCCCCCTGTTCCTGTAAATCAGGAGAGGGGTTGTTTGAGCCTACGGCACTGCATCCCTGCTAAAGGAGGGAGAGGAACAAGGCTGTCCCCCCCCGCCTGATGTGTGTTTTTACTCTGTCTGAACAAGCTCACATCTGGAGTGCTGAGGGTTGTGCTGGCAGAGTGACCTCTGCACTGAGAATGAGTGTGCCTGGAGGTGCACATACCTGTGAGTGTGTGTGTGTGTGTCTGTGTGTCTGTGTGTGTGAGCTCCATGTGTTGGGGGCCATGAGACGTTGCAGGGGGTTGTGCACTACTGATATATCTTTTTTTTTAATGGATATATACACACACCTATGTGTGAATTGCCATTATGGATATATAGATACATTGCAAACAGATTAAATTTTAAAAAAATAAAATAGCAATAAGCTGTATAAGGATTATATGTAGCCAGTCTACACATATGTTCTGGGACTGCAGGTGCTTGGGGGGCACATGGAGTAGGAATTAGGGTGTGCAACATTCAGTTTTTGTGGATTGCTGTGCTCAAGATTCGAGTCTATATGTATGTTTCATACATGTTTGGGGGAACACACAGGGGCTCTGATAGTATGTTGATTTATAACCCTGTGTCTGTGTGTGTAGTGAAGAGGTAAGAGGCTCACACACTGTGTTTGTGGGGGGGGTGTGTGGTGGGGTTTCTGGCTGTACCACAGGCATCAGTAGGAACAAGAAATCTTTTGGCATGTGTGTGGTGCACTGGAGGCTTGGCTCTGAGCGTGAGTGTGTGCATGTGTGTGTACATGTGCACAGGGGGTGTGTGCCCCAGAGAAGGGTTTGTCTGTGCCTTCATTAGAGAGTGCCTGGCAGTGAGCAGGCCTCTGTGTTTATGTGTTTTCCTCTCCCTGGGTGTGTACGCTTCAGGCGCCTGCATGTGTTGCATTTGCAGATGATATGGGCTACATCCTCAGCTGATGTAAAGCAGCACCAGAGACTGTGAAGCAATTTACACCCACTGCTACTCCAGCACAGCCTTAGGCTGGAGGCAGTGGGTCTGGGGGGTGTGGGCTGAGATGCTTTTCCATACCATGGGAATGGATGACTTCCAACCTGGAACAAGACCTTCTCTCATCCCCCTCTGCCCCCTGTCCCCCAGCCTATCGCTCACATTTGAGGCAAGAACTATGGGGGGATGTGTGTGTGTCTATTTGGGGAGGGAGTGCTCCGAGGGGAGGGGGGCAGTGTGGTGACACACTCTGCTCCCAGATGTGATACCAGCGATAATTTCAATTTTATGCCTTTGTTATGGCTTTAATCACTTTCTTTATGCGTTTTGTTCCAGCGATCAGGGAGAGACACCTGATAGGCAAAAAGGATATCAGGGGAACAATTTTTATTTGGAATGTGGTGAGAAGTCTAATTAGAATTTGAATTCTGCTGAGCCTTGAAATGGTCGGTACTTTATCCTGATCGCCTTAGATATTGTTTCGAGTCAATCATCTGTCATAGTGCGGCACGCTGGAGAGAAAGGCTCTCCATCCAGCCTGGTCTCTCTGTCGGGCTGGGGGCTGCTGGTGGGGAAAGGAAGGGTGACAAGAGGGAGGGCAGTGGACTTTGCTCTGCCAGATAGGCTCCCCAGGAGCAAGCACAAATGGAGAAAACCCTTGGCACAGAGGTTTATCTTGCTGTGTACTCCTAGCCCTGCTGTGGGGTGCTGTTTGCTGGCCCCTCTCTCATCATTGCAGGGCTGTCCCCTTCAAACAGGGGATGAGGAGGACTGTGGGTCAACATAAATGTCCCACCAGCTGCTGCCTGGCACCTCCTCACAGCTAGTGAGCTCCACATGACTTGAGGATTTTGCCGCTATCTTTGCTGTGCTGATTAAACACTCTGGAAGGTCAGTTCTCACAGACAGACAGACACACAACTAGGCTAGGATGGATGGATGGACAAGTGTGAGTGGGAATGGCCATTCAGATGGATTTATATGGGACGGAGGCAGAGGTGGTGAACCAGTGACACACAGGGTTGGATGTGGCACTTGAGAAAGGTGGGATTGAAGATGGACATACCTCATCAGACTAAGGGCAGTAGGCACACTCATGGAGGGGTATTTTTCAGACTCAGGCTGATCTTATTTCATTTGTGCTGCCAGAACACAAGAAAAACATGGAACCTGGGAACATGACAAGACACACAGCAACATTTGCAATACTTCTGGCTTTAAAATCTTTTCTTATTAGTTGAAAAAACAAAAAACCACAAACACAACACACACACACCCCCCACCAAACCCATTATGAGTCCTGGCATTTTAAAGCTGAAAGCCACTCCAAAGCTCACCATGTGTCCAGTAATCCCTCCTCCTTGTCCCCAGTCCACAGTGCCTCCCCTTGGTGACACCACAGCTTTCAGTCCTGATCAAACGGCTGCAGTACTGAGTTTGAGATGAACTGCACAATGATGTGATCCCTGCTACTGAGGAAAAGGAGGCACACAGGCAGGACTGCAGCATGATCTATGTACCAGGAGAGATGAACTGAGGAGAATCATGAACCATAGAATCATTCCAAGATTTCTAAACTTATGGAAATTGATGGTAAAGTCTTTATTCTGTGCCATTTCTACACTTTGAGATGGTGCCTCATTCTGAATGCAACATAAATGTCTGTAACATGAAAGATATGGATTGGTTGGCTGTTGAAGAAAAGATAGTTGAATGTTTTACCTTCTTGAGAGAAGCAGAAAATGACCTGGGACTGGGGGCTAATTAAGAGACTTGCAGGCATCCGCAAAAATTTGCAGATAGGAAAGCCATGTGAGCAGTTCGTTCTAAAGTGTCAGCTTTGGGTTTCAGAACTGACATACTGAGATGGGTGTAGGCAGCTCATGCCTTTCTCAGCTACAGTCCAGGCTGTCTGCAGACTCAGGCAGACATCGCTGTATGTTTTTATGTTCAATTCCCTTTTTAACAACTCAGCAGTGCAATACTTTTTTTTCTTTTTCTTCCATCCACTTTTTTTTTTTTTTTTACATTGAGAAGGTGGATAGTGTCAAAGCTTAGTTCTAAGGACTCATCTACAAGTCTTTTGATAGCCATGTTAACAACCTTGGAATGTCTGACACAAAAGTCAGTCTTTCATTTACACCTCAAAAGTGCATCTAGGATTGCAAACAGCAATCAGAGCAGCAGACATTAAATGTACTCAATATATCTCGCATATTTGTAATGAGAAAATGGTTTAGCAATGGACTTGGCAGTGTTAGGTTTAACACTGGACTCAATGATCTTAAAGGTATTTCCCACCTATATGGTTCCATGATTCTGTGATGTGCTGTCATTCCAAGTATATTCAGCTTTGGGTACTAAGGATGCAATTCTGGTAAAGCAGGAATGTACTAAGTAAAAATCCCATGCTCCCACACAAGCTGTACAGTCCAGCCATTAACCCAACATATTTATGTGAGAAGATTACTGAGCCCTAAAGTCTCTTTGCTCTGATTATGCTTGGTCCCATGTGTGGGGTTGTCACATGGCAGGAGAAGTGCCACCGATCCAGACTGCAACTGAGAGGATGGGCCTTGCCATGAGGCTGGTTTGACTGCAGGACCTTGGTTTGCAGTCTCCCACTCTGGAGTCTCCTCTGCCTGGATCAGCAAGACACTACAGCAATAAGTCCTTCATTATGGCTCAGTTTATGGTTCTTATCTCAGATCAGGAGGATCTGAACACAAAATGCTGGAGCCCACTTCCTTTGCATTGTTCCTGGCTCCAAAAATAAATACCACTATTTGCCTCCCTCCTAGGGTTGTGGATGTTTCTGTGTATGTATGAAATAATAGCTGACCTGTGTTTCTTGCCTTAAGCTATCAAGCTTAAGGAGAATGAAGAAGGAAATAATAATATTTTTTATTCTGATGGACCTACCTAAAACAAAAGAATCCCCCCCCCAAACCCTTGTGAACACTGAGCTACAGGTTTGGGCTGGATCCTCCTTATCTTCACTGAAGCCATAATCCTTAGGGTTGTGCACAGCTCTTTTGACTCAGGGGAGATCTGGAGGGAAGACTGGGGTGGAGGACAGCTTGCAAGGACCTGGATTTTTGTGCCATTCCGGAAGGCAGAGTGCCAACTCTCAGCCTTGATTATCACTGAACTCTGGCTTCATGGAGTAATGTTTACTGTGCCAAATGGATCTTTATGCATCATATGCTTTGATCATGCTCAAATGTCAACTGGTGGATGTTCAGTAGTTCTAGATGGCCTCCTGGTTTCTGCAGCATGCTTTACAGCCCACACAGCAACACAGGAAAGGGCAGGAACAGAAACCAGTGAAGACTGGGTGGGGAGAGCTGCTGTAGGCACTGCCAACACAGGATGGGAAAGGGCTCAGATGTGCAGAAGGATCAGAAGAAAATCCAATAAACAGGTCTCACTGATTTAAATCTCAGCTGACTCTATTTGTTCTTATGTTGTGATATTCTGAATGACTACTTTCTTTATCTTCACATGTTTTGGGTATAGAACTGTTTAACTGAAGAATACCAAAAAGCTCAGCCCATATTATCACAACTGTTATCACTACAATTATTATTACTATTATTATTATTATTATTATTATTATTATCACTATTTGCCTCCTAGCACCACTCAGAACAAAGACCCTTATTGTGCTGAGCGCTGTACAAATGCACTGGGAGAAAACAAACAAATGCATGTTGACTTGCCTGAGTTTCCATACTGTGACAACGTCAGGGCCAGGAATATAAACTAAATCTCTAAGTTGCTCTTGCTAAGTTAGGGATGGCCATTGTGTGCCTTCAAGCACTTTGAGCAGGACTTTTGAGTCATGGCTCTACCATGCAGCTGTCTGTGAGCCTGTGTATGCACAGGACTTGTGGCTGGTGCCACACTACCAGCATTGCTAACAACAAAGCCATCAGGAACAGATTTAACTGTATCTTCTTGGGCTCCTGCTGCAATTTCAGTCCCGCTCCAGTTGGGGCATCCCTGTGAAATGCTTCCAGATTTACTATCCTTTCAGGTTTTGGCCAAACAGATTTTGATGTACTTCTTGCTGGCTTGAGAAGGTTGGATAACCCTGCAAAGTCTGCCCACACTAAATGGAGCAAGGAGATTTGTTTTAAACTATTTCTCTGACTTCTCACTGTTTCCTTCCCTGTTCTCTTATGTTTTTAGATTTATTCAAGTGAAGTGCTGATTTTTTCCCCCCTCACTGTTCCTGAACACTCAAATCCATGCACAGTCCCACCAAGCTTGCCAACTCTGGCTGAGGTAAATTCTGGCAAAATGGCCTTAGCCTTTCCAGAAGGCAAAGCTGAGACAGAGGATTGTATCCAGCTCTCTGTAAAGGCAGAGCATGAAGTTGGTTATTCCCCAGGACCAGCCTCAGCCTAACCAACCCAGATAAGGGGACCTGATTTCTGGGTTCAAGCAAGAGAGCTCAAAAGAGATTATTGGAGAAGGTCTTTCTGGGAGAGAAGCAAAGATAAGAGCACTGTACCCTTTGTGGGTTCTTTGGGGTCTGTCATATGAACCCACACCCCAGTGAAGTGCCTGCTCTGGGGACTCAGATGCTGCATGGCTCCCTTCCCCACCAGCAGCAGCCCTGTGTCTATGGCTCAGCTCTGTCCTCTCTTCCAAAATGCAGACATCTCTGGAGCTCAAAAGTCTTTTCCCTAATCAGCCTGTTTCCCCTGGCATGGTCCTGGGACAATGTGGTGCTTGCAGGCTCTGAGGTGTCTCTATCATTGGCTGTCAGGTGAAGCCCTTCTTAAGCACTCCAGCAAGCCCTTCTTTATTTATTTTTAAAATTCCCCTGAGCCTGCGAAGGTCATTTGAACAAATTGGAGCTGACAGACATTAACTTGGAAAAAAGCCCATTGCACCATGATAAACTCCGTTTAAAGAGAAGCAAAAGTGCCAGGCAAGGGAGGAACAAATGATGAGAGATTTGTCACTGTTACCATAAGTTTAGGAGTTGAGAATGTCAGCTCTGGCCTCACCTTCTCCCATTATGCATTATTACACATTCCAGCTTTGCTATTTCCACTGCAGTAGCTCCTGACAGAGCAAACGGACTGAACTGGGGTGTTGTGCAATGCTACAGGGACAGCCATTCCCAGTGCCAAGGAGATCATGAGGGCAAATTAAACTGGTGGGCCATACACCTAGTGAAGAGGGAGGGAACCAAAGCCCAAAGATGAGGTTCTTCAGTCCAGGTCCCACAGACAATCACCATCTGAGCTGCAAACCAACCTCAGACTGTAAATGTCCCTCTTCCAGTCCCCAATCCTAGAGCCTAGTTTGCATCTCTGTGTGATCTCAGGAATTCGTGCAGGAGTGGGGAGATGAGTGGGGTTCCATACCTCAGTGTGTACCCAGCTGGGAAACACAGCACTGCCACAGCTCTGAGCCCACCCTCCACTGAGGACACAAAACCAAGTGCCTCAGCCCAGACACTGAGGTTTATCCTTCGGGGACCTGCATTGCAGAGGTAACCTCAACAAGCCATGGCCATTGCCAGCTCTTCTCTGAGGGATTGGGGATGGTTCTTTCCATTCAGCTGGCAGCCAGAAGAGCCACCTGAGGGGTGGAGGGAGATGGAGAGGGAGAAATCAGATGTAACAGTCTTAGTCAGTATGACTGCTGATGGAGCCTGTGCTCTGTCCAAAGATATATCCTAATGCCTCCCATTCAGTTTGCACATAGTTTCTTTATGCTTTGCTTAGTGTCCTTGAAGCAAAGGCAATTGGTTTCTCCTCTCCTCTGGGCATCATGTGGGATCCAAGTGGCTCCAGACCCCTGCAGAGCTGCAGCAGCTGCCAATTGTTCTGACAAGCCAGGATCAAATCTCAGAGAGGAGCAGGCCTGGGACTGTCACGCTTACCTGGCCAAGTTCAGGCCAGGGCTCCCTCTACCCCACAGCAGATGAGAAACTAACTTCTCCAACTGCAGATCAGCACAGTCAGAAGTGGCAAGAAGTGACTAATACACCTTACAGACAGGAACCAGGCCATGCTTTTCTTCATGTCTCTCTGTCTCAGATTTCTGCAAAAATGAATAGTAGTCTTTGTGCTCACATTTTGTCTGGGACAATTACTAGGGATCCAGCACAGTGAGCCCAGACTCAGCACTGAAGGCCTTCTGCAACCAACTGAGTTATAAATAGCATCTGGCTAAGCAGGCTGAGAATTTAGAAGTGTCTCAACATGGTCACTGCAGCTGCTGTCACCATCTAGGCAAAACTGTCAGCTGCAGGAGACCTGTTCCTGATCAATACCTCTCGAGATCAAGAGTGGTCCCAAGTCCTGGCAGGACTGGGTGCCTGGGAGGAAAGCCCTATCCATATATGCAGCTGTGAAGGTCTCTGCTGCTCACATGTGGCCCTATGCCCAGCAATCCCTGTCAGGAAGATGGAAGGCAAGGCTCTTCTCTGGGTTCTTGTCCACAATGCAGCTGCAGCTCAGCAAACTCTCCTCCAGCCCTGGGTGCACTGTCCCTCTGCAGCACTGGCATAAATGGGATGGCCAATCTGCCACGCATGAGAGATTTCCAGTCTTGGCTGCCTGTTCCCGATCCACAATGACCTTTGTTCCAACAGTGAATGGTGTTAACCTCAACTTTCTGTGTTTGGGCTCCCTGCCCAGCTGTATGGTTAAGCCTTACAGCAATGTCTTTCCTACTGCCCAGTTTCTCTCTTGGAAAAGAAGATCTCATTTCTGCAATGCTGCAGTTAGACCTATTTGACCTTTCCCTCTCATGTGGATGCCCAGACAAGTCAGATGGGGCTGGGCAAAGACAGGCAATGTCCTCACACCACAGAAACAGACAATTTACCTGCACCATTCCACCTACGACTTCCTCAAGGCTTGCTCTTCAGTTCTGCCTGCACCCACAGCCAAGGTCAGGTTATGTTTTCCCTCCAACGCACACTGCAAACACCAGTGGTCAACCCTGAATGACCCATTCAGCCAGTCCCTGCTGATCTCTGGCCATGAGACGTGGCTCACCCCACACTGACCTTCAGAGCCACCTCCCTCTGTTTTGTTGTGGCTTTAGAAATCACTTGAGCATGAAAGCCCTGGGTGCAGGAAGTCCATCAGGGCAATTGTGCCCCAAATCCCACGTTCCTCATCTCTTACCCTATTGCAGCCCTTGTCTTCTGATCCATCCTGTTGGGGTTATGCACCTGAATCCTGCATAAAACAAGACATCTAATTCTCCATGTGAGTCCATGCCCTGCCTCTCATTTAGGAGGATAAGCCTGGCCCTGTTGGTTTTCAGCTATTTTGGTTTAATGGCTGTCTTTCACTAGGTGTTTGGGACAGTCTTGATCTTGCTTAGGGCTGATATTTCTGATCTGTAGGTAAAAGCAGCAATAAATAGTGACTCTATTACTGCACCTAAACCTTAGCTACAAAACAGTCACAGCTGCAAGCAGAACTAGTGCAAGCATTGAGAAAAATCTTGTAGAAGTGTTTCAGTTTCAATATAATTTCTGTATAGTAGGGTTGCAGTGGGATTTCCTGAAGAATGTGTGTAGAAATTAAAGGCTCTTTTTCTAATAGATTCCTTCAGCTTTCTAAAACATGTTTTTATTGGCATTATTTTAGAAGTATTTTTCTCCTTTTAGAAGTATTTTTCATAGAAGTCTGAAGCCTCTTTAGTCAACTTTGGTTACAGATAGGAGTTTTAAAACTGGGGTTAAATATGATGGAAAACAGAGTACATTTCTACTGATGGCAATTCTTCATGCAGATTTGACCTTTGGGGGAAGAGGAAGGTTGTTTTGTAACCAAAAAATTCTCTTGCCAAAAATGTTGCCCTGGTAACTGATGCTGTAGAGAGCAGCCTGGATCCTTATGCTATCCATTAAAGAGAATCTGACTCGGGAGAGCAAGGGGTGGACGCTGGAGAGCTGTCTGGTGATGGCTGAGAGGGGCTGGTGGTGCCAGAGATGTCTGTGTGGGGAGGAGGGAGGAAGTGTGTGAGATGAAGATGCTAAGAGCAGTTGAGTGCAGGATGAGACCCACAGGGGTTCAGGTGGTTTGAAAGACTGATAGGGGCAGAGATGATGTTGGAGGCTGTAGGGGCTTGGCAGCATCTGTATGCATGGGGGCTCTCATGCAATGCCTTCCCCAAGATGATGTTTCGAGATTCCCTCCCTGTAAGTCCCTTCTGTACCTTGCTGCAGCAAAGATCATTTTCTGGGCATCCCCTTTCTTACCCCCAGCTGTAATCATTCCTCAGCCTCAGCCCCACCTTCCTGGCCCCATCAGTCCCCACCTCACCAGTAATGAGGGGGGATGTGTGGTCTGCCTTTCCTGTGCTCCTGCGCTTCCCTCTGGATCCCAGCAACAAGTTTAATTGGAAAAAAACAAGGCTGACTTGTAGGCAAGGCAAGGAGGCAGGGAGAGCCTGTGCCAGCTGACACCATGATCGATTACCTGGAACTCCACCTGACACTGAAATTAGGGTTTTTTAATGATAGGCCGACTCTCCCTGGATGTGAAATTCAAATGATCTCCAAAGCTTCCCTGTGACCATCAGTCGCTGCACGCAGTGGTACACGCCACATGCAGGTACTTTGTCTCTGTCACTGCTGAAAGGACATTGTTATTACCAACAACTCTTTGTATTAACCAGTCTCCTACCTAATAGACAACACTTTACGTTCTGCACCGTTACCCAGTCAGGGCTGCTGTGTGCCTGAGAGACACACGCTTCCCCTCAGCTCCCCTGGGGCAATGGAAAGCCAGTGCTTAAAAAGAGACACCAAAATGGAGGATGCACACACACCTTGCTCCCCTGCTGCCTGCTGTCTCTTGTGTTGGGGGGTGGTTTTCATTTCTTCTCAACTGCAGGCCCAGAGCACAAACTGGTGGGGCAGGGGCTGGCTGAACTGGGATGTGCCAAGGTGCCTGGCAAGTAGGCAATTGCCTGAGTTTCTTTTGGATGAGAGAGGGGAGCTTTTTCTCCCACTGACATCTTTCCCATCCTAGGGCAAAACTGGGGGAGGCAATACTCCAGGCAGTTTTTCCCATCTTTATCATGCTTGGTGAGCCATTAAGGAAGTGCCTGTTGCACAGGTAGCCTCCCATGCCTGGACAGGGTGAAAAAAAAGCCATCCCATCCAAAAGTCCACAGTGTTGCTGAGCCCTGGTGTATCTCAAAGCCTTGGCACTTGTGTGGAGGGATTGTCACTGCTGGTGGAGGTTGTCTCCCATGATACTGTCCTCACCTTTCTTCCTCATCTCTTGACCACTTTTGCCTGCCCCTCTGGAAGGCAGAAGGAAGGTAACTGGTGTGAGTGGGAGAGACCAGGAACTATTCTGTGGCCATGACCTGAGCATTGACTGTCTTTTCTTACAGGAGGTGACAAGCAGAAGGACCAGTTTTCTCTTTCTGATGGGTGAGGATGGAAAGGAAGAGATGATAAAAAGAGGAGGAAATAAAAAAAAAGTTAAATAATGTAAATACAGCATTAAGTAAGCCAGCATGCATTAAGCAGGATTTCCTACATCTTCTTGCTTTACTGAATGAAGATTTGGAAATCCACATGGAGCGAAGATGTCCTAACACAGACAGTGCTGTGGTTATAGTGTCTTCTAGTAGTACTGTGGAAAGCATCATCACCAAAGGGTCTTTGGCTGTATCATGAAAGTGTCAACAAGGAGGGAACACAAATTCTGAATAGTGGAGATGTTGGAGGAAAAGGGAAAGGTCCTGCCTCCAAAAGTGTTCACTGCAAATCCAGATTTCCCCCCAAGAGAGGCACAGTGAGAAGGTTAGATGGGGACACCAAATGTTTCCAGTCCAGCAGGAATTGCTTTGGGCTGTGTTGAATGAGAAAAGCTGGACACACTTGGGTCTGGACAGAACTGCAGGGAGCTATAATTCAGACCTTCTGGTTTGCCTCAGCAAGTGAAACGCTGGGTGATGACACTGACATTTTTTCAAAGGCTGACCTCTACAGTACCCATTTCTTCCTTCAATTAGGTACCAGCATTGGCATATTTAACACTATACTCTATGCAGCCTCAGTTTCCCCCTGGTTATGAGATGTTTCTTGTATTTGATAACTTTTGGACATCTTTGATGAGGAAATGCTCTAACTCTCCCTCCTCATTTTACCTCTATTGTTGAAGCTTGCCTTTTCTTAAGTGAATGCTCAGCACCAAGCACCCCTTGGCTGCAACCTCAGCTCTGCTCTCTGGCCATGCCCTGGGGCAGCTCAGACACCTTCAGTCTGGGAGGGGTCACTCATTCAAGGTGGTGTGGTGCTGTGGGAGGGCAGTGCTGTGCTTTGCTGGTACATGGGATGCCTCTGCCCTGTACTACCCCCAGCCAGCTCAGTGCAGCCACTGGTGCCCTCGGCAGCCTGTGCTGATTGTCCTCCAAGCGAGGTTCCTGTGGGAGCTGAGCAGAAAGGGGATGCATGCAGACAATGTTCCTTGCTTTCCTCCATCGCCCGGTGAGCAGCCCCTAATCTGAGGGGCGTGCCAGTATTAATGCCTTTAATAACGACGGATCAGATCGTATGAAGAGTTTTAATTGATGTCTATATCCCTGGAAACATAAAAACAGCCATGCGAGCATCTTACCACTATTATTTTATCAAAGGTTTTGACGTGGCTGCTGCATAGGAGATGTCAGGGAAAAAATTCATGTCTGCAAGGCACAAACAGGCGAAGTAATGGGATATAAATCAAAAACAGTGAAAGGGGAAAGTGGTTAGTCACAAGATCATAGAGTTTTCACTAAAAGGGAGAGCAGTGAATTCTCAATACAAGCAGCAGAATGCATTCATTCTATGGTGCCATCAGCCCTTTCTCCCTCCCCGGCCCCAGTACCTCAGCCCCCTGCCATAAGGACACACAGTCCTGGGCCCGGGCTGGCCATCTTAGATCTGCCTGTCTGCTCAGAATGGCACATAACATTTCTCTTCTTTGTCCCATCCTACTTGTACAGAAGACATGGAAATGTAGCCCAAAAGCAGGGTTACAAATAGCAGCCCCTTTTCTTTGGTTGGTCAAGAGTGTAGGTAACCTTTTGGTAGGTTTGTTTACTTTGCAGCACTTGGTGGTCTGGGAACACAAAAATGATTCCCGTTACGGAGGGGACAAACTGAAGTGTGGGAGACAAAAGGGGCTGAGTGGTTACTCTAGGCTGGTGCAAAGAGGAGGAAGGAAAGCATTAATTCAGTTCACCTTGTTTGCCTTGGGGCAACTTTAGGACGCCACCATGCAATGCCAGGAGGAGATCAGTTGCAGATCTGCTGCTTTTCAGTGACTACTGACCTTCAGAACACAGGAATGGCTGGGACCCTTTTGATGGCTCATGACACTGTTTGACCACGTTGTCCCCTTTCCACAGCCAGAGCCCCACAGAGCTGATCCAGTGGGCCAGGGCAACCAAGAACCACCTGTGAGACCCTCACAAATCGATCCTGCACTGATCCTTGCAAACTAATTGTTTCTTCTAGCCAAAGTGTCCCATGGGATGTTGTTCTGTCATGGGAAAATGTTCAAACTGGCCAACAGCTGGGAAGCCATGAGTACAGTGTGAGAAGTGACTGCCTTTTCCAGGGCACTGCTGAGAGGAAGCTTGCAGCATGGCTTCCTTGTCCAATTGCTTGGGTTGCAAATGTAAAAACCTGGAGACGGGGGTAAAAGTGGAAGGAGGAGAGGAAGGGAGGAGAGGATGAAAAGGAGGAGAAACTGGTGGATAAAAAGAAATTTGAAAAAAAAGTAAGTGAAATATTCAAACTGGAAAGTGATATTATAAAAAACTGCAGGGAACACGCTTGAGTGCATTCAAATTTATTCAAACTCTGCATCTGACATTGATGAATGCAACAGCTTTTTCCACAATATGTAGAGCGCACAGGGCATTTAGGATTGCAGCATCCCTTTCACTGCAGCTGTCTGGGGGCCTGTTCCGAGCGCTGTGGAGACCCCTACTCTGGGCTCTGGCATGCCCCCTTAAAGAGGAGGCCAGGAAGCCATTTGGGAAGGAACAGAAAAACAAATAGAGAAAAAGGATTTCAGCAAAAGATTGTGGAGTACAGATTTCAAGCCTAATCCAGCCTTACTGTGTGTGAGGTCTTTATCTTTGTGGCAGGACGTGGTTTCTCCTCTTGCAGTGGTGAAAAGTTCTTTCCAACATGCATGAATCCATAGGAGGGGGATGCACAAAGTCATTGTCTTTCTGTAGGTCCTATAAAAATTATATGATAATTTAATATATTAATATTTTTAAAATAATCATATCAATGATAAAAAATGCCAGAAAAAGCCTCAGTGCAAATATACTTTGCAAGCAGAGACTTCAAGATCCTATTCTCTGGCACCCAGTAGCAAAAAGATCTTGTGGCTCTGTCCCAACATAAGACCATGAACTAGTCATCTTCCTGCAGGGAGCACTCTTGCACCCTCTTTGCACGCCTCAGTGGCAGGCTGGCACCCCAAGCGATGACTTCTACACTTTCCTCCAATTTCTCCTCCCCTTGCCTGGGAAGCATAGCAGCTTTTAGGAATAACAGGGTACAGAAGAACTTGAGTCAACAACCACCTGCGACTGTTTATGTATAGATTTCATGCTTTCAGGGTTTTTTGGGAAGAGGATGGATGGAGTTATCTTTCCGATGGATGCTCATGGAAAGAGGTGCAAACCTGCCAACTGCCAAGTAGGCACTGAACTCCCACTTTCTCTTCCACTCTGTATGTGGACAGAGCTCATCTCTGCAGACCCACAGCACAGCAAGAATATCCATGGACATGCCGTGTGGTACTGAAGCTGGCAGAAGGCTGGGAGGCAGCCTGGAAGACCTGACATCCTCAGCAGAATGCAGATACTCATGGAGAGGGTAGGATTCCTTCCTTCCTTCCTAGTCTCTCCTCCCACGGACACCTGAGACCTCCTCTGATAATTTTTTTTTCCTGTGTCCAAGGCTTTTATATCTTCATGTTAGAAAGAATCTGATGTCTAGGACATAGGAGACCTGAGTTCAACTCCCAGATCCACAGCCAACTCCCTGTGTGGTTTGGGTCAGGTCACATCAACATTGCAGGTTAAATTCCCCACATGTGAAGTAAGAGCAAGTATATAGCAGCCTGGTGGTTTTTCAAACAAGAGATGTTTTTGTAGTGCCATCATTGCAGACTGTCACGTTTTCCACAGTGTCTTTCTGCTACTGTACTATATATAACACCTAAAATTTCTGCTTTAGTCTGTTTTATCTTTCCTTCTCCTTTCCTTTTCAAATCTTATCTCCTCTATGCTAATGTGGCTCCATCTTTTGCTCAGATGGAGACCACTGTGTGTGACACATGAAGAAATTTGGCTGCTCCAATGTCTGGCCTTCATGATCTGAGTGGGGACCTGTGAAACAGGGGTTTCCTGCTGTTTGCTCTCCAGGGCTCTGTACAGCTCCTATCTGAAGGGGCAGAATGCAGATCTGACTCAGCTCTGGCAGTCCCCCTACCAGAGCAGCCACCTGGGAGAAGAGTGCGTGGGTCACTCTGTGGGTCAGCACCAAATGGCAGGGCCCACCCTGGTGTGTGCTGAGATACTGTTGTACCCCAGAATCATGGCTGGACCAACCTGGAGGCAGGAGGAGCAAGGCCAGATCCCTGCCAGATGTTAGTGCATGGGGTCCTCACCTGAGCCCTGTCATGGAGATGGGCTGGATAGGAAGGGAAGTGGTAGGGAAATGCTTCAGGAACACAGGCATGACAGGTTTTGAAGATGGACTTTGATTTGTGCAAAGTAGTAAAGGAGTCCAAATTTGAGCCTATTTCCTTTTCTGTGGCCCATTGCTTCTAGCAAGGACCATTTCTAAGTCTTTAGGAAGACCTTTGGTGACTGTTCATGGTGGTCTCAGAAGGCCACTTAGGCCAAGGCTGGACAGTCAAAAAGACCAAGTAAGAAGCAAGAAAGTCCACTGTGTCCCAGGAGTAGTACATCCTCATAATATCTCTCTTAGGGTGGCCTTGGGAAATGACACTGCCCTGCCCATGTCCTCAGAAGGACAACATCAGAGAGGCCACCTCTCCCCCTCCCACTATTGAACAGTCTCTACAGATGGGCAGGGAAGGCACTGCCAGCCTGGTATCCTGCTCATGAGGTCCAATAAATGGTTTGCGGATATGTGCTGTGGCCTGACAGGGGAACTGAGAGCTTCTCCCTCTCGCTGTCTCTCATTTTCTCTTTAGATCGTCGTCATGGTGTAAACAAACAAGCTAAACTCTGTGAGATTTACAGTGCCCAGCTTCGGTGGCTTCCAGTGCGGCGCAGTGAGATATTTCTGTACAGGCAGGCTAAGCACTTTCCATTTTATACCTCAGCGGCTTTATAGCATCTTAAGGATTTCTGTGCATGCCTGGCTTCACTCAGAGGGAAAAAAATCAAGCTTGTAAATAAATACTAAATATATATGAACAAAAAAGACAGAAAGGAAGCGAGAGGGACACGCGCACACACACACGCGCACACACACTTACCCACACTGGCAGAGGGAAGCAGAGAGGAGATGCAGAGATAGAGGGGGCTGAATGAGAGATGGAGAGACAAGAGATAAAAAAGAAAGAGCCAGCTGAGCAGCAAGCTGAGGACGGGCTCTCCTCCACCACAGCCAGATGGAAAGAAAATAAGCCAGAGTGAGCAGCTTTCTGGCAATTTGGGGAATATTAATTTCCCATCGGGTCAGATGAATGTCTGTGCCTGAGGTTAAGCCGAAACAGCAGGTGAAGGTGCTCTGCTCTGTTACAGCCCTCAGCCCAAACTCAGGCACCTCCATTGGGCTGCTACCCCTGTACTCTGCCCCCTTGTCCTTCTGCCTCTCTGCTGTTTGACAAGTCCTTCCTGCAGTCAGATCTGCTCCTGACCCCAGACCAGGAGCAAGCTCCCAGGAGCAGAAGCTGTGCCTGGCTCTGCAGGGCTCCTGCACTGGTGGCTCCTGGGCTGAGCCACCCTCCTGTGTTCAGTTCCAGTGGGACAAGAGTGGCAGTGCTCTTTCCTTCCATTTTTGTGAGTAACCAGGCTTTTTCTCTCGTCTTTGGCAGAAGGACAAAAATAGCCTTTAGCCTGAAGCAGGATTCCAGTGGGGATCTGGTATCCCAAGATTTCAGTGCTAGTGTAGGTAAGGTATCCCCAGAACCCCATTATATATCTTCTCTTTGATATCAGCAGGCTTTTCCTTGGACACTTGCTGCCTAGTGAACTCCTAGAAATGAGCTCCAAGGCAAGCTTTTTGTGCTTTGTTTTGATGTTAATATGTTTAATGCCCAGTCAGGATCTTTCACCTGCACCTGTAATATGGAATACAAGCTCAAGGGCCAGCTGCATATGGCAGGACACTGCAGCAGGACAGGTTTCCTTTAAGATTCTTTGTCAGTCCCAGCACTTAGCACCAGCTCCACAGCCTTGATACATGAACATAAACCTCCGCCATGCTTTCCAGTGCCAGATCTCACTGCACCATATTGTCCCACCACTAGGGTTGGGGCAGTGAAAGAAGAAGTGACTTCACAGTGGTGACCCAAGGAATTGGCCAGAGATGGGAGCCAAAATTTGATTTCTGTAGACCTAATGTGTCATCCAGGAGGGCCACACCACACGCTGGGTGACATGCAAGCTGACAGCTGGTGGGTTTAATAGAGCTGTTGCACCTCTGCATGGCAAATAGCAGCCTGCATCCAACTCTGAATGTGGTCACCCTTACATCCTGGCCGAGCTGAGCTGAGGGAGCCCTGGGAACAAGGGCTGTGGCCAGGGGTTTTACATACAAACAAGGCCAGTGTGAGGATAGCATATCTGCCATGGCTTTTCTGTCACTTGCCTCATGTGGTTTCCCTTCCTTAGTCCTGGCACATGCTGACCTTTCCTGATGTTGGGCTGGCTTATCACAGCAGGAGTTCTGCATGCTCCAGCTTTTAACCAGGCTGCTGCTCACGTGAGCATCCAGCACAGACTACATGCGTGCATTTGGGTAGCAAAAACCTCTGTCCACAATGCACAGGGGCACGTACTGCCCTGCTGACCTGGAGGTGACACGGATGCCAAGGAGATGTCAATTCACACTTCCTCAGGGAAAAGGCTGCATGCCATGCAGCAAATGCAGGCAAATGCCTGCAGCTCCCTAGCTTTCCCTTGAATGACCTGTGCCATGAAATGTTGCTTATGAGGCTACCTGAAGTAGCTGGGCCAAATTTTGGTCTTCGTGTGGTGTGAAAATCCTTGTGCAAGCCTCAGCCTTGAGTGTGGCTGGCTCCATCTCCAGGTGTGAGCCCATCCTGCTCTGCTCCCAGTGCCTGCTCCCTGCTGCTGGCCTCCTGCCCAGAGCAGAGGGGCTCCTGGGCCGGGGGAAGGGACTGCCTCCCCTTGGGTCGCTGACAATTTCTCACCATTCTCTCCGTGCCCGGGACTCGCTTCCCCTTCTCAGATATTAAGTATTCAAACCTCATTTACATCCTTATTTTTCAATTTGCTGCCACAGTAGTTTAATTTATTCTATATAATTTCTTTTTCTGAGGGGACATTAATCATTGCCCTGTGCTTTTTGGCGCCTNTCCCCCCCACTCCTTCCCACCCCCAACATGCCCCTTTGCCGGAGGAGAGAAATATCATTTCTCCATCCATTTTTTTACCCCCATTGTTTCCT
The DNA here is from genome assembly GCA_013399835.1 of Leptocoma aspasia. Lineage (NCBI taxonomy): Eukaryota > Metazoa > Chordata > Aves > Passeriformes > Nectariniidae > Leptocoma > Leptocoma aspasia. Next base: position 83,397 of record VXAX01005206.1, on the reverse strand, counting down.
TCGATTTCAGCCCAAACAGATTAACTTGTCTTTTTTATTACTGATAAAATACTGTGTGAATAGGGTGTCTGGGTGGGGAGAGCTTCTGGCTGGTGCTGCCTGCTGTGTCACTCAAAGGGTGGGTTTAAGGTGATGCCCCTGCTGAAGTGCTGAAGCCCAGAGCCTCTGGAAGGGGAAATTTGGAATTTCCAAAGACTGGCCTTGGAAGGAACAAGCCCACTTTTGAGGAAGGGATGACTGGTCAGCTGGGGAGGATGCAAAATCACTCAGCCCAAAGAAGTGCAAACATAAAGCCTTGAAGATAGGGCAACATCTACCATGACATTCTAAGGAAAAAGAGACATAATAATGGGGAAGAAAGAAGAAGGAGAGAGTTTGAAGGAGGAAGAGAGAAAGAAAAGCAAAAACCAATAAAAAGGAAAGACAAAATAATTTGGGAAAAAGAGAAAGACCAGAGTGCCAGAGCATAATGGCTTTTCCATTTGACTCTAGCTGATTCAAGCACAAGGAAGAGTGGTTTGTTCTCCATGCTTAGCCCAGTGCGTAGCTCATGGGGCACAGGCTGCTCTGACACGGGGTGTGTGACACAGTGGTTGTGGGGACACTTGCGGGGACCCCCAGGCTGCACAGCACAGGCCTCCTGCAGGGCACAGCATCGCAGGCTCCCCCACCACACACTCCAGGTTTTTGTCCATTATAGCTGCTTTCTTTTGTTGTTATGTAATTGCCGATAATGAAAGTCCAGTTTGAAGAGGATGCTTAATGTGGTATTAGTCAGTTGAAATATAAGTGTAAATTACATGCCTGCAGCTAGGAAAAAATGGTTACAGCAGAAAACATCCCTCTTTAGTAGCATAGTATAATCAAGAGAGCTGATCAAAAAAGAATTTTGATGAACCAGTATTCCGTTGGAAAATGCAGAATCCTCCAAAATGAACCATTTTTGGAAATGGTAAATGTTGACTGGAATTCTTGGCAGAAGTTTGAACTGACCCAAAATGCAATGGATTATTTGGTTTTGCTGTTCTCATTATATTTATAAGCTATTTTGTTTTTTCAATGCTATCAAAACAGAAACTTTAACATTATTTTCATGCCTCTGCATTGAGTTTCCTTCAGAATTAACATTCTGTTCTGCCCCATTCTGTCCACTTCATTTTTCATTTCACTTCATGATGAAAATAAATGTAGAAATACCAGAATTTCCTGTAAGCTGGAATTTCTACTTTTCTATCCATTTCAAGAGACCAGCAATTCTAAGGGGAAATGGAACATTTTCCCCAACATTATGACAAGGCAGAAGATGTTACTTGGAAAATATTTATGTCTATTGAAAAGTGTCTAATTATTGTAGAATAGGCAAAGTTCTGAACCATCTCCAAAAAATAGGGTTAAACACAGCAGGTTCGTCTACACTGATTTCCAGAGCCACCCATGCAGGGAAGGGAGCTGCCATGTAAGTGTATGGCCTCAATCACATCATTTGGCAAACTGCAATCAATGATGCTGATGGAAGGAGGGGAGAGGCTGCAGCACTCATGCCCCACCAGCACAGGCGTTGCTGTCTGAAATGTGTCGATTTCTGGGAGCTGTGTCTGTATTCTTGGTTTGCTGCCAGTGTTTTTTTCTGCAAATGTCTATCTGTAACATATTTGAAAGGTTTTTATGGAGGTACATGGAAGCATTTTGGACATGTAACAGAGAAAAGATGAATTCATCCTTGGCTTGCAAGAAGCATGAGCTCCATCACCCAGCCATGAGCAGGCCTGCACTAAAGACCATCAGAGCAAATCTTAAGCTCCCATTTGCCTCCCTGAGGTCTAGGTTCAGGCTGGCAGTGCGGGACTCTGCTGTGTGGTATCAGAGAGGGCACCCTCAGACCAAGGTGTGCACCAGCCACCTTGAAATCCTCAGGGTCCAAGGGTGGCACAGACAGAAGCTGGGAGCTGGTTTTGATGTGTGTGTGATGGCTCCAGTCCGAACCGCCGTTCCCTCCTGGATCCAGGTGATGCTCAAAGAGCAGCATGCAAATGACAGTGAGCTTGTCCCCAGCTCTCTTGTGCACCCTGGAAGGAGTGATTGCTTCCAGTCATGGACCATGAACTTGCAGGCAGTCACACAGTCCTGTTCCTGTAGTTTGGACTGGGACCAACACTGTCACCCAAATTCGAAGCAGACCTCTTGCAGGACACCCACCCGAGCATTGCAGCATGCCCGAGCCAGGGTGGTCAAAGCATCTGGCCACTTGTTCCTCTGAGGAAGGAACTCCTGGAATTTAGCACTTGCATCTGTGTTGCAAGCATTTTCTGTGCCTTTGTAGCTGTGCTTATGTTTCTCACTGGTGCCTCAGGGAGCACTCTGTGAAGCTGAAATAATGTAAGATCTGTTCTGCTCAGGGTGTTTCACTCCCTGGATGGTAGGAATACTATAAGAAGACCAGATCTTGCAGTATTTCAGCCCCATAAGTGGCTCCTTGAGGCAAAGAAAGACTCATGAAGAAGAAACACAAATAGAAATACCAAGATATTTGATTTCCCAGTGTGATCTTTCTTCCTCTTCTGCTGTTCATGTACTCACTGGTACCCCTGCAAAAAAGAAAATAAAAAGAACCACCCTACTCACAAACCAACTATATTGAAGTGGATATTATGGGATATGGCTTATGATTTCATAAAATACTTTCACATACACGTACAGTAGAGGCATAGATGGGACAAAATAAGTATCAAAATTTGTCTGTGATTTTGCCATAAGATATGCATTGGTTGGAGCCCAAATGCATGATATTGTAGACAAAAGCCAACTCATGTATGTTCATACACAGAATCACCATGGACCATCTTCACATGTGTGTCCTGAACTGCAGCCACAAGCATGGCAAAATCAGACTGGAACACCGCCAACAGCTTGGGAATTTGGACATGTACATGTTAGAGTGTGTCTTACAAAATGTGCATAGGGGCATAATGAAATGTGCCCCAATAATCATGGACACACACGTGTCAGAAATCGTATGTCCACGTGTGCTGCAGAGCAGAGGAGGGAGCAGCCAGCAGGGGTGCTGGAGGCCAAGATTTGCAAAGCTCCTTAATGTTAACTTCAGAATTTGCAACTTGTATGAGAAAAGAACCCCGTCTTCTTACCTCCTGTTCTGCCCTGGGGCTGTCTGTGACAGCCCAGCTGCATTTGGGACATCAAAAGCACCAACATGGTATGGATATGGAGGGTTGTCAGTAGGCCAGTTGTTTGGTACGAGGTAAACCCAAATCACATGTTTCTCAATATCCTGGGTCCTTTTTCTGGAACCTGCTTCCCTGTGTTGGGCTGGAGAGAGCAAAGCAGAAGCAGGACTTTGGGGAAGGAAAGGTACAAGACAGGGGCATGAAGGTACAAGCCTGTGTCTGGGAAATGGTTCTTCCATGGACATTTCTGAAAAAATGAGTGCTTGTTCAGAGAAAGGGAGGGACTGAACCTTCTATGAAAAGAAAAGAATGGTGTAAAGTGCTAGAAAAAAGGACACACCTTTTTTGAAAAACCCACATTTCTCAGCCAGAACTTCAGTTCAGAGGGATGGTTGGCTTTTTGCCTGCCAGTTTGGCATGCAGAACTACTGTGGTGAGTTGTGTGTAAGGTACTGTTTTCCAGCCAGGTTTGTTCCTGGCTGTGCTTCACTTTCATTTGTTCTTTGTCATTTGTTCTTCTCCTCTTTGAAACATTTTAATTGACTAATCAGTTTGCAGAATCATCAGCATGTGAGGTAGCAGTCTCTCTCACACATACACAAGCCTTCCTCCCCGAGCATGTACCTGTGAGTGACTGAGGGGAGCAGTGGGCACCTCCACTAAGGCATGGAGGCAAGGACCAGACTGCACAGCAGCCAGAGAGGGCAGCGGTGCCCATCCAGACATGGGACAAGTTATGGATGTGGAGCTGATTTTTGTGATGCTGGTGGGACATCGAGCAGTGGGGCACTGCTGTCCTTGGCTGTGTGGAGCTGCACACCCTGGACACCCAACAGGGCTGAACAACATGCCCTGGCATCTTGGTGCCTCCTTGCAGCTGGGATAGGCAATGTGGCTGTGTAGATACCTTCTGGAAGGAGAAGGAGGGGCTCTGACAGAGAAGCTCCATGTCAGTCTGCGATAGGGATTTGAACTTTACAGGATGACTGCGTTGGCAGGGCACAGCCCTCTTTTTGCACAGGGCTGGGTGGTACAAACAATGATGCTTGCTGCTGCTGTCCAGACACAACCTTGGAAATTTCCTGGAATTCCAGGGCTGGAGCCAGCCCCTGCTCTGAGGAAGGTGGATGCTGCGTCTCAGTCCATAAAGTCCCCAGAATGGGAGAAAGGGGTGAGAGACACACAAAGTCGGTAGTAAAAAGAAATGAAAGTCGGCAGCTTGCCACAGCGGAGTGCAGACTCTGCAGAGCTGCCTCTTTTATTGGCGCCCAGACTGGAGGGAGGTTTATGCTCTCAAACAAGCCAAATTGGAAACGGAGCACAGGCCAGAGCCCTGCAAGCAGGCTGCTGCCCCTGATGCCAGGAAGGGTATGTGGACACCTGAAATCCTCTCCTTTCCTTCACCTTTCTCTTCTCCTTTCCACTCCTTTTTCACTGTCCCTCTTCATGTCTCAAACCTTCCCCTTCCCATGGCTAGGTTTGTCCCCCAGTGCTGACATCCCCAACAGCTCCTGCCATCAGCTAATACTGAAAACCCCTTTTGGTGGTGGGGATAGCCCAGTTTGCTCAAAGGCAGCCAGTCTGGGTGGCACAGTGAGATTGGGAGGAGCTATCTGTGGTCTTCTCTTTATACTGCTTTTTCCACTAAATGAAGAGGAGGAATTTGCATTACAGTGACAATGTGTTGCATGTCTGTCCTCACGTTTCTGTCATCCTGCTATTAGGAAGAGAGGAAGCGTGCAAGACATGGAAGAATCAGAGCAAACAGCAGACATGATGTTGAAGGCATAGAGAGGAGACCCATCACCCGAGGACCTGGCACATAATCTAGCATGGCAAGTGGTGGTTAGCAGCTCAATGCCAGATATGACATGAAAATAATTTGCTCATTAATGCAAAGCTTAAAGTCATAAAGGCAATAGGTGGGGAGAATTGGGTGTTCATTCCTCAGCAAGCTCCCCAAGTCTGTGCTGAGCAGGGCATGGAGACCACTGTGATGCTCCAAGATCCAGCTCTGACATGCTGAGTCTGTTCTGTGACATCCAGGTATGTCAATAAAAGAGCACTAGAGACTGAAGGTGAGAGATCAGTCACCAGCTACTCTGGGGACCTGAGCTCTCTTCTCCTCTCCAGCTGATTTTTTTTCATGTCATTTCATTTATCCAATGCCTCAGTTTGCTGCCTGCAAAAAGCCCAAAGGGATTATGACATCTGTTGTCACATTAAAGTGCGGTCTTGACTATGAGGAGGTCAGGTACCATGGTGGGACCGTTTACAGTGTGAAACAATGCTCCCATCCCACGTGGTGCTCTACAGAGTTGTTTCATTTGCTGGGAAAAGGTCCTGCTAAAGTCAGCTCAGTGCTCATGGACTGTCTTCCAGCCAGCATGGAGGGAAATTGTTTGCTCTCTTTCTTTCCTCCAGTTTTGGCTGTTGAAGCAAAAACACATAATAAAGTAAAGAGGGTTTTAATGACAATCTGCCGGCATGTTTAATATTCCAGCTTGAGGAATGATCCAGTTATGTACTGGAGCCAAGGGAAAGGATGTCATTACTTCCAGTGCACACTGAATCAGTGTCTTTGCAAAGAGAAGCAAACGTCACAAAGGACCTGGCTGCTCACCACTGACCCACAAAACAAAGCCATCGCTCCAACAGAATATTGAGCTTTAGATTTCGGGCTTGCTCTCCTGCAGTCACTGTGTTACAGATCCATGAAGAAGGGAGAACCTGGTTGCTTTATGCAGCTTTATTGCGTATTTTTTCCCCCTCCAATGCTCAATAAGGTTTTTCCTGCTCAGCGAAAGGTACAGGAAGTTTTTTGTGCAAAACCTTGGCATTCCCCAATTCAGGTCTGAGAGAGAGATTCAGATGTGTGCTTTTGCTGCACTTCTTTGTAGCTAGAGACTCTCACCACATCTGCTGGATTTATGGCCCCAAATTGGCTCTGTCATCCAGTAATCCTTCCTGTGCACACAAATATTTGGACAACTCTCATTGTTTCAGAAGCAGACTAGCCTGTGTGGCTCCACTGACATTACCTATGCTGCCAGGCAGGTGGCTGCAGAGAAAACAGCTTATTTATACAGTGCATTGGAATGACAGAAGTGGATTCTTGATAGCAAAGAGGATGAGGGACCTCTGGATACAAGGACCAGTTGCCCTTTTCAGCCCAATTGGCAGTGGAATCTAGTCTGCTCCTGCCATCAAATCAACACCGCATCTGCCTGGGGCAGAGCTGGATTTTGAGCTGACTGGAGGTTGAATCCAGAGTACTTGTAGGGGTTCCACTGCTTCCAAACACACGAGGTGAGGCACAAAATCAGACGAAGACCCTAAGGGTTGTAATAATGCCAGAGAGTGCAAGTAGAGCTTTTCAAGAACCGAAGCTGCTTGTGGGGCAGAGCCAAAGACCTCTGACAGCTGAAGACTTACTGACTGTTGAAAGTTTCCCAGCATTTTGGAGTTAGGATCTGAGAGATGGTGTGCAGTAAAGTTAGCAAAATCACAGCAGGGATCTAATTGATTCATACCACTGAATCCTCGTCCGAATGGAAACAGGTCCACAAGGCCAGATGCTCAGCCTCCAAGTGGTAGCAGGGTTTATAGCTAGGTTGGAGAAAGGAAAGGTCAGCCTGGGGGGCAATGCCAAGTGAACGTCTGCTGTCTTTGTACTTGTGGGTCAGAGGCAAAAATATCTAAGAAAGGTGGAAAGAAAGGGTCTAGTTTACGATGCCAGTGATGAGAGGACCCCTCTCTTTCACTTTAAGACAAAGTTGAGCATCTGCTTTTCCCCAGGTGCTCACATCAGACTCTCTCCTTTGCAGGGGCCAGGTAGTCTGTGTAAATTCTTGGTGTAAAGCAGCGTGGCCTCACTCCCTGCAGTAGCTGTGCCATCCTGTGCTAGGGGTGCAGCCCAGCAGATCTCACAGAGAGGCAAAACTCGTTTCTCTCCTAATTGAGCAGGTGGTAGCAACTGGGTATTTCAGGCATGCTACCTCCATTCCCAAACACAGATGAACTCCTGATGCAAGGAGACTTTACAAGGCCCATGAGAGATACCAAAGGCTGACCCTTGCTGTCATTGGGAGGGAGGAACTTTCTGGTTACCTCTAAGCAAAAAGGACAAAGCATTATAAGATATATTTAATAAAACAAAACACACACATACACAGAGGGGGAAAAAAAAAGGAAAAGAGGCCAATGCACAGGAAGGTAATGTGTTCATTTGAATAATGGGCAAAATCAAATTAATTCTACATTAAATAGTTCTGAATAAAGGGTTTAAGTCAGCAGTTTCAAACTTGTTTTCCTTAATTACTTTCCGTGTTTAATGTCATTAAGAAGATTAAAAATTCATTAACAAGAGTAGTAAAGTGGCAAATCAGTAAAGCTATCACTCCAGGTTAAAAACTACGCTGAGGTTGACACTTTGTACACTTCCACAGGCGTTGTGTGGAATGCTCCTGGGGACCTGGGGTGGCTGTGGGGAGTCCTGCCAGCCCCCTCCTTCTAGGCCAGCCAGGGAGGTAGCCAAAGGGCCAGCCTTGGCTGGAGGTGGCATCCAGTTTAACCATTAACTAAACAAGACAGAAGGAAGCATTTAGCAGAAGGGCAGCATGGACTATGAAAAGTGCAGCAGTATAACCCCTGAATATGGCTAGCATCACAAACAGACTCAACCATGGAGAATGGCAGATATTATAGAGCAGTAAGGCGTGCTAAGGCAATCCAACTGCTTGATTGGCCTCATGTCCTGAGCCCTCTGAGTGTGAAGACTCGGAGGGCACTGAGCACCAGGGAACCACCAGGCTGGCCTGTGGGGATCAGGCAGGATGGGAAGAGAGATTTGGGGTATTTTTTCCTACTTTAGCCTTAAAGGATGCAAATACTCCTGGTCCCTAGAAGTGGGTACACAGCTTGAGAGCATAATAAGGCTGCTTGTTTAGGGAGTGCAACCAAAGCACACAAATCCATCAGCTTTGGGAATCCTGCCCATCGCTGCACTCTCCAAGAGCCTCAAGGTGCTAGATGACACACAGATCCCACTGCAGCCCATCCCAGGCAAGTGAGAGATCATCTTCATCCAACAGCTCTGATTTAGATAAGCCAAGCAGGTGAAAGGCTCATAGAGAGATGAGCCCCAAATGACCCAGCAGGGCCGTGCCAGGAGCAGAAAGCAGGCTCCCATCTCTCCCTACTCCAGTGCAGCAGCCAGCTGGTGTCACCCCACAGCTGCACTGCAAAACTGGCAATGCTGGCCTTGCAAAACCAGCCTTCAGGAGTCATGACATCAGCTGTTTTAAAATGGTCTCATTGTATCACTTTTGTTTTCTATGTCTTGAAATCTTAAGGGGTTTTTATTTATCTTTATCTTGAAAAAGCTCCATTCTGGCAAACAGGAGTGCAGAGCAATGAGCTGCCTGCAGCCTGACACTTGGATCATGGTGGATCCCAGCCACCTGTATTTGGCTGTGTGTCCTGTCTTTGTGATGTGCAACACACAGTGTGAAGGTTCTGGTCTCTTGGGTTTTGAGGTGCAAAAGCTGGGATTGCAGAGCTGTGCCTGGGAATGGAGAGGGAATCAGAAAGCCACAGAGGTGTGGTGCCATGTGACAGAGCAGCATCCGTGCTGCCCTGGCACCCGGTAAAGCACACAACTGGCAAGAGTGCTCTGCACATTGTTAGTGCCTGTCAGCAAAGAGATGGTTCCTTCATAAGACTGCCCAGACCCTGAGAGCATGTTATCCAGTTATTAGGTGAAGAAACTGAGGCACAGAAGAGCGACTGATAATGCATTGCTCAATGCCACGGAGGAAACTGTAAGCAACACCTTTCTGCCTTAACTTCCACGTGCTTGTTTGCAGCCCAGGCTTCAGCAGCATCACTCTTATTCGGAAAATAGCAGAGTCCACTTGGGAATAACCATTAGTTGATGTCTGAAGCTGTAAGAAATAATAGAGGCAGTAAAAGAAGTGAAAAAACCCAAATTCTTGGACTTAAAGGTGTTACTAAACCTAGGGACATCCATGAGGTCCCAAGACACACACCAGGGGGGTGCAGGAGAAAGGGGTATCCTCAGCTGAAGGCAGTGGGAAGTCTTTTACATGTCATGCACCAATCCCTTTTGCCTGCCCCTACAGAGCTCCTGGGAGCCACCCCAGACCCCTGCTGTGTTGCAGAAATCCCAAATTGTGCTGGGTTTACATGCATTTCTTAAGATGCTCTGATGAGCTAAACCAAGGCAATAGGGGTCTGTGGGTTGCCCGGTGGCTGAATTTTCTTCTTTTGCTTAGCAGAAAAACACAAAGGTTTGACTTCTTTCTGCTCAGTTTTGGAATGGAAATGTTTTTGTCTTCAGTTTCCAAATTTTCCTCTGATCAGGAAGTCCTAGTCCTGCTCTGATGATCAGTGAAACAGAAAAACACATTTCCCCCCTATTTTTCCCCAGCTTTGATGAAGGGCTCCCATCTGCAGGGCCACACGTTTGTCCCACTGCTCCCTCCCAGACACTGCAGGATCAAGCAAAAGCCCATTCTCACCACATCTCTTTGTTCCCCGGGGAAGTCACAGCAGCCCTGTTTTGGGAGCAGGTGGGAGGAGGGAAGGACCTTTTTATTTATTTTTTTGCCCTCCTCTTTTATTCTTTTGCAAGCTTTAATTATCGAAGGACTGAATTTGAGCTGTTCCTGTCTTCTTCCTTCCTTCCCGGACAGCATTTCTAACAAAGGCCCGTGGTTTGAGTTTGAGGGCTTTTTTTTTCCGTTTTCTTTTCCCCTCCAGAGATCTAAGGACTGTAATGAGATACCAACACCCTCTCCTTCCTACAGCCCCCAAAACAAACCCTCCACCCCGCCAGCTCCTCCCTCTGCAAAGGCTCCAGCATCTCCTCCCATGCTCCCAGGGGAGGGAGGGCACCCGATACCAATGCAGGGCTGCCGGCCCTTGCAGTCTGTCCTGGGAGGTGAACACGATAGAGTTACAAGGGAGAGCAGCTTGCAAACTGCCTCTGCTTTGATGAAGCAACATTTCATTATCTCCCTCTCCCCCAAGTCCTTCTACAGTGAAAAAGATCTATTGTCTAGGCTAATTTGTCCTTTTAATTTAATTCCTTACCCTGTGTGCAAAACTCTGGTCACATTACTCTGTCACCCATCTCTCCCAGTCTTCTCCCAGTGCTGTGAAATGCAAGGGCAGGAGTCTATGGATGCCCTTCTTGCTCCTTATGCCCAGGGTTAAATATTGAGATGTGAATCCAGAGGGACTTGAAGCATACAGCACCCTCAGCCCTCACTGACCAGCCTTTGACAAGGAGGCAAGGTGCCTAAAAACTTCTGGAGGTTTGGCTCCCATGGCTCCATGCCTACCTGAGAGAGCTGCCAGGAGCAGTGCCTGTGCTCCTCATCACCCCAAGTGTGGTGGTGGACAGAGGGGAGCAGGCTTTCTCATTCCAACACCTTCCTCTCAAAGTCACCTGTCCCCAGGTCTCTCTCTTTAGGTAAAGAGTATATTTTTTATATAAAGAGTATAAAGGAGGGACTTGGTGGTTGCTGAAATTCCTGTTTCAGTTTTGGATTGGGAAGAGAGGGAAGGAGCAGAAACCTGTAAGCTGTTTTATTTGGATATTTTCCTTGTATCACAGGAGTGCTGCCTGGTGCCAGATGGCTGCATATCCCAGGGCACTGGCAAAGAGCTGTGCCCGGTGCCTGGGTGTGGCCTGATGCCTGAGCTGCTTGTGCTCCTGCTCTCCTCTGAGACGCAGAGGCTCGGAGCAATCACAGAGGGAAGCTGGGATAGGCAGGGTGTAAGGCAGGGGAGCATCCCTGCTCTCGCTCTGGCTCTGCAGCCAATGCATGGCTCTGTAGGGGAACAGCCACGAGTGCCCCACTGCGGGTCCCCTGCCACGAGCCCAGTGGTTCCCAATAGCTCCGTGTGGAGCACAGTCCAGTGTGCCATGGAGATGAGATGGGATTCTGGTGATCTGCAGCTGCTCTGGCCATGGATGAGGACTTGAGGATAAAACCACACAGAGAAGCCAAGCCTTTCACCCTCACCTTCCTCCATGAGGAGGAGGGCACTGGAAAAAGGCATTGAGCAAGGGGCTGTTGTGCAGCAAGGAAAGGCTGGAGAAAAAGAGCTGAAGAGCGGAGGAGAGCAGAGCAGTTGCCAGGCTGCCTTGAGCCAGAGCCTTTCATGGAGGTGCAAGGGGATGGGAACATGGAGGATCAACATTGTCTTCTCCAAAGAAGAAAGGAAAAAAAAAGAGAGAATGCAGAAGGAAGACAAAGGGAAACAGGACTTGTTGGGAGGAAAATGGGGATGCTCAGGGATTGAAGCAGGCTGGGGTCCAACTTAATAAGAAGTGAACCAAAACAAAACCCAAACAAAAAGTGACTGGAATTGGCGGTGGGCACCCCCTCCCCCAGGCAGCCATCCCCAGAAGGCAGTGAAGCTGCCTTTTCAAACAGCCACCTCACAATAAATTCATGGCAGCCAGGGCTGGGAAACAGGCTGCTGCAATTTAAAGGAAGCGTGGATTTGCATATTGAATTAAAATTAAGAGCTAATTATGCAAATAAATTATGACATTTGGCAGGAGAATTTGCTTCAAGATCATTTATTACGTTCTTTTTATAACAGTGCGAGCGTTTAACGGTCAAAGACAATATTTTAAAGGAAAATTAACGCAAGATTATTAACCTAAAAACAATTCCACATTAATGAGATGTATTTCTCTTCAACTTCTCACACCTGGCTGCCTATTGATGCCCAGCCAGGACTGTCTCTTAATAATTGGCATTTTTTTTGCAGGCAAATATTGAATGAGGTGGTGAATGTTGCTTTGGACAAACTCACTCAGGAAAATTCCTTCAGGGTTTTAGCTTGCTGGTCTGTAAAGCAAAGTTGTGAAGGTCAAACATGTCTCATGATGTTCTGTGCACTTGTACTGACCAGGTCTGGATGTGCTTGGGAGAAGACACTGTGCTGTCTACCCCATCTGCATGAGAATAAAAGCTCCCCAGCTAAAATGCGCATAATTGCTTTTTGGAAGAGATATAAAGCAAAAGTCTTAGCCATTTGTAGTCATTAAAGATCCCATGCCTTTTTTTTCCCAAGATCAGGGTTGTTAACCCTGGTATTTTGGCTCTCCTCCAGCCCAGGTACTGCTGCCTTGCCCTGGCCCTGCACTGGGACTCTCAGGTGGGGCAGACACTGCTCTTCCCCTCCTGGGACACTGGTGTGCCAGCCACGCACTCTCACAGTGGCCAGGATCCTCCCACGCGGAGAATGGCTTCAGGAGGGCCCCACTCTGGGGCCTTGGAAGGCTTGCTGGAGCACTGAGGGATTCAGGTACCTCCAGGACCCAAAAGCTGCCCATTCCCAGCCATCACCTGTTACAAACCTCTGGCCCATGTCCATCACACACAACTGAGGTGGTTGTCTATGGTCAGGTGAGCAGTTGTCTTTCTAGAGGATTGACTCTTGTTCAACTAGGAAAGATGCCCAACCATTTGGTTTTTGATATGAAAGTATATTTAAAAAAGAAAATTCTCAGGAAAGGCCGTGCTTGTGTTCCAGCCAGCACTCTTGCTTTGCCTCTCTTTTCCAGGCAGAATGCTGGGGAACTGGAAGGCTGTGTTTGCAGCCAGGTTATGGGAGCAGTTGTTGGGAGTTATGAGAGAGCTGTAGCCAGGATTGACTAGAGGGGAACAAATTAGGTGGTTTAGGAAGTGAGAAAGAGTCTTCGTCAAAGGTGGTACATTGCAGCCTGGCCAAGGAAGAACAGGGTAATGTGTTACACATCCTTCAATCATTTTCACTCCTGCTTTGCCTCCACTGTGGCTGTTGCCCACTGTGGTCTGCACACTGCTCAGACAGGATGGGATGTGAGCACTTGGTTCTGGAGTTTCCTTTTGTTCCATTTCTTTACCCCTATTTCTCAAATGTTCCCTTGCAAAGCCATCTGCCTTTGTTATAGCTGGGTTTTCCAGAATCCCACACCCTGCTGAAGCTTTAGGGGACTTCACCCAGAGATTAAGGGGCGTTTCTCTTCTGGGGCTGCTGAAAGTCTGTCTTTCATGATTCCCCCACATCCACTCTCAAGGGATTTTTCTCCTCTCAAGTTCAAGGTGGAGAGGACATTCTCTGCTAAATCTGTCCTGGCACACAGTGCACAATGGTGTGCAGAGCCAACCACAGGTAAGAAATTGTGTTGCAACAAATGAAAGGTTTGGAGCCAGACAAAATGTGTGACATTTGAAGTTCTCAGCTCTCCTCCCTCAGAAAGGCAATCTGTGACTTCTGGACCCTCCTTAATGACCCAGAGCCGGATGGAAAATAATATTAATAATAATAAAAGAAACAAAGAAGGGGCTGGCGCATTTTTTAAATAAAGAAATTTCCCTCATCTTGCGGTTAATTTAAAAGGTTTATTTCTTGAAATGAATCCTCTTCATCAAATCTCCGATCCTTGAAAATCAGTGCAACCTGCCTCTGTGGATAATGAATTGATTTGTAATGTAAATTATATAAAACACCCTCCCCGCCAGCATTTGTGTGTGAGTGTGTTTAATCTAAAGCGTTTAAGTCTGAAAATGAGCTTCTCCATCAAAAGTCTCGATTCCATTTACATTTCTTGCATACGAGTCAATTTGTGCCTGACCCAGTCTATAAATCACTGCCAAGGAGTGCTGTGTCTGTACCTCTCCTCTTCCCCCACTTCCCTCCCCTCCTCCTCCCATCCTTGCACATGCAATGTTCAAAAAGGCGCCTTTGGATACCTCCTATAAACAGTATAGTTCCCAGTTCCCAGTTCTCTGGCCAGAGGCTGTCCAGTGGAGAAGGAGCCCCAGCTCGGAGAGGTGTGCAGTGAGGGCACTTAGCAGGTAGGTGAAGAAAGGGGAGGCAGGGAAGTCCTTCTCAGCTTCTGCTGGCTGCTCTGGAAGGATGTCCCAAGGGAAGGTGCCCTTTCTCTTGGTGGCTCCTTTCCAACATGTGTTTGCTTGGCCACTAAATGAGTCTATGGCTTAATGGCACTAGAGGGTGAGGTCTTCTACCGGTGCACAGCAACATTGCCCTCTAAATTCCATGAAATGGGAATTACTTGCATCACCAGAGCCTTTAATCCTGTATTTATGTCCCCAGCTGTTTGATCATGCCACATTTTATCCTTCATCTCATGCCATTGATGGTGAGATGACAAGGGCCATACCTCCTTATCTTGCCTCCTGGTGCTAAAACCAATGGGAGTAGCCTCTGGGAATTAGGGGCTCCCCTTGCTGGTTGAATTCTGTACAACAAATGCCTGTGGACCTTTCAGAGAGCAGGGGAAGTAACAGCAGTCGTATCTTCACCAGGAAAGTCTGTTGACCCAGCTGGGTACTGGCATTAGAAGGGGTTTAGTAGTGATGCACTCGAGAGAGCTGTTGGAGATCCACATTTATCTGTGTATTTATGCACAAAGATTTACAAAACCAGTTTAACCAGTCTTTCTTGGTTTTTCTTGCTCTCTCTTTTCCCATAGCAGAAGGATGTCTGAAAGTGTTAAGAAATTAGAACATCAAATGTATCTAGGTCTCCAAAAGAGCATGAGACAAAGAACTGGACTGGTGGCCACCTATCCCCAAGGCCACTTTATGTCCTCCATCTGCAAGCCTTGACTTGCCCTAACACTGCTGTCTCTGAGCACCCCTAAGAAGTGAGCTCCATCCATTGCCATCTGTCTGGTCTGTCACCAGAATGGGAAAGATTGATGTCCAGCAAAACAAAGTGTAAACTCAGCTTGAGTCAGGAAGGCAGTGTGAGGTAAATCTTCCGAAAAGACTTATATTGGTACTTATTACCAGGAAAAGGCTTCCTCTCTGTGCCTTGTTTGTTTACCTTTGAAATAGGGTTAATCCTTCCCTTCTCCTGGCTTTCCTCAGTTTCCATATCAGGGCTCAGAGTGCGGGGTGTATGTTACTGTAAGAATGTGCAGCCCTGAGCATGATGGGGCTTCTGGCTTTGTTGGAGTCCTATGAGCTGCTATAATACAAATAGTAGGAAGAGTTTTTCCTCAAGATTACCCCAGGGGATTGAGGTCAGACTTTCAGTGAAGGAAGACACAAACCTATTACCAGTTTCTGTGGGAACTAATGCAATTTGCACTTTGTTAGAGGAACTCACAGTGATTTGTACACATTAATTACTCCTTGCAGCATCCCAGCTGGATAAATATTATTACCTTCATTTTACAGAAAGGGTAACTAAGATGTAGAGAAGTTCATTTGTTTGACTACAGCTGTACAGCATGCCAATGACAGGAGCCAGAAATAAAACATAAGAGGACTTACTGTCAGTCCTTTCCTGCTCTAAAACTATGGGTTCCAAATATTTTTTTTCCCAGAACATCACAAGCAAAGAAGGCAGCTGTGCCTCCTAGCTGGGCTGGGTACCACTGTGGTGGGGATTGGGTACTGGGGGTGGCGCATGAAACACAGCCTGGGAAGCTCTGCTTTGAACCCCAGCCTGCACAGCCTCGCAACGATGGGAGGAGGAAATGAAAGTGCAATTAGCTGGAAACAAATGAATTTGTGTTGCATATATTTCCCAAGCTGATGAGTTGGTGAATGAACCACTCGTTCTTTCATGGAGCAGCATCTCTAAAGATCTGTAGAACAACTTGGAAAAAACCCAGCTTTTCTGTTTTGACATTTTTTGCAATATTTCTGAATGCTGTCTGCTCTAGTTTCAAGCATAGCTACTGCTGTATTTCCATTTTCTTTTCATGAGAAGGAAATTCTGAAGAGGTTTTATAGCTTTTTAGTTGTTTAAACTTCTCACCTTGAATTTTTCAAGGTCTCGTGACTGTTATGCTGACAGCATATGGCCTACAGAACTAAAATATTTTGTAACCTAAATATCAAGCTAATTTTTTTCCTGTTTTCCTATTTTCCTTGTACTAGGTGAGTTAAAAACAGGTGATGTTCCCCTGTCCAGAAATGTTTAACTTCAGCCAGAGATGCAAAATGAAATAGACAACACAAAGCAGCATCAAAAATAGGAAATTAAACTGAAGAGTGGGTTTGATCATTAATTTGTTTATATGGTTGTTGAGGGTGAGGGGAGAGTACCTTTTAAATCAATTTTTTTTTTCTACAAGAGAAAAACATGTTCAGAAATTTCCATTTTTCTTATGTGGTGAACAGAGAAACAAGATATTATAAGCAGCAGATAAGCCTGCAAGATGGGACCAGAGTGATGAAGCTCCTGTGTGTGCTTCCCAGAGGTGGCAAAAGGTATTCTCCAAGTAAGATGGATCTGAGAATATTACAATAACAATAGTATTATATTTAGTTGGTCCTTATTTAGTCAGTTTTAATTACATTTGAACTGTTATCCTGTAGAATGGTATTTTTCAACCTGTGGTGTGCAGATTCCTGGTAGAACATGGACTCCTCACAAGGAGGATGAAAAAAGCAATTTCACCAGTGCTCTCCAGTGGTTAGGACTTGTGAATTTTCTAGGGGGCTGCTGAGCCTTCTTGAGAGATTTTCTAGGGATCCACAAATCAAAGCAAGTTGAAAGACACTACAGCAGGATAATGTTATATTGATTGCTTTGTTTTTGCAGAGGATAGATTTTGTTTAATCTTCCCCTTCCTTATATTGCTTGACACCATTAGTTTTATCTTAACTGACATCAAATATAAAAACCATTAGAGAAGAGACTTTCTAATGTATTTTGTACTACTTTTGGGTGGGTGATAACAAGAAGTATTTTCTGGGGCATGGTAGGTCTTTAAAAAATATTTGCTAAAAAAGAAATCAGGTAGGACAGAAAAGCATGGGCTTGAAGTGAGATCTTATTCAGTGCAAGTTTTAGAAGAAACTGGGATTCAAAGTCTATTGAGAACTAGAAACTATGGGGCCTGCCAAGAGCTGGACAAAGGGAGACATAGAGTCCCTCCCTGGTCTTGAGATCCCACTGACCTGATCTTACTGGCAAGATGGGGCAAACGGGTGTTACAGGGGAAACCTTTATTTGATGAGGCTTTTGGTCTGTGGTGGGGGATGGTAGGAAGCAGTACCTCACCCCACCAGGGACAAGGGTGTGACAGAGGGCTGTGGTTTTGGGATGGAGTGAGTGGGGAGGGACAGCCCTCCCCAGCACTGTGTCTCCTGCTGCCTTGTGAGCCCCAGCTTCCAGCCGTGCTCATCCCCAGGCACAGTCTAACCCAGATGGGGAGCCATGAAGGACGTTGGGGTGGGGGACAAATGGACACAGCTTCCACTCAACAAACACAAACTTGTTTCTCCTCCTCTTCCATCCTTCACAAATTCCTGGTGCCTGTCACCCCGCTGTCTGCTCCGAGGGTTTTAATAAAAAGGGAAACCAACATTTGACGTGAGCACAGTAGGGAGAGGAGAGGCAGTGCAGAGGGAGGGGAACAGACAATGTACCCATATGGAGAACAGAAGGATGCCAGGGCAGCATTCAGAGCCTGTCCCTCTCTCCTCCCTGCACCTCACAGCCTCCTCTCCGCCGATGGGTTCTTAACATAACAAGTGAGCCGAGGGGGAGGCCAGCCCTGTGCTCAGTGCCCCCGGATTCCTCTGCCCAGACCCCTGTCTCCCAGCTACTGATCCCAGGCATCAATCGCTGGGCCCTTCCCTGCTTCCCTGCTTCCCAGGCGGCACTATTGTCTCCTAGCTGCTGCAGTGGGAAAGGATGCCCTGGGTCCTTTCCTGAGAAAGACCAATAAAGCCCGGGGGAGAAAAATACATATATAACCATATGTATATATGTACGTATATATGCATATGCAATAAATAAAGCAAGCCAGCCAAGCCCTTCAGGCAATTTTAGCTCCATGTATTGTTCAGGAGGAGAGGTTTCGTCCCTCCCCTCCCATCTCCTAATGAAATCCCCCAAGCCCTCCTTGTTTCTCCCCCCTCACCCCCTGCTGCCAAAGGGTACTCACACAGGCATGCTCTCAGGGATTTTGTCTCCTGTAGTTGAAGTAGGATAGGCTCTCACGATGGGGGAATCTTTTATTTGCTAAGGTTGTTGGTGACAGAGGCTTAGCCGTAAACCCCTCCAGAGCCCTTTCAAAGTCCTCATTGCTTTCTTCATTTGCTGGCCATTTGATTTGGGGCATCCCTTCACACCATTTCATCCAGACCTACCCCTGTCTTCTCCTACCTCACCCCTGCAGTCACAGACATGTACACCAAGCCTGGCCATGGCTGGAGGGACGAAGGTGTAAAATTGCTGGATAGCCTCTCAGAGCCCCAGCTCCTGGCCGTGGGACCATCTGCCTACGTGTATGTATATGTACAGCTACCTCCATGCCCTGCCTCTCGGGGCTACCCACGGTGTTCTTGGTGTATGGATGGATGGGGCAATCCATCTGTTTCCCCATAGATGCAGCTGCTGCTAGTCAGACCTTTCCCTGTAATGCTTGTGGTACTGTATTGAGGCAGGACACAAAGCAGAGGCTCCTGGCAAATGACTAGACCATGGTCCTTCTCACAACATCTCTGGCCACTGCCCACGTACTCCTGCCTTCAGGCTGGGCCTCACACCAGGTTCCCACTTGCTTTCCCTGAGCAGCACTGAACTGACAGCCCTCGTACTCCTGGGCTCTCCACAAAACAGAAGAAGAGCTGTGAAGGCATGTGGAGCCACGCAGCTCTGAAGGCCACCAGCCCTGGGTGCTCTGCTATGACAGAAAGTGCAGGTGAGAGGCTTCACCATGCTTGGTTCTGCTCACCTCCATCCCCTGCCCCAAACTCAATTTCTATACAGAGAAAATGAGTTCTCCTCCAGTGTCTGTTTCTTTTTGCCTTCCATTGCACATGAAAATGCTGACGGATTTCCCTGATCACTAGCCATGCTGGCTAGTGGCTAAAGCAGTTCATTTCAGACCCTGTGCAGGTATTTCTTACCATATATTATAGTGAATAATGTATCCCCAGCCATGCAGCACAAGGCTTATAAGGCTATCTCAGTATTCTGGTGACAGCTTTAAACCACTCGACCATTGACCATTCAGGTCTCATGGTTTATAGAGTCACCAGCACACCTTGACAGGGTTATAGCCTACTTATTGGTATAAAGCATGGTTAGGGATACATTATTATAGCACGTTGCCTCTGAAACAGGGCCGTGTGCCACCGGTGGCCTAGAGAGCCCTTGCTGGTGATCTGCAAAGGGCTGGGTGATGTGGACAGCCCGATTAACATCTACCTGCTAAACCACGATGAGTGATTGTTGCAGTGACCTGAGGGACAATGTTCACTCTCAGATCCTGGAGGCCCAGAGGTGCAGGTGGCTCTGACAAGAGGGGGGCTGCAAAGAGCTGCTTTTTGTCAAAGCTAGCACCCAACCATACCTGAAGACCTCTCTTCAACACCAGTGATCCAGCAACCACTGTGCAGGTTGCCACAAGGATGAGACATTCTTTGAAGACTGCTGCTTCCACACTGCATGGTTTACTTTCATCTCTTCTGGACTGCTTCAGGTTGGATGCAACCTGATCATCTTGCTGCTCTACAAATGCCAATTTGGCCTGGCTCATGCTGAACACTCATTAACAATTACTAGAGTTAAGGTAGTTAATCACTACAGCTAAGGTTGAAATCTGACTTTTCTTCTGATTCCAGATCCCAGGTCTGTGAGCTTTTCCCATCTCCCACAGAAAGGTTTCTTCCTTGTTTCCATTGTTTCAGTCTTGCTCCCCAGTTAGTGATTTTATTATAAAGTTTCCAGGGATTGTTTGAATTACCTTTGAATGCAGCATGTACTTGTTCTTGTTGCTGTTGCAGAGCTGTGACAATTTAACAAACAAGTCAGGTTAAAAATGTTGACCCCAGGTTACTTCCTGATCTCACTTGATTTGTTAAATATTGAGCCAAATTTGGAGAAAAATTACCTTGATACTTTGAAAGCCCTCAAAACTGGAACTCAGCAATAATGTTTTAAAATTTCTCTCCTTGCACTCCCTCTTTAAGTGCTATTATAGGAAATATTTGTTAAGGATATTTCAACTATAGGACTAGTTAAATAGATCCATTACAGAATTACTTTATGCCAATGTTCAGGATGCCTCTGAAACAAATGGACTAATTTTCTCAAATGTTATGTTTAAGTCCCAGTGAGCTCTCGACCACAGCCCCAGGTGACATATGTTTCTTCAGTATCTTCTCTTGGTTTCTTCTGCAGCCTTGATCCTAAAGAGATTTATGCTTGTGATGAACTTTAAGGATGTAAATAGCCCCTCTGATGGTTACAGTTAACACTGTGAGCACCCTCTGATGAGGCTGAGGCTGCCTCAACCCCACTCTTGTGGGTGCTTCTGCCAGATGTGCACAGTTTGGGCTCAGCCAGCTGCACAGACCTGGCCTAGGTCAGGCATCCTTGCAGCATCACATCTTACCAAGTTAGCCAGAGCACACATTGCACAGCTTTTGTGCCAGCTTCAATTTTATTTCAGTTTTCTGCAAGCTACAAGGGGATGACAGGCGATATTTTAAGGTATAAAGCCAGAGTCACAGACAAATAACACCGAATGCACATTGAGTCTGTCAGAAGTTAACCTGTCAGCACTCCCTGAAAGGATCTGCATTAGCAGATCAGCTTCACATCAGATCAGCATTTGTGTCATGTGGCCACAGTCTTTCTGACCCACTATTTGGAGCCCTAAGGCCTGACTTTCTTGCCTGTTGAATCCAGGCTTCAGTAGGTTTAAGACAGCAGGGTGATTGCTTACCTTTGCACAGTAAGTTCTGCTGGTGTGAGGCTTTAGTGGAGTTTTTTAAAAAGGGAGATAAAATCCTGTAATGTGTAGATGTGAGGCTATTAGTCTTTCCATAGTCTTTTTCACTTAAGAAGGGGAAGGCACAAGATACTGAAGACAAATAAGCAGATAAACTTTTGTAGATGTATATTTTTACAGTCTTTTCATCGCTTGCACAAACTGGTATACATGGGAAGGGGGTGTGAGATGGCACTGACAATACAGACATACTGGGACTTAGTAGGGACAAATTGGTTGCTTTGCATTCAGCTTCTCAGTTCAGGTTTCCACTTCAAGCACAATAAATCCCTGAGTCCAGAATGGCATCTCTCCTTCCCTTTACACAAATCGCTCTGCCAGGTCCTGAGTTCCAGCCACTAGGTCATGCCACACCAATACTAAAGGGGGAGTGCAAGGGGAGGAACCAGGCCCACCTCTGTAAAAGGACAGATAGATCATAGTGCAGATGGAACAACCGAGGGATACACAACTAATTATATGCACAAGTGTGGGGTATTTATTACTGTAAAATGCTCACAAAATTCATAGGCACCTAAGACTTATGATGGCATTATCCACCGCCACTGGAGAATTAATGGGCAGCCTTTTCCCTGTGCTAAAGCAGACAACGGAGGGGGGTACTCTGTCATCCAGAGGTGAGAGCAGGGAATGAATGCATAGACAGTACTCCCCTCTAATGCTAATGGACCCTAGCACTGAGATTAGATTTACACCCTCCCTCTAAATGTACACCAGGGGAAGGCAGCTCCCCCAGGCTGCCTTCCCAACAGTGTGGTGCTGCAAGAGCTGCTCTCTGCTCACCCTGCCTTGTCCCCACTGGCCTCCACACTGGCCAGCACAGGCCATCCTGCTCCCCACATCTGCCATGCCTGGGTTTGCAGAGAAGGACTGCTCACATTTTCCTCTGGCCAGTACTCCATGGCAGTGGTGAACAGGGCAGCACTTGTCCCCCTGCACAGTCCCATGGGAGCCCCCAGCTCACTCCTTCGTGTGTACTCACCACCCCACCACGGATGCTCAGCACCGTAGGAACACCACACCGTACTACAGAGGGTTAAACTGTCCTTTTTTAATCTCAGCTCACCCAAGGAACAAAAACATGGAGAAATTATTTTTCTCCTTCCCTTCCAGCATCTTTGCTTTGGGATGGGAATGGGATTTTGACCTGAGGAATAATAAACCTAACAAGAAGCAATGTGTAACTACTGATCCTCAGCTTGCGGAAGGGGTAGGCTAAAGATATTCAGGAAGAGAAAGACAAACCATCAGGAAAGATCTCATGGATACATTTTTCCATCATGTCCAAGTCCCTTGAGCAGACCCAGCGTGAGTCCCCAGCTCTAGCCCTGGAAGGAGCTGGGATTCAGAAGGCAGAGCCCTGGAGACTGGGAGGAGCATGGTGGTGCACACACGTCTCACTAACACAGCCACAGAAGGTGAGAGGAAGGACTCCTGCCACAGGTTTGAACAGCCCAGCTTTGTGAGCAGCCTTCCCTCCTCCCTGGTGGTGGGATTGCTCCTGGACAACATCACCCCACGCGCGGCGGGAGTGACCACAGGCCTGCTAAAGAACTCCCTGCAAATAATTCACACCAACTTGTTTAAAGGAGCAAATGGGTTTAATTATTAGTTACAATCTTGTCAATAATTATCACCCCATCTGTGGGTAATAAATGGCAGCTTCTCACAGACTGCATCATTAGAGTTTAAGGACACCAATGGGGTGCATTAAAATGCTGAGGAAAGCATTGATCTGGTGTAAAAATGCTCTTTACAAATTACAGACACGGGTCAAGCCCGCTGGTGAGTCCTCCCTCTTCCTATCTGATGCCAGCCTGCCCTCTCCTCTCGCTGTGCATCCTCCCAGTATCCCCAGCCCATGGCTGCTGGAAAGACAAAGAGCCCAGCAGATCACAGGGGACCCAGCCTTTACACAGGACTCTGGGCTTTATAGAGTGAAGGTTGTGCAGTTATGACAGGGCTGGCATAAAGCACCACAGCTCCATCCTGGTCAGCTCTGGTGCTTTATTCCCACGAAGGGGCTGGTCATCTCCACAGCAGTTTTTATCCAATGGGCAAAATAAGTAGGATCATATAGGCAATGTTTCCCAAAATGCAGCTACTTCTAGGGTGGAAAAGCATCAGTCATCATACAGCAGGACTTCTTGGAGAAGAAATGATAACTCTTTTTTTGGGGGGAGGTTCTTTTTTGGTTTTGATTTTTTTTTTTCATTCAAACTGCAGGCTTGAATATAGGCCGGCAGAATGCAATTATCCAGGCTGGAATTTGGCCAGAACGCTGGGGCTAACAGTCCTACTGTTTCAAAATATGCCACAATACCCTAAATGATCACATCTTGCAGAATTTGCTTTTGCATTTCATCCAAAGCAATGTTGGGAAGTTCATGAGTAGGATAAGCAAAAACTAGTCCCACTTATCTCTGTACCTGCTGAAAGCTCAGTCTGGAATAGCTCCAGAAATTGTTTAATTTCTCTGCAAAATATTGAAAGCAGTCAGTGATTTTACTCCTTTTGCAAATTCTCTGCCACCAATTTCCGTTTTTTTCAGTAGAAAATACATCAGCTTTCAGAAGAAGAAGCTTGAGTGAAACAAGATATTTCAATCTGAAACCAAAAAGAAAAAGGGGAAGGGGATTTCTTTCATTTACAACAGTATTTAAGACGGACCTTCTTTTTTTTCTAGGTTTTGGTTTTGTGATTCAGCCTGTTAGGACAGACAGAAGATTAAGATAGCTAATGGACCGTCTTTATTGGCAAACAAAACTAACACCTAAATGTCTCTTTGCATGTACAAGTGGTAAACTCTCCATTAAAAAGAGAGCTACATTGATAGAGGCAGACTGGGCTACAACTGAGCCACAGTGTAAATAAACCTCTGCCATACAAACGCCATCCCTCCCATGCTTGCAGCCTATTCCTGTAGTATTAAATAGCTCCAAATGCTCCCTGTTGTTTTGAATGCTATGCAAATATTGGCAGAAGGACACACACTCTGTTTTAAATATACCTCAGTTACAGCCATACCAACCAAACTTTTTTTGGAAAGCAACATCAGGACTTGCAGTTTCTACTTCACCAAATGAAATTTATCTGCAGATTGAATTGTGTTTTTAGCTGCCTCAGGCTGTGCTAGCTCTTGCTGAATTTGGCCAATCATCCCCCACAAGGGAAGAATAGAAAATGAAGAGGTAATTTTGAAAAGTCAAAATATTTCATTTTATATTTTGGAAAAGTAATCATTATAATTGATTTTATGTGTTGAAATAACTTCCCATTGTGAAACACAACTGTTTTTCTAGAAAGGACAGGGGCTGTCTGTAAAAACACATCTCATTGAGGCTGGAAAAATTACAGTGTCCTTGTGTTTCACTGGAATATCTCAAAAAACTTCCACCTTATTTTAACCAGGGAAAACCAATCCTCCCTTAATTTTCAGTTGGACAAATGAAAGAAAATGCATGATAGGGATATTCAGTGGCAGTTTCAGATGCCACAGCTGGTGGAAGCCAAAAAGGAGAATGTGGAAGATGCAATCAGCTCTGCAGTATCACCAGCACATGTGTCCTATGGTATCTTTGGTGTCCCTGCTCTCTGCATGTCATTGCTGGAAAATCTCAAACTCTCACTTATCTCACACATATCAACCACACTGAGAAGAACTGTCCCAGTGCTGCCACTGCCCAGCTCACATCTAGTTTCCATCACAACCCTCTCTCTGGTGCTGAGGGGAATACAAAAAAGAAAAATAAATTGGATGCAGGAAATTACAAGTTCAGTTCTTAATTTATAGTCATTCATACTCTACTTCTAAATATCATGGTAATTCCTTTGACTTTCTGAAAATGTAAGTGGATCCTAAAAGCAGTGTGACTTTTTGGCATCCTGTACCAGAAACAAATTATTCCCATGTTGTAATGCATAATGCACAGTAAGGTCTGCATGAGAACTGGAGCTGGCCACTGCACAAACACAATTCCACCAGTGAAGCTTCCAGCCTCATTCATAGTACCTGCTCTTCAGTTTTGTTCCCCTTTAAAACATGCCATGTCACTTAATTGACAGACTCTATGCCACAAGCAGTTTGCAAACACACTTGTTTGAAGAAGATATGCCCTGGCTGATTTGGAAAATCCCTATGCAGTGCATTCAAAATAATTCCAAACTGATTAATGACAAGTTGAGCAAATAGAGGGAATGAAGGGCCTGGCACAGGCTGTGGTTAGTTAGAATTTGCTGAGTTCACTCCAACTAATTTTGTACCTTCTTCCATTTCACTTTCTGTAAAATTCCCAGCAAATCACTTTACGGTGAGGGATGTGTTGCAAACCAGATTGTAGTGAATAGACAGAGAAGAAAAATCACAACAACACAGTTAAAAAATTCACTGGGTAAATATCTGGACCTCAGGATTCACGTCCTGCAGCCACGGGTCAGAAACATTACAGGTCCACTCAAAACAAAGGCAACTTGAAACTGGGAAGTGGTTAGAGTCAGTGCAACCTCACCAGTGTCAGGGAACTGTGTCTTTCATTGTAGCTGAAGATCCTAACTCTGCATTTGTGCACATACATATGGGTGTTCACATATTTAATGCAAACACACACAAGTGCAGGCACTCACACATTCTTAAAATGTATGTGCATATATTCCTGTATTCACAATGAACTGTTTATGAGCAAGCTATCAAGAAAGAGTTTTCACTGAAATTATTCAGTGAATGACTTCAAACAATGAATACATTGCAGGAAATGGCGATTGGCTCCAGAGCAATCCACAAGCAGAAAAGAAAGCATAAGCAGTTGAATAAATGGGTGGCTATGAATTACTCATTTAGCTGCATTATCTTCTTGTGGTCCAAATTCAGCAAATGTCTAAACACCCACTTCCCATTAAGAGCATGAATAGTCCCATTGATTCAATAGGGTTATTTTCTCTGCCTTCCATGGGGCAACTCAAATACTTAAATTTAAGCAAGTGCTTAAAGTGCTTTGCTGAATCAGGAGGTATGTCCACACTGTATATACCTGTGTTATACAGAAGGTCAGATTAGCTGATCCAAGAATCCTTTATGGTCTTAAGATCTATAAATCTATGAATAAAACCAGCCTTTGCTGGAATTGCTTCTCCATAACCTTCCTGAGCACTGAAATTCATCCACACCCCAAAAATATTAATAAAACATCCTGTACTTAACTCTTTTCATATTATACTAAGTACACCACTAAATAAACCTCTTAATATTCCAGTATATTTTGCAATGAACATTTTCCTGGTACGCTAGAGCGGTTCCTCCTTTTGTGCCATCCAGAACACAATCCCCATGAAATACTGCAGTAAACATTTCTCTGAGTACTACAGCAAACACTACCAGCATTAGCAGATTAACCATTCCACTGAGCGCCATATTAAGCACACGTTTAAATACTGAGAAAAGACGTATAGCCTCCTCTTTCCACTGCGCCTCGTTACCCTGCCGAGATCCATATTTTTCTGCACAGAGTCGACCAGCCCTGCATGTACCTGCTCTGTTCCCTCCCCTCCCAGTGCCTCTCCCTCTCTTTTTCTCCTCTTTCCTGTTTTGTTCATCCTGGACCTATTCTTCTGGCTTGGAAAATTTGTCAGGGGCCAGGAAGCAAGGGATAAAAGGGGGTCAGAGGATTTGGCACATTGTTCAACCACAAAATCAACAACAAATCTGTACTGTGCGCATATTTCTGCCTCTGTCTCTCTCAGAATTTCCTGAAGTCTGTTGATGGAGAAACACAGGTTAAGTGTGGGTCCCCCCTCCCTGGATCAAAAGAATGAAGTAATTTGACTGGTGTAATTTGGAATTATAAAGCATCGTTTGGATTTTACAGGTGTACTTATTGTCAGCAAAATTACCATGCTCAGAACCTTCAACGATTCATCTTTAGCAAGTGTTTAAGAGCCGCTGACTCGTCTCTTGTTGCTGACAAACCGCCTAGATTCAACCCATGGTTCGGTTCAGTTTTTCTCCTTTCCTTCCTCTCTCTCTCTTTTTTCCTCTCTTTTTTTCCTCTTTTTTTTTTCTCTTTTTTTTTTTTTTTTTTTTTTTTTTACTAGCAATTTGATGTTTGATCATTTGAGGCAATGAGGCGGAGGGTAATTTACGTTATCAGGGAGGTATGAGGGGTGCTGGGAACCCAGACGCAAGGCCCATTCGCCTGCTAAAGCGCCATCGTAATGTAATGAGACTCCAGTCAAGTGCAGCTAGTAATGGAGAGGAACATTTCCCATTCATCTGCCTACCTGAGACTCCACCGAATACGACAATAACTTTTGCACGGGAGGAGCAGGGGGGACACAGTGAAGGGGGGGCAGAGTCCCCATGGCACGACTCCCTCTGTCTCCTAGAAAAGCACCACAGCCTCATCCTTTAGACCATTGAGGGGAGCAAATTAACACAACTCAGGAAGTCACAGAATAGTTTGTTGGAAGTGCTTAACCCTTCCCATGTCCTTTCCAGTAGGCACCTGGTGAGCACAGACCCCCAGCCTATCTCTGAGACTGGGTCACCTCCTTAGACCCTCAGCATTGCATCCCTCAGGGCAGAACTGGACCCTTGTGCAGAGGGAGCTTGGAGAGGATGGGCCCACCAGAACAGGCGATTGGGAAGGTGCCTGCACTTCAACTAGCAAAAGTTGTAAAAATGAGGAAAACAATTTCCCAGAAGTGCTCCAATGCTGTTTCCTTTGAAAGGGGTTTTGAAAGAAAGCCTTTATCCCTGATTGCCCCAGCCAGCTCCATCATTTCACAAGTGTGGCTTCCTATTAAAAAAACAGAGTTTTGAGAAACCCCTTTCCTTTGTTTTCAAGTGTGGCAAACAGGACATTGGGATTGCATCAACAATTTCTTTTTATACCATTTTCTAGTACCAGTCAAAACCCAAACAAAATCTCAAGCCCACGCCACAGTCCTAGTGCCATGGATGTCCACCCCTGGGGTAATTTCATGCCCCATGGCTTTGTCAGAGTAGCTTCCTCCTGCCATGCACTCTAGAGAAGCAGATATAACTTCACAGTGTCCTGGGAGTGGCTGTTCCCATCACAAGGATGAGCATATTCACATCACTCTGACCATCAGGGAAACTGAGGTACAAAATGGTGTTCAATGTCATGCTATAATGAATAAAATCCAAGGGTTTGTGTCTTTTTTCAGAGAATGAATACCCAAGGATGATAGAAGTAAATTCTGTCCCCCCACCTCCCCTCCAAACTCTGCTCCTCAGCCTTGGCTCTTGCCCATAAAACCTTCCTGGCTGAAGATTCACTTTCCACTGTGCCTGTGTAGACAGGGCCTCCCAGCAGCACAGTAGTTCCATAGCAGAAATACCCACCACCAGCAATAACAACGAGGCACATATTCCAGTTCTCACAGGCAACCCTACTACTCTGTACACTTTGTTTGCAAGCTGAGGGTAATTATAGCTTGAGGGAACCTCCTGGATCCAAACAGATCTCCTCGTACAAAGATCTCAACGTATGTCAAGCGGTGTAGGTGGCCTGGACAAGATACAGGGGAAGGAGAGATTAATTTCCTTCATCAGCCTGTCCTAAGCTTGCTGTTTGTTCCCAGAACTCAGCCTGAGAAAGGGAGAGAGAGAAAAGGAGAGGGGGAGCTGAGGTCTCTCCCTCCTAGCCCTCACCAAATTCCTGCCACATGGACCCTTCCAATTATATCCACGTTTGAAAGGCTGCTGTCAGGATGAAAGGCACAGAGCAGTAATGAACTGACGATTAATTTGCAGTTGGCTCACCCAGTGCGTGAGTGTCTCTCAGGCTCGCTGCATGCGGGTGCTAAATATGACGATGTCAGCAATTGTCAGCCAGAGCCAGGGTTACCCTTAATAAGAGTCTCTCTCACCGTGCCTGATTGCCTGTTGCCAGCTTCCGGGGGCTCCAGCCCGGCTCCCCATCCTTCTGACGGCGAGGGGAGCTCTGTACCAGCGTGGCAGCTGCCAAACTAGTGAGAGGAAGGGAAAAGAAATGACCCTCTCCCCTGGCAAAGCAGCAGGAGCAGCTGCCAGTGCTAACTGCCTCTGCCCATGCCAACTTTGACCTGGGAGAGTTATGGCTTATGCTGGCACGAAAATAGCTCAGGATTCAATTGCACATGTGAGCACTAGCCATGTCTGGGCTGGGATCCCTTGCACCTCCAAACCTGGCAGCAAATTTCACAGCCCCTTAATCCATGTTAAAAACAAGGCTCTCGTTCTCCTCATTCAAGTCAGCATCCCCATGTCAGAGTGGGCATGATGGCCAGGGAGTGTGATTGACACCGAGTTTCAAGACAGCGCTCTTGCAGAGGAACCCCCTCTGCAATACCCTGCAAACCTGTCCTGCCAGCAGCTGGTGTTCACGTAATGCATTAAGGGTTAATGCAGCCTGACGGGGTCTGGGTCAGGACCTGCTCAAACATCCCTGCCAGCCTCAGAAGGGAAGCAAGAGACACACACTTGGGAACCAATGTGTCGAGCAGTCTGTGAGAGCACAGAGAGGGATCTGAAGCAGAGCTCCAAAGAGTTTGCAGGCTCACCAGCCATGATGTGCCCGGGTGGGGAAGGGATGCAGTAGAGAGCACGGGATTGACAGGGCTGGGAATACAACCTGCGTCTTCTGCATTAAGGGGCCTGTCACCAGCCCGCAGGGGAGTGCTGCTTTGCAGAGGGAAGCACAACACCTGCTCAAAAGACACAAATATTCAAAGTAAAGACCAATCCCTTGACACTGCACAAAGACACCTCCTGCATGCTCCCAAGAAATCTGGGGTGTGCAGAATGGTCCTGCATATTCCATTCACCCTTTTAAGTCCCTCCACCAAAACCAGACACTTCATCTTCTTTCCTCACAACAGGAATGGAACCCCAGCTTGAGCCATTAGCCACTATAAATGTGCTTAACCTCAAAAGGATATTTTCTTCAACTGTATGAAGTTTGGCACTGCAAATTGCTGGGCAGCTTTGAGAATCTGGGTGTAGGAGGGTCATAATAAATTCTGCTGTGGAGCAACCGTTGGGTACTTGGGATGCAGCAAGGCAATGCTCTTCAGCTGATGTGGGGAATTAGAAATGTTCCTACTGCAGCTTCCTTTTGGATTGCCCAAAGGCCTGTAAAATACATTTCATGTCTCTCATTAAGTAGATAATAATCTAGATTGTTAGACCTGGCTTCAATGTGATTATGTTGGGATCTGAAAGATGGGTGCACTGATTTCATCCTGGGCATGGACTTCTAGAGCTTCAAAGGGCTTAGGAGAGTACAAAAATCAGCTACAAATGGCAGCTACCTGGAATTTTACACCAATCACCATATCCTTCCTGCTGCAAGTAGTGGGTGCCTTTTCTTTTGAGACATTCTGAAAAACCCTTCTGACAGTTGGCTCAGAGACAGATTTAGTTCTAATTTTGTTTGCATGCTATTAGACAATGTTTACAGAGCTTAGAAGAAGAGAAGCAAACACCAAAAGAAGCCTCCTTTTTCATCATGAACAAGAGAGTTTGACCACAAAGATAGCTATGGGTCCCTGTTCCCCCTTCAGCCAACCTCTTGATTTGCAAAAACAATTTTCTGCAGAACCAAAACGAGGTTATGGCTAGGTATGTGTGTCTTTGAAACTGCTTGTGACTACTGCCTGTTCTGGTACACATATGACTTTATTTTGTCACTACAGTCTTCAGGTACCCACACAACTTACCAGTCAGTTTCCCTGCATGAAATCACATGCCCTTTCTGGAGAAAAGTACAGAATGAAGAGATGCAAAAAGATGTTCAGAGATGGAATCTTCTCACAAGGGAATTGTTCAAGATGGTCTATGGATCAAAATGGATGTACTACTCCTGTCACAGCCCCCAGGGTACCCTGGTAGTGTTTGACTCCAAGTCCTGTCACACCAGGCTGAGGTGGGGGCCAGTGGTGATGGGCCTGTATCACCAGCAGCTCTGTGTGTATGGCACAGAGTATTTCATTTATGGCTGCAGCTCTTCATGTAACTTACAGGTCTTGCTGTAATCAGAAATGTGTTTTTACCATGGAATCTCTGCCATCAGAGCTGGCATTTCAGGCACTGCTCCTACCATGGCTCTCACTCCCTCCCAGTGCTGTCCCAACAGGTGTACAGGGTGTTCTGCCAGCTGGACACAGCCCACATCTAGCTCACATACTACTTTTAAAAACTTGCCTCAGTGAGACCTTCCTGCTAAGATGCTGTCCAAGCCACTTTTCCTGCCCACCAAGCGTGCCTGGGCCTGGGAGAGACACTTTGGGCTTTCCCTGCTCCTTCCACCCTGCCTGGCTCCCATTGGGAACTGGCTCAGTGGCCATGCTGTGATACGGTGCAGAACAGGAGGCAGCAGAGTCATGGCACCAATGCCACTTGGCAGGGTGTCCCGATGACACTGCGTCCCTGTGACAGCCCAGTGCAGCCCTTGGAGAGTCGAGGGCTCCTCTGCAAAGGAGACCTGAGCCCTTTAAGGAGGAGAGAGGAGCAGAAATCAATTGTCTGCTCGCCTTCCTCCCCAGGCCCCCCTCTCCCCCTCCTCCGTCACCACCACCACCACACACGCACCCTATTCACCCTGCTGGAAGGTGACATTTGCTATTAACCTTATATTGGGCCATTTTGTAAATCAATGTCACTTACATTTAATAACAAGTGTAATCAAAGGAATTATGCAAATTTAATTTGATGCTTCTTGAATTATGCAAATCTGCACCACATATAATGGCTTCTGACATGTGCCCAGTTGGAGAACGTTCCATTACCTCCTCTCTTATTACCCCTATTATTATTTTTATTTTTTTATCCCGTGGGGGGGGAGGGGAGAAGGGAGGGAGCAGCAGTTAGGCTTAGAGGCAGGGGGGACAAGCCAGTGCAGGGAGAAGAGAAGGGAAAGAAGAGGGGTGGTGGAGAAAAGTGCTCCTTTGCCTGCATTTTGAGTAGAAAAGCCTCCTGAAGGCATTTCTGTTATTGTTATTGCAGAGCAAGGAGAGTGGGATTGGGGGGGGGAGCGGAATGGGGATGGGTGGAATCATTTCCCATGAATGGCTTTGCAGGCAATAATACTATAAGCCTCTGAGTCTAAATTACTGCCCTTCCAGTCCTGTCTTCAGCACAATATTACTCTCCTTGGCCTCTTCTTCCTGAATCACCAGGCAAGCTGGGGGAGGGTGAGGAAAGAGGGGAGCAGGACCCACAGAGTGGAAAATACAGAACAAATGGGTGAAAAGATGTTCCAGGGTTTTTGTTCCATGGCCATCCTAGGTGCCCCCACATTCTTATTCCTTCTGTCCAGGCCCCAGAGGAATAACTGTTCTTTACCCCTTTGCTTTCCCACCAATTGTTTCCTTGCATGTGACCCCAAGGTCAGGAAAAACAGCCACAATATGCACGTGCCTCAATTTGTAATATCCTCACAGTAACCTGGGGTATCTTCAGCCAGTGACATCCCAAATTTCTCCTTTTCCGAGGACTTCAGTGTCTGTAGCACCAGAAGTCAGTTTGGACCAGCCTCTGTTTCTTCTGCTTGTCAGAGATGGCAAGAGTATTTGGTGATCACAGGATGGACTTGAAAGACAGTGCCATGATGATTGTCCAACATGTGATGCTGGACAACATCTGCTGCTCCTCACAACACCTGATGAGTGACTCTTGCCATGATAATTTGTGCAGTATGACCTTGGGTAAGACCACTCCCATCTCTGTGTCTTGGTGTCCTCACACTCGTGCAAAGAAGATAAATCAATCTGTATTTTGGAAGAAGGAGAAGAAGGAGAAGAAAATACATTTACAAAAGTCTGTGCACTCCTCTAATGTGAATTGATACACTCAATGAGGGCACAGTACCAGTATGGCACCATCATTTCTATAAAGCAAAGAGTCACTAATATCCAAAATCTCCTTAGACTTTGAGAATTGAAAGGTAGGAAGTATTTCTACATGTTCCAATTTATACTTGCCATGTTTCCTTCCAAAATTCTTCCAGAAATGCTGCAGTTTTTTTCTTCTTTTCTCTAAATATTTCTTCTATTATTACAAAGCCCTACAGGCCTTGCAGTTTTTTCTCCAATGGAAGATAATTTTCAGAAACATACTCTGCATTTATATTTTAAACACAATAAATTGGGAAAGATATCCAGATTATTTTTTTTCTTACCTACCAGTACTTCAAATTATTTTAAAAGCTAAATAAAAGGTTGTTTGTTTGTATTTTTTCTTAAATGGAAAGATTTTTCATCTGCTATCAAAAATATACTCTCATAGAAATATTGGTGAGAGAAAACTGTCCCTGCTCTGCTCAAACTGAACATCATTTGAAGTTCATTGTGGAAAATGTCATGTTTTGGCCAGTCCATAATAGAATGGTTTCTACCAATGATGGGGTGAAATGGCTGTGCTCATCCTGCTTCAAGGCTAACACCTGCTAGCCTTAGAAAATAAGTCTATAACACCCAGGGGATGCTGCTGGCATTGCTTTTCAAGCCCTGATGGTATTTGACAGCATGACCAGCAGCTCTCCAGTGCCATCAGCACTCTGCCACTGCTAATTCTGTGTAGGGCCCATATGGGAAACAAGGGTGGATCTCAAGAGTTGCAGCTGTGGGTAGAAATCCTGCTGGGAGGTCTCAGTCCAGCATCTTCTCTGACTGTTGTTCAGGGAGCCCAGCCCTGCGCTCTCCAGCCCCTAGGGATGTGCTCTCTGAAGGGAGGGTGTCAGCAAGAATGTCAATAAATGGTGCCTGACACTTGCTCACCTCTCCCTGAAGTTGTTGATTCACTGCCCAGAGACAGTCTCTGTCATTAGAGGCTGAAGAAAGGAGCAAAGCTCATTTCAGAGTCACAATATACCAATACACCAATAACCTCTGAAGTCCTCCTCAGCCCCATATTTCTTGACTGCACAGAGGATGTTGCTTTGCCTTCCCTTGCCTTGCCTTGCCTTGCCCTCCCAGCACATGATCTTCATGGCTCTCATGGACACAGGGGTGGTCAGGACCCATGACCTTTTCCTGGTTCCATGTGCTGCACGAGCAGATCAGCAAGAGGATTGCCCACGGCGAAGGGCTGATGTGGGTGCCCACCCCACATAGCCCTCGGCCTCAAAGGTCCTTCAGGGCAAGCAGGTTAATGAGTGCATGGAACTAAACTTGTCCCTAGTGATAAAGCTGCTGAGGTCAACAGAGGTACCAAACAGCCAGAAGGGTCCTGTCCCTGAATTCAAGAGGTGTGTTGCAGATGGAAGCACCTCTCCTACAGAGAGAGCTCAGCACACAAAGCGCTGTTTCATAGCTGGTGTTTCTGGGCTTATCTCCCCACAAAGATTCTCAGGAAGGTGTCTCTGAATGACTCCAAGCATGGATATTGCAGGATAAAAGAGTCTGTGTTGGAGTTTGTTTGGAATAGTTGCCAGGAACAGCTAGAAAATGTCCTGTACACCTACAGCCAGCAGCATCAGTCCCAGAGCTAAGGCATCAGTGGCTGTTGTAATGTGGGCTCACTGCTCTCTGTGTTCCTCAACTCCAGCCCTGGCTGGAGGATGCCAGATACACCAGAGATGCCAGAGTGAACGTGAAAGCCTGTTCCTTAGGGAACCTGTTCCATGAGGCTGAGGTCCTGATGCTGTAGGTTGACTCAGAAACAGGCAATGCAAAGTTCCTGAGCCTAGGCTCAAAGACCTTTGTGCTATTGCTGGGACAGGGAATTTGCCTGCCTCAAGCCCTGAAAGGAGCATGCTGGGCTTCCCCAGGGTAAACAAATAGAGTGGGGAAGTCATAATTGACACAAGGGCTCTAAAAGGGACAGCTCCCAGCGGGAGGCCATGCTGCTTGAAGTTTCCTTGCTTTCCCCTTCCCTGGAAATCACAGGTCATTGCTTGCAGCCACCTCTTTCCCAATAAAACTGTAACCAGTGAAGAGCCATAAAAACACTGAAGCACAGAAAGGCTGGGAATCTGATCTGGTGAGAAAGAGCACACTGACAAAATGAGCATGAAACATCGTGGGAAGCAGCTTGGAGGGATCAAGCTGGGGCAGTGCAAGGTAAGAGGTCCTGAAGGAAGATGGTGCTGGCTTCAGAGACGGGGGTGAAGGGAGCAGTGACACGGTGCTGTGACAACTACCAGCAATGTAGAGGGGAGTTTCCCAGAAAGATCTTTTTCATTAAAATAAACTTTTAAGTGAGAGCTGAAGAAGAAATGAAATTATGGGCAGTCCTACTTCTGACCAGGGTCCCAGCTGTCACACTACTGCCTATGCTTGTCCAGGGCATGCAGGAGTACAGGTGTCCTACCTGCTCCATGCCTCTCTTTCACCACCTGTAGGGAGAAGACAGGACAGGCACTCACCCCACGGGCTGGAGCAGACCCCATCAGCAGTGGCTTTTCTGCAGTGTGACTCCACTGACATCAGGGAAAAACATATTGCTTAGCAAAGAAGAAAGGTATACTGTTGGTGATGCAAGAAGGGAAGATATTCCAATTTACCTTCGCCATTGCAATGACAGGGGACTGGAAGTTTCAGTGGGAAGGCACCAGAGTTTCTCCTTCATTTTAGGGCAGATGAAAGATAGATAGCAGTTTCATACACAGGTAAAAGTCACATAAGAAACTAAACAGGCAGATCAGCTGATTTTTTACATAGAAATAATTATGTATTTTGTTATTATGTTTTTGAGGCTTTTAAGCTCTGCATTTCATAATTTAATTACTGAAAACAGCTCAAGGAGTTAAATACTTGGAAAAAAAACTATTTTGAGGACAGGTGTTGCCTTCCTATAAGCATGACTGGGATTTGCCCAGACAGAGTCTGCCAGTGCCCCTTTAAGCTGGCAGGCATCTGATGAAATGCAGAAGCAGAAAACTGGGGATCAGAGGGAGCCAGTGTCTTCTGGAGCTCCTTCTTCCCAGCACCCTGAAAGTTTTGTGAGCAGACCCTGCTGGCATGAAACCCCACAGACTGCTTTCCACAGTGAGCTGGGAAAAGCCCTGACATGTGTTAATGACAGCAAGAATCTCTATCATCTGTAGAATGGGGAAAAACAGTGAGGCCCCCTGGAGAACTCTCTCTCTGTCCACTTGCTGTAAGGTCCTCTTATCACAGGCCTCTGGCAAAAGTCAGAATCACCCTCCTCTGGCTTCTTCTTACAGCCCATCCTTCCCTTGTTTGAGCAGTGCCCCCACATCTTTGTTACCTGCATCTGGGCCCAGGGATGCTGAAGAATTTCAGGGCATCACTCTATCCCCAGCAATGTCACAGTCACCCAAGTGCTGCTTTTAGCTTGGCCAGAGCCAAATCACACCAGTGTGATCCTGTCAGCATCAGTGGAGCCTCACAGAGGGTGAGTCCTGCTTGCTCAGCCTCTCTCCAGCACCTGATTCTGCATGCAAAGAACACAAAGATCTTTTTTTCTCCATCTCCCCGTTTCATTCCTGTCCATTTTTCATTCCTCACATTCCTTATTCCTGAGCACATGGGTGCAGCTCTGCTTGTAGAAATCCCATGGAGTTATTCCTGCCACATCCCAGGGCAGTTCAGTAGAGATGGGGATCCTCCAATTTCTCACCTTACACCCTTCCCAAGAAGCTGTCTCATGGCACTGCAGGAAGAGGGATTATTTGATCTTCATAAATTTATTGAAGGGAAGGAAGAGGGTGGAAATTGTAATGAAAGGGACAACCAGCAAGATGGCAAGGAAGGGAGGTTAAAAATGAAATCATCATCTAATTGGCCTGCAGTGAATTATTCACATGTATAATCTTTTTAAAAAAAAAATCAGCACAAGGCAATGCAAGTAAATGCTGTTCATGTTTAAAAGTCATTTCCATAAGTAAGTGCAATTTCTCTACTGTTTGCCCCTGTTTAATGAAGTGAAATCTTGTTTGCATTCCTCCCAATTTCCCAACGAAAGGCGCCCAAGCGTTTGCACCAAAATTACTTGGCCCAAATTAAAACCCTCCAACACTTCAAAAAAAAAAAAAAAAAAAAGAGGAAAGGGGGGAAAAATCAGACTTATTTTTAAAATGCCTTAAGTGCATCCCAGCATCCTAATTTATTTTTAGACACTGGTTATTAAGAGTAGTAGTAAGTTTCCCCTTCTTTCTCGCTCTCTCTCTTATTTAAATGAACTTAATGGCAATAGATGCAAATGTCTGGAAGAGGAAAATAGTTAACATTTATTTATTCTTACTGTTGTCTCTTCCCTGGCTGGTGTCATTAGAACAGTTCGTTGCATCCCATTCGCTCCCATTAGCTCTGCTATCAGAGCCACCCAGCACGACTCCAGCACGGCTCGAAGTGCTTTCTGCGGCCCACATAGGGACTACATCATCATCTCCGAGGCACTGGCTTAATGACAAGAAAAAAAATCGGAATATATTGCACAGCGTTCTGGGGAAACAACAACAAAACCCACTGCTGCCGTCATTGCCACCCAATGCCATGTCCCCTTGACCCGGCACGTGCGTCCTGCTTCAGCCGGGCAGGGGACGGACAGACGGACTGGCCGTGCTGCCAGGGCAGGCATCCCTTCGCAATTCATTGATCCGGGCAATGTGCAGAGAAATACGCCAACAGGGACCCGGAGTGCTTGGAAACGCGCTCGGGAGGACCCAGCGAGACTGGAATGGGTTCAAACAGCTGCTCGTCGCCAGCAGAATCATCACCCCCCAAAGCAGGGCTGCCAGCCGGCTGACTCCTGGCTCCCTGGTGCGGGCAGGAGCTGCCAGCCAAGGCTGGTGGTGGGATGGAGGGCTTGCAGCCCCTTGCTGAATGAACCCTGCATTCCTGCAGTGCCCCTGCTGCTCCCTTTAGGAGCGTTTCCTAAAGCCAACCAGACCAGCTTACACGTGTGAGCAACCACGGATCTCAGGGTCGCGTGGCTGGAGCTGGCAGCTCGGGCTGCCGCGGGTGCCTGTCACCCTGCACACGTTGTCCCAGTCATCGGCCACCGCTGCAGAGACAAGGGACTTCGCCCTAATCCTCCCCCGGGGAGCAGGGGCTGAGGGCCAGCGCTGGCAGGTGACAGCCCAGAGAGACAGGTGCCCCAGTACCATGGCCAAAATCCACCCTCCCCCTGGGCAATGGTGTCCTTTCTGACCCTCTGAACGTGGAGGTGGGCCTGGCCCACACCAGAGGGACAAAATCCCTTTGCAAGCAGGAGGAACACAACAGGTCGCTCACCCAGAGCACCAGCCGGTTTTGAGGTCTTGTGAGCCCCTCACCCCTCAGGTGACACACAGGTGTGGGTGGTGGCAAGTATCAGAGAGGGAGACCAGGGCTCGTTGACAGCTTCGGCTGACAAAGCAGCATTTGGGAGGAAGGACATCAGCATCTGCGGCGCTGGCACTAACAGAGAGGCGGCGGCTGTTGCAGGCGGGGACGGAGCCGTGCGAAGGGCCCTCCCCCTCCGTAAAGTTGACATTGTCTCCCGTGATAACTTTTCTGCTGAGGTAGGAGACACTTTACTGCAGAGCTGCACACAGCAAGTAGCTGCCCTCCCCCCCTCCGCCCCTTCCCATCCTCTCCCCCTCTCTCCCTCTCCAGCATCATTTACATCCTTAATTAGCTGTAATTCTGCAGTGCTCATTAGGGAAGGACTGGAAAATATCAAGGAGCCCACAAGCAGGGGGCTTTGGGGAGAGGGAGGAAGAGGGGGGTGCATCAGCCTGAGAGGGACACCCCAGGATGGATTGTGGAGTCAGAAGCCAGGAGCTACTTGCTTAATTCAAGTGGGATGATCACACTAGTGTATTTCGGGAGCACTGATCCAGTGATCAGTGTTAAAGAGGCCACACTGTCCCACCTAGAAAGGCAGAAGACCTGTCCAGAGAATAACAGCATCTCACCAAGAGGACATGCTCTTACCTCCTTGCTCGCAGGTGATACCTCTCTGCTGGGTTATTCAGTGTCCCACACTTCTAAAGCCAACAGACAGGTGCAGGAAGAGGGCAATATTCCACTCCAATGCAGACAGCTAAACAAACCTGTCCTTTCCTGCAGCCTCATCAGGAATTATCCAGCAAGGAGATTTTCCGGGAAAATTGCAGCTGACAGAATAAAGAACTTCTGCCAGGTGTGTGGCTGCACTGCAAACTTTTGGCTGGAGGAAGAAAGACACAAAAATGATCCAGAATAAAATTTGAATGAGTTGTTAACTGTTTCTTAAAGGAGTACTCTCTTGATTTAAAGCAAGGAGGGTGTAAGCACTTTGAATCTGACTTCAATGACCAAAAATAATTTTAAAAAAACCCGGCCCAAACCAAACTGAACCAAACAAACAAAAAAAAAAAAACCCCACATAAACAACAACAACAAAAAAACCAAAACAACCCCAAAAAACCAAACACACCAAGAAAAAAGGGCTAAAAGCTATAGCCAAACTTTTCCAGGTTATTTTGAACAAAACATGTCCTTCAACCGCAAATGGGAAAACATTGTGAAGTTTTATTATTGCTCCAGATATTTGACATAATTGATTTGAGGAGCAGCAGCAGACCCAGGCAGTTCTAATCTGGAATTCCTTTTGCTCAGGAGTATATTCACAGAGTCAAGTCCTCCCTCTTCACAGTCTCAAGAGACCTTCCCAAGACCATTAGGGAGGTACTATTGCCTCCTTTAGCTGGAGAACAGCTAAAGTAAGTGAATGAGGCAAGGACATAAAGGAAATCTGTGGCAGAGCTAGGCAGTGACCCCAGATTTCCTACTAGTTCTCTTTAAACCAGTAAGTTACAAGCTATTCTTCTTTGTGGTTCAGCGTTTGTAGGACCACTTGGACTTGCAATTCTGGGCACATACCTCACTGGGTTTTAATTCACTGCTCAGCTGTATCTTTGCTCAAGGTTAGATCATAGAATACTTTTGTTGAGAGGGACCTCAAAGATCATCCAGTTCCAACCCCTCTGCCACAGGTAGGGACACCTTCCACTAGTCCAGGTTGCTCAAAGCCCCATCCACCCTGGCCCTGAACACTCCCAGGGATGGAGCATCCACAGCTTCTCTGGGCAGCCTGTGCCAGTGTCTCACCATCCTCACAGTAAAATTTTTTTCCTGCTATATAATCCAAACCTGACCTCTTTTGGCATGAAGCTGTACCCCCTTATCTACCACTACACGCTCCTGTAAAAAGTAAAGTCTGTCTCCATCTTACCTGTAGGTGCCTTTAGGAACTGGAAGTTGCTATAAAGATATGCATGTAAAAGTCTATCTGGGAACAAGTGAAGCTGATGAGGATGGTCTATGGAAGTCCATCCTCCTACTTTTCACTTGCTAGCAATAATGTGAAGCTAGAGGTTGAGCTGTGCTGGTGTGTCCCACCAAAGGCAAAATGATCACCAGCACATGTGGGATTATTTACAAATATATGGGCATGTGCACAAATGGGCATTTGCACTTTGAAGTATCTTCCTCTTTAATCAAAATCTTCAAATTTCTCTTAGTATTTAGATGAAACTTACCACAACAGATAATCAGAATAAGTCAACATACCAGAACAAGTGAAGAGAAAACCCTTGTGACGTACAACTTTATGGAAATGCCTAGGACCTTTGCAAAACAGCATTTCAGTGATTTGTATCGTTTGCTCTGAGGTTTAACACACGATAACTCTCTTTGCACTTTCCCAGAACAGCTTATTTACATCATTCAAGCAAAAAGAAATCTGGCCCATCTTTCTATATCAACATATGGCTTTTCCTGTAGTATTGGTACATAGATTTCTGAGGCCTTTACAAAGCACATAAAATTTCCAGCTCCACTCTATTTAGGTTTCAAAGAAGAGGCAGTGGACCAGAGTCTCCCTGGATCTCATTATAGTGTTCTAAAAAGCATCTTCTCTGCACTTCAAAAGGGGCCATTTAGTCAAAGTTTTCAGTGACAAATTGGCAATGACAAACCTTCAGAAAAAAATATTATCCATTACCACTCTAATATTTGGGAAAAAACAAGGAAAATAAAATGCTAGATTCACATGCCTATTAGAGATATTCAGCTGGAATAAGAGGTCTCCCCTTTTCCTGGCTGTAGAAGACAGTTGGCTTAAACCCCTGTGTGGCCTTGCTGAGCCCACATGATATGGGCAACTGGTAGGACTCTGCAAAGGATAAACCCTTGCTCCCAGACATCCACAGAGGAGTGTGGAAATGGAAAGAGTCACTTGTATTTCTTGCATAGCCCACAACTGTGAGGGGCAGCTCCTGGGAAATAGCTCACACTTGCATGAAGCTGCCTGCACTCTCCTGCTCACAGCAGCCAGTGATTTCCTTCAAAATGGCTCAAAAGTGTCTTTTGTAAATTGCCCGTTAGTGAGTACTTTGATACCTAGAGTACCAATGAATAGTGTCATTCACACAACCTACTTACCATCATTACATTTTCCTCTTCTGTACTTCATCCTTCCACTAGAAAGCCGTGAGGAGCAGCAGGCATCTGCCTTCTGCCTTGCAGCAGTAGTCGGGAAACCTGAGTTCAGACAGAGTCTGGGATGAAGGGATGCTAAGTAAAAGTCTAGAGAAAC
Organism: Leptocoma aspasia; assembly: GCA_013399835.1. NCBI lineage: Eukaryota > Metazoa > Chordata > Aves > Passeriformes > Nectariniidae > Leptocoma > Leptocoma aspasia. The sequence continues at coordinate 41,870 of VXAX01005206.1, read as the reverse complement.
AGGTAAAGTATGAATTTCAGAGAGGATATTCAAATATGAGCTGCCTTTCCCACAGTTTGGTGTCAGGGCTGGCTGAGGATGAACCCAAAGCATAAAGATGTATTCCACATGACTGTCAGAATTGGAAGCAAATCTGCACCAGGGATGGATTGCTCTGTATGAGTAAATGGAAACGAGGAATGAGGAACATACTGACATGCACAGAAGCATAGTATGTGTGGACAGCACATGGAAGTTAAATTACATATGTGTACGCTTATTTGCATTTTCATGTGTGTTTGGGTATGCTTGACTCTGCACATAACTGTGGGCATGTGCCAGGAGGGGACATGTGCCCCAGGCTGCACAACAGATAAGTGTGGGTAAGAGTTGGTGAATGGCTACTGAATAGCTTGAGGCATCAGCTTCAAGGGCTTATTTCCAGTGCAGAGTATTTTCCCCCACTGATGAAACCATTTCTGCAAACCTCCCTCAGGTGCCACACAGCAAATGTAACACCAAGAAAACATCAAGGAAGATTTCTGGTCACTCAGACTGTGGTAACTTGAGGAGAAAGCCTAGCCCGTGAAAAGAAACTGCTCGTGTAATTTGCAGAGATATTTGGCTGACTGAACAGCCTCGCACTTTTTCGGTTTGCAGCAGCATTTTCTCCCTGATTCTTTCACAGAGTCTTGGAAAAGACACAGATTTGTTCCACGCTAGCTTTCCTGGCATTATTGCATCTGGTGACTCCTGCCAGAAGAAGCTGAGAGGAGCAGAGCTCTGAACTGGCCCACCCTGCATCCTTACACTGCTGCACACCAGGCTGCCTGCAGGGCTGTCACAGTCAGGGTCCTTCCAGCTTTCAGCAACCCAGCTCTCCCCTCCACACCCCTGCTTCAGTTCAGCAGCCAACTCAAAGCTTCCCCTGCCCTTCACCCTCCTGATATGACTTGGCTTGCTCTCTTTGGCCCAGGTCCAGACAGAGTTTTTGAGCATCTCCTCCAGAAACAGGTCCTCTCTCTCATCAGTCAGAGCCAAGCTTAACAGTGCCTCCTGCTGAACCTGCTGGCGTGGCCAGCAGCTCGCTCCATGGACATCCTGGGCTTTCCCACAGGGACTCAGGCAGTGAGAGGGAGGGAGATTTATAGCAATGAAAAGCACCAGATGAAAAGTAAACTCACACTACATAAATTCTTAAATGATTTTTATAAGGACACAGCATTGTAACAACTTGCCAAGAACAACACCAAAATTCTTTCAAGGTTTCCCATTTGTTTGTAAAGTGAATATTAAAAGTGCAGGCAGCAGTCTTCTGGTGTTCCCCTGGGAACTGTTAGTGTCCGTAGTAACGAGGTCATTCCTTTTTTATTAGGAGAAGGTTTTCTGTAAAGTTAAATGTGCTGACAGCCTCTTGCCTTTGATGTTGGGTTTCACCTCAGTCCCTCCTGCAGATATTGCTGCTCCTCCCTCGCAAAGACACATCCCTGACAAACAATCTCCCCTCTGTCTTCCCTACTTGTTTGTTTAGATGCATGATAGGCAGCTCTGTTAAAGGGCAGCACATGAAGGCGGCTGGTGTTTCAGTGGACAGGAGATGTGAGAGATTTGGTTGCTGTAATTAAGTCAGTCTTCATTCCCCCAAACTGCCAGCACTCAGTACCCTTCATTTTATTGACCAGACAGATAATTACACTGACAGCAGTCACAAACCCCCAGTTACAGTCACACTGAAATTGCCATGGTGCCACATTGAGAAAAACGTGGGACCTGCAGAACCCTTGCCACAAAGCCCAGCCTGCAAGAGGAGGCAGGGAGGAGCACCCCAGCACCATGCCTGCTCCCCTGTGACTCTCCTTGCTCTGCAGCTACAGGCTTTTCCCCTGACAGA
>VXAX01005206.1:0-35000 GCA_013399835.1 Leptocoma aspasia | reverse complement strand
CCTGGAGCTGCCACACTGGCGACTCTGCAGGGATCACTGCCCCCGTGGCATGGTCACTCTCGTGCTGCTGACCCTGACTGGCAAATCAGCCACAGGCTCGTGGTATTTGGCAATGGTCTGGGCACTAATGGAGTTCCTACTAAAGGGATGACATAGGAAGGAGAACTCTGTGATAGGAACAGGTGAACGTGTGTTATTGACATCATTTACGATTCAAAGTGTTCTACAGTGTCAGGAAAACATTTTCCCCCATTAAATAAACAATCTGCCAGACAGTTTCAGGCTCTGTCACTCCCTGTCAGTCTCCCCAGCAGCAATTTGGCAGGTTCTGGCACACTCCCTCCACTTTGATCTTGCAAAAAAGAAGCCTAGCACTCAAGGAGGGGAGGTGGCCATCCCTGTTCTGTGACAAGCCTTCACCCACTGTGGTCAGCAGGAAGTCAGAGGAATGCTCTGTCAAAAGGCAAGGACATGATTTGCAGTGGATTCCTGGAGCAACACCTGGCCCATGGCAGAGCCACATGAGCAAGCCCAGGGAAGCAGTACACAAAGAGAAACAGGTTGACTACCAATATAAGGTGTCCCTCCCTGTACCTCAAGGCTGGTGAGGCTTCAGTGACAGGAGCACAGGTCTTAATCCCAGCTCTGGCACTTCCTCGATACATGACCCCACACTGCTGCCTGTGTTTCCATGCCCTGTCTCTACAGACTGTTCAGGGCAAGTGCTGGCACACGCTGATGTTTGCCCAAGGCCTGGCAGGGTGGAGCCCCACTGCCTCCAGGCAATACCTCTGCTGGGGTCCAGGCAGGGCAGCAGAAGGGGTGGGCATCCTCTGAGGGGACACCCAGCAAGCCTTGTCCTCTGCAAAGGAATGGTGATGCAGCAGATGAAGTGGTTTTTTCTGCAAGGACACAGCATCCTTTCAAAAAGCAGCAAATGCTTTCCATGAGTTATTCAGTTACAGGTTCCAAACTCCCAAACTACACAAATCTCCTGAGAAAATGCAAGTCAGTCAGAGTGGAATCTTGGAGCCACTTCAAACGTTTTGCCAATAATTCATGCAATGAGATTAAAAAAGCCATTTCTTCCTTTGCCAAGTACACAGAGAGCAGAGTGTTCTCTATTGTGTAGGAACATCACAGCATGTAGCATTTGACAAGGAAAGGTCACCGGGGAGGGGCCACAACTCCTTTTTTAAGAGGTTGCTACCGGTGTCCTTTGGAAAAACTGGTTTTACTCTGTAGCAAAGGCCATAATTGAATGCCCAGCTAACTGGGCTGAAATACCTACCTGTGGTTTCATTTAAAGAACTCTGTTGGAGGGTTCTCTGCTCTCTATCCAACCTGGACCCAGTTGTTTAGTTGGTAAATCAGTATGGATTTATCATGTCTGAGTACTTCAGTGCTCTACTCCATACTGCAGCACAGGGAAAATACCAGGAAGCAGAAATGAGCTGAGAGCAGAGGGTCGGGTTCAAAGAAGTCTTAGGGTATATATGCCTGATTTCCCCACACTTCAAGGGACATATAGGATCTTTTTCAAGGGAGTAAGAAAGCTGTTGGGATCTAGCCCTTATTCTGATGCAGTAGTACAAGGAAAGAGAGAAATAGGAGCCACAAGAAAATGGCCCCAAATCTAGTTATGCTTCCCAAACTACTTCTCTTGCACTGACAGGTGGATGAGGAGCAAATTCTAGCCACAGCAGTCTTCACTAGATGATCTATCACTTCCCTCATTCTGTAACACAACAATTGTGGCCCCACAAAAATCTGGCCACAGCAACCAGACAGGCTGCTATGAGATGCAACAGGAAGGTCTTCTCTGGAAACGCACAGAAAACCTCTGAAAACAATTTGCTGAATCTAGTGTCAAGATATAGGATGGAACAGGAGACTTCAAAATACCATTGGAAATTTTTGGCAAAAAGCCACTGGTGTAAGCACAGCTCCTGAGACCACACAACAGAAACATAGATCCAAAATTCCCTCCCACTGTAATAAAATTGGAGCCATTTCATCATGACCGATTTCATTGTGTCATTATCAATTTATCCCATGTAAAGTGAGAGATGACCCTCAGCCCCCAGGGAATTCAGAAAATGCTACAGGAGTGTGAGGAGCAAATCAGGGAGCTCTGAAAATACCACTAGAATCTGTCTGCAGAAATCCCCCGACAATCTCAGATGCAGACCATCCTCGCAGTGAGGCACAATAGCAGGACAAAGCCAGGCAGCAGGGCTATTAGAGGATCTGTGGAAGTAAGAATGCAGGAAATACCAGGCTGTCCAGCCAGTGGTCTGTCTAAGCCCATAACCTGTCTCCAACAGTGACTGTAATTCAGAAAAAAAACCCACGCTCTGCAAGAGGTAATTATAAAACAAGGTACCAGTAACAAGATTTTCATGCAACTTCCTCCCAAGCACTGGCAGTTTCCAGCTGGCTCCCCCACAGAGCAAATCCCATCCCAGAGCTGACTGTACCTTTATAATTCAGGATTTCCTCATGATCTGCCTGAAACAGCACATCTCTTTTTGTATCTTTCCAAGATCATGGCCTTATCAAATAATTTTGCTGCAGAGTTTCATCATTAACAGTGCACTGGGCTGAAATAAAAAACAAAAAAGTATTTTTTTTACCGGTGGTGAGCTATTGCTAATTCAATTTCAGTGGCTGCCAATCTCTGGTTTCTAGAAAGGGCCGTGAAAGGCTACTTGTTTTGTTACCAAGCAGACAGAAGGCATTCTGGTAGGTGTTAAAGAGTTTCTAGGAAATGGGAGGAGAATTAGAAAACCCTATAGCAATAGCAGGATGACTTCCATTTGTGTGTATCTGTGGAGGAACAGCCTGGTGACTCCAGCTAACAGGAGACCCCCTGGCATGTAGGGAAGGCCTGTTTGCTTCATAGCTGTGAGCACAATTAGTGCATGGAATTTGTTCTCACTTGTAAACCTAATGAGCTGGGCTAATGCATGGGTGTCAGTAAATCCCACCAACTTTTCTGATAGTTACAAAAAAGCCACTTTTTCACCTGAATCAGTGCAGCTTGCACAAGTCCTGTTTGCACCAACATCTGAGCATCCTGCCCACTGCAGCTCACATTGTTTCATTGTGGGATGTTATGGAAATTCTCAGTGGAAATACTCATGATTATATTGTGGGAGGTGACTGATTCCTGGGAGACAGAAAATAGATCCCCCATTAAAAATTATAATTTTCACCTTCATGAGGAACTTTCTTAAGATGCACTGCAGTGAAAGAAGACACTACAGGACCATTCATAAAATCTGTAATCTGATGTCCAATTTCTAAAGGTACATGGTGGTAAAGTTTCCCATGAAGCTAATGAAATTTTAATGTTTATGGCATGTACTTGTCACTGCTGGCCAGCAAATTCAAAAGGCAAATGCACCTAGAATTTCAGAATTTCACTTGATGGCAATATTTTTAAAAGCTCCAACAACAGTTTGTGACATGCTACAAAATGGCAAAAGGATCAGACCTGGTGTAGGGATTATGATGTGGAGAGTGGATGAAAAAAGCCCACAGAACTACAAAGGGTCTCTCTTTTTTTCTATCTGTGGATTACAGTTTGGGGGCTTCAGCAGGTTGTGGGACCTGCAGTGCACATAGGGAAGGACTTGCAGGACTCTTGGAAGATACAATTTATTATTCAGCTGGAAACACAGTTAACACCAGTGGGATTTGGTCTCCCTCATAAATGTGAACAATTTTTACTTAGAGCAGTCAAGTGACCAAGGGCTCCTTCAGCACGTGGGACTACAGAGTACAGTTTTAAGCAGTTTTATTAACTTTAGTTTAAATCACTTCCAGTGCTGATCCCCCTAAAGATCAAAGCTGCTCCATCATTTATACCTGGCAGGCAGTAAAATCCTTACGTAAATCTGTAAGTCCCCTTGTTAAGTTTAACATTCATCACTTAAACACCACTTAGCAGCCAACCAGGGAAGAGTGTGCCTGCCAGGCCCAGCCAGTCCCATCTGCATCTTTTGCAGCAAGGATCCAAGGAGTCACAAAGGAGTCAAAGGCCTTGTCCAATATCTGCTCCTGCAAAAGACACAGATGGGAGACGGCCCTTGGAGAGCACATCTCTGCTCCCCATTTCATCTGTGCCCCCACAGTAGCTATGTCTGAATTCCTTAAGTTACTAGGAAATCTCAGAGAGCTACAGAAAACATTTTGTGCTTAATGATGCCTTCTTGGACCACAGTGTCATCAGACACTACCATGTCCTGCTAATGAGCTTCTCTCTGTGCAGTGTGGAGCTGCACTGAACTGAACTCTCCCCATAGGATGGCACGGCATGAACTGGCAGATTAAACTTTCCACTGGACCAGGGACAGTTGCAAGGCACTGGGATGGCATCCAACTTCAGCTAAGTGGAGTAGGGATTGAGAACATGAATTTATAACCAGCAACCATCAATGAGGCGTAGGGAGCCATGTGTACAGCATACACTTGGGGAAGAAGGCTGGGGATTAGAGAAGAGTTGATTTCACCTAATGTAGGGCAGACAGGACATGAAAGGCCATATCCATCCACTAGAAAATAGTGTAAGAAAATACAGAGGCAAGACCATCATGACTTAAAGAAAAAATCCCAAAACCGGTCAGAAAATAGGGATGTCTGACTAATACTTGAAAGCAATGCTTCCCCTCCTTGGATTTAGAAAATACATTCTGTTAAGCCAAGGATGTTCAGAAGGAGATCCAGCAGCCATAGGCAGGGGCTGTAGTAGCAATGAGGTAAATGGTCCATCCCTAAGAGATGGCAAGTCTGGAATGCAAACTGTGAGAGGGAGCAATGAAAGACAGTGATCTTTAGAGACCATAGCAGCAGGAACTACACAAGATAACAAGAGAAAAACTACAAGATTGAGAGATGGATACCATCCAGAAGAAAACTGCAACTACCTCACACAACAGTTTCCAGTCCACTTGGACTGGTACAAGTGCAGAGTCTCTGCTATGCAATGCGCCAAGCCATTTTTCCGGGAAACACTTTTTCTTGAAGTTCCCTCTTCTTTTTATGTCTCACTTCCCCCTTCCTTCCTCTCTGCCACTCCCTGCCTCCCTCCAGTCAGAGATATGTTTCTCTCAGCTGCTTCTGCGCCTGTGACTTTACTGCATGGGGGAAGTCAGTCCGGAAGGTCACCTCTTTCATCAAGTATTCTATTTGCATCCAAAATTGTATGTACATGAAAAATGTGGTCGTGTGTTGCACCTAGCTGCAGACGCAGATGAAATTCTGTGGAAAGCCTGATGCACACTAACCTTTGCAGATGGTGCAGCTATTGCTGAAAAATGGATTGCTTAATAAAGCATATCATCCGACATATTTGCTGCTTGGCTAGCCAAATAGAAGTTGTTTTTTGCACAAATTTCCTTGTCAAATTTGTCAATGTTCATGTCATTTTTGCTTTAGGTCACAGAGCAAGGTGCAAATTCTTGGCATCTTTACTAGTTGCAAGCCAATTTTGGCTATTTCTAACAATGAAGTGAATTTCTCTGAGGATAAGACACTCGCTTTATGGGGAGGAAAGGAAAACAGCAGGAAGAGGATAATTTTTTTCTGGGATTTTTTTTTTTGTTTCTTTCTCTTTTCTTTTTTTCTTTTTCCTTCTGAGGAATAATGTTTGCATTCATTTATGGACTTTGCTAATTCATAGCAGAAAGAGGCCTTTTAGCCTGTTAAATAATTTAATTTTCTTGACTATTTGGTGCATGATGCACAGAGATTTTTTGCACTAGTGTAGAGAAAAATTGATCCCTTTTTGTAGGAAAACTTGGAAGAGAAGAAAAGATCCATTCCTTTGGCATTCTTAAATGTGGAAGTCAGGGGATTCTTCCCTTCCAACTCCAGCTCAAAGAGTAATATTTTTAAGTCTCACAACATCTTAGACTTAAAGCAACATAATGTATTTGTGTTGTTTGTTCTTCTACCTGCCCTACATCCTTTGGCTGTGCCTACAGACACATCCTGTTCCCTGCTCAGATTTTCAAGCCTATTCCCTTCTTCCTGGGTTTCAGACATTTTTGCCACGTGGTGCCTTCCCAAACACAGTCACCACAAGCTGTTCTACTCAGAAGCAAAAGTAAAGATTATCATTTCCATGTTTGCTACGATAACAACCTCAGCAGGGGCAGCTTTTTAAAAATGCACTGCACTGCCACGGGGAAACAGTACAAGCCTCAGGCACTGGGGCACAGTTCACCAGGAGGGCCACAGGGAACATGGGCATGAAAGCAAATATGGAGCAAGTGTGAAAGGGCTGGAGCCCCACTCAAGCCCTTCCTCCACACCAAGTCAGGTCATAGGGAAGAGGGTGCTTCCAGGCCTTGAAGATCCCTCAGAAGACCAGACCCTACTCCTTCAGAGGTGCTGCATATGCAGGGTTGGCAGCATCCACTTTGGGGTACAGAGCTCTACATCTAGTCATCCACCTCAATATATCACAGTTTATCCAGCCCTCTACAAGGAGGCCTGCAAATTTGGTGTCATAGTTTGCATTTCCATTTTTGTTCAGTCACACACTGGATATGGTGCTTTCCATTTACTGGTAACAGATGCATTCCTCTCTGGGCTGTGCTGCAGCAATTACCTTTCTCTTTGGAGAATTCATTTCTCCGTTTATTCCCACCCTGTACTAAGTCCTTTATCAAGCATACCTTTTCCAAAGATGCACCATTTGCCAAGTGCATCCTCCAGTGATCTATTCCTATAAAAAGAGGACTTTGCTGCAGGACATACCCATTTGACATAATCCCATTTGCCTCCCAAATAAGATCCTCCTTCAAAAAGAACATTCTTCTGCAAGGAACAGTTTGTTTACAGGGTTTATTTTGTTAGCAGGTGCATTCCCACTAGTAACTTTTCCACTGCACCATTTTTTTTTAAAGGTCTTGTTTGGTAGCCAGATAGCCGAGACTGCCTGTGATAAAGCCAGCACAAGTGATTAATAGCAAAGTCTCTGCCATTTTATTATTAATAGCAGTGTGTTGACTCAATTAAATCCAGCCTGCTTTTTTTGGCAGGCCTTCGCAATTATACATATCATTATGGGCTGCAGCCCAAATGCATCCTGGGAGTAGACCAGAACTCCACATTAACTTTTTCTGGCTCTCTCCTTGCAGGTTGGACACTGTAACATGTGGGCTATAACCAATCCAGGCTGCTTCAGGGATGGCAGAATAGAGGAAGAAGGACAAATGGTGGAGGTGAGGATCACACCTAGAAAGGGCACGCTCCCCTACAGCCATAAACAGCCTGGCAAGGATGTCCTGTATCCACCCCTCCACACTGAACCCCATAAACACAATGTAATCTGTCTGGACAGTACCTGTTACCAGCAAGGATTATTTTCCAGCACACTGAGGGGTGTGTTCAGTAATCCCTTCCAAAACAGACCTGCAAGCAGCTTGGCCTAGCTTGAAGAGGCATTGAACTGAGATTCACCCCTTTATTCTGAGAAAGGCTCCTGTAGATTGTGTTTCCTGGTGTGAGAGATTGATCTCCTAGTAAAGCTGCAATACCCTAAATTCAAAGTACCCCAGAGCATGCAGTAGGCATATTCTAGTGCTGAACATATTTGCTGCTACCTTTTGAAAAACTCCAACTAGACTGTTGGGAGGAAAGCCAGTCATGGAACTAAGGCATAACACTAGGACCAAGTTAAATTCTCAGCACTGATAGTGGACTCCATGTATGATTCCAAGCAATCCTATATACAAAACCCTGGGGCATCTTCTGTAGCCTTCAAACTCAAGAGATCCGTGAGTTATTCAGGTCACTCATTATTTGGGGGCACCAAACTTGGGGTGCCTAAATGGTCAACAGAGATGCACAGACAAGGTTAGGTTGCCTTACCTAGAGTTTTGTAGAGAGCTGGAGTCTGGGGACCCTGAACAGCTGGTTAAATTAAGACTTCTGGTTTCCTCACAGCCTTTTGAGATAGCCTATCTATAAATCGATGTTCTGTTAATGGGAGAAATCTGTTAATGGGAGAAAGCTCCTTTTGGACCTGAATCTCATCAGACTTGTACATAAAGCAGGTAGTACAAAGACAGTTTGATCTGAGTTGTAGGCTTTGCCATCACTCAGATGACAAATCACAGGCATGAAGTGCTAGAGGAATAGCCAGGTCTGGCCCCTTGCAAGAGCAGCATATGTTGATCAGAAGCACTGACCCATCACTGTCCTGTACAGACTGGGTGGGCTTTATCTTTCTGCAACCTGCTAACCAGAATAGGCAACTGCAGTGATACACTCTAGCGTGCATATGGTCTATGATATCTCTCACTATGACTGCTGGATTTTTCTTCCTAAACCCACTGCTCTTTGCAGTTGTAGATCTGGGTTCTTCTCTCCAATGGAGCCTAGAAATGTCCCACCTTCCTGTAGGCACCAGAGACATCACCCTTCATCCTGTGGTGTTAGAGGAGATCCCAAAAAGCCACATCTGAAATCCCACAAAAAAGAGTAGGTCCTGTTTCCCATTACCTGAGCACAGGGAGCTTTGCAGCTGAAGGCTCTTTTTAGCTTGTGCTACTTCATCTTTCAGAAGCCCATTAAGACAGGAGGGCACACTATGCTTTCCATCCCAGCTTGGCCTGTCTCCATCCCTGTCGTCCATCTGGTTTATTTGCTGGCATCAGACAATCCACAGCTGTGGGGCTCTTGCTAACCAGGGTGGAAGAGTTTAAGTGCTTGGCCTACAATCTCCTCCCAGTGCCTACAATGCACTTCCAATTCTGGAAATAATTCTGCTGCTGGACAAGGGAGTGCAGAGGAGCTCTGTTGTCTATATTCTCCTGTGGAGCTCTCAGCCGTGCAGAGAGGACTTTGTTTGTACCCAGCTCCAGTCAGTGATGGAGCTGTAGCTGCAGAGTGGTGCTGCAGCACTGAGTATGGGTAACAGACCACACACAACCCACAGATCTATAGGTCTAACAGATCCTTAAGGGAAGTTCCCTCCCCACTCTGTACAGATGCCTAGCTCTAGAAGTTGTCCCAAACAAGGAACAATCCAGTTGGCACCCATGACTGAATCTTCCTTTGTGAAGGGGGGCATGTATTGCTATTTCTACAGACCCAGATGGTGGTGGCTTCCCACCATCTCCTCCCTTGCTTCTTCCATCCCAGAGGGTTGATTTGCCAACCCAAGGCCAAGCTTTGGAAAACTCACCTGCTTTTCTGGGGACCAAAGTGGAGCTCATGACAAGTGCTTCCCTGAGGAACCTCAGCAACATCTTGTGACAACACTGAGTTTACCTACCCTCAATGTGCCTGGGAAAGAATGCAGGGAATTCTGTCAGATGCACAGGATGAGATGCATACATAGCAATGGGGAAGGGGGGATCAAGAGGATTGATGGAGATATTTGAGGGTTTTGTACAAACTTGGTTTCTTCTCAGACAAAAGAGGCTGCAGATCCATGGCTATGGCTTACAGAAGTGCCTGTCCTAGCAGAATGCCTGCTTGGCTTATGCCTATAAGTGTAAGAAAGGTAAACATAACTTTGGAGGACGGTGTTCAGAAATCTGCTTTAAAATAATGTACCTTTCATGGACTAGGTGGGCACATCCACAAACTGGCTCGGCAATGTCACTTTCTTTAAAAATACATTAAGAATCTAAGACATTTATTCTCTTCTTGCTTCAACAAGAATCTAATTTTGATTTTTTAGATAGTACAAAGGAGGGCAATGAAGATGGTGAAGAGCCTAGAGGTGAAGCCATGTGAGGAGCAGCTGAGGTCCCTTGGTCTGTTCAGCCTGGACAGGAGGAGACTGAGGGGAGACCTCACTGCAGTTACAACTTCCTTGTGAGGGGAAGAGGAGGGACAGACACTGATCTCTGCTCTGCGGTGACACACAAAGAGAATGGCCTGAAGTTGTCAAGGGAGGTTTAGGTTGGACATTAGAAAAAGGTTCTTCACCCAGAGGGTGCTCAGGCACTGGGACAGGGTCCCCAGGGAAGTGGCGACAGCACCAGCCTGACAGTTTCAGGAAGTGTTTGGACAATGCTCTCAGGCACATGGTGTGACTTTTGGGGATGTCCTGTGCAGGGCCAGGAGTTGGACTTTGATGGTCCTTGTGGGTCCCTTCCAACTCAGTATATTCTATAATTCTATAGTATATGGCACTGACCATCTTATGAAGCTGGACAGAGGAAACTGTCTTTTTTTGCAGGATATTAGAAGCAATACTCAATTCCCTTCCAAAGACAAATGCTTTCCCTATTGCCCTATAAACCAGACTTGACCCACGTCTCAAATATGACAGAATGGGACTCAAGCATTATTCCAGAGAACCCAGCCACTGTTCAGTACAACAAAGTTTAATTATCTAGAACAACATCACATATCCTGTTCTAGAGATTGGACTATTGACTTCCAGTGTGTTGTCAGCAGTGCCCTAACTTCAGGGCCTTTTTATTTTTAAGGGCAATTCAGAGATTTAGAGAGGCCAAAATTCTGAAGCCCACTGGTAACAAACCAGTGCTTATTACCTCAGTGACTAAGTGTGCTTTCCTCTGAGATTTCCCTTAACCCCAGGATGAGTGACCACCTCAGAGGAGAGGATGACCTCCTCTCCTGAGAGAGATGATCAGACATTTGCAAGGCTTGTGGCTGTCGCCTCAGGACCAGTTAGGGAACTGAGCTGTTATTGCTCCCCTGTTATCAGTTACGGCAGGAGATTCCTTGCCTTGTGGCTGAGACTGCTTTGTACCAATGACTCACAGAACACAACTAAACCATGTAAAATGTCATCCTGTGTTTGCCATTAATAAGCTTTCAATTAATAACACAAATTTCCAAGAATACCCCGAGCTTGAAACTCTGCTGTGCTGCCTAGCAGAGCCAATCAGGGCGCTCTCAAAGCCAAGCCTTAATAAAGCAATTTTGCTTTCCAGGAAAGATCATTCCTTGCTGCTGCAGCTGGAAAACCCCAGCTCATGCACATACACAGACCATACTACCCCATATGGGAAAAAATGTCGTTACTTGGAGGATTGCAGGAAAGCTTTCAAACTGAGGTACAAAGCTTTTCTTTTTAAATATCACAAGACCTGATTCTGCTTACTTGCTAATATGAGTTACCCCCTGAAGCACATGGGGTTGATCAGCTGTACTACAAGGAAGACAACTGGAGCTGTGTTTAGGAGGGCCATAGTCAAAATCAGAGGTACTAATGTGATGCCAGCTGACACCAGTTTTTCTACCACATGTGCGGTTTTTCAACAATTATTGTGTACACATGAGCTTTTTCCTGCTGTAAGGACAAGTACACAGGAAACCATGGGCAGGTTTAGGCTTGTATAAAACATATATCAACTCTTCTGAAGGTAGATCTAAAAAGCATGACACAGTCTGGCCATGCATATGTCCCTCACACAAACAGGGTGTTTGTGTGACAAAGCAGGGACAAGGCATTGCCACCTACCCAGGCCCTGCACCCTCTGCTACCTATATACAGCTCACCTACCTGGAAGAAAATACTTCTCTTTCTAGTATGCAAAGACACTCAGCATCGCCAAGGACACTGTCTTTCAGACACACAGAGCAAGGCATCTTCCTTATTTCTGCATTATTCGTGCAATTCCTTCCCTGTATCTGCAGTCAGGTACAATCTCTTGCTGGCTGTACACATCTGTGTCCACAACATACCCTGTTGATACGCAGGCACGCAGACAGACAAGCTTGGTCTCTCTCACTCACTCACACACCTCTCCCACCCCTAGGAGGAACTCCAGGTATTGAGAGGTAATCCTCCCAGCACACAGAGCCTGCTGAATGGAATAATTAATTTTCTGATGAGCATGAATATCACGCAAAGGCAGCCACAAGGATATGGTGGAATGCTTCCAGCCAATATCCATGCAATCCGGATATTTGGATTCACCCATCCTCAGCCTCTGCTCTCAGCAGTGCTGACAGCAGCAAAGCTGAGCTTGCTGTGCTGATTGGGAAGGCCTCACGGATCTGGCTGGCTGGCCTGGGTGGTAGAAGACAGCTGAGCTGTTGTGCACAGCCTGCTCCTCCTCACCACCAAAGACAGGGAGACCTTGCCAGCTCCCATTCCTTAACCTACTGCTCCCACAGGAAGCTGCCTACCAACACCCAGCCCCTCTCTGGTCTCTGGGGCAGGGGAGAGAGTTGCATGAGCAGCATCAGTCTGCTCAAACCTGACAGTCCTCCCCAGTGGTGAAGTAAGGGCAAATCCCTGATGCAAGGACACTAATTCTCCAGGCTACAGATCAAACTTCTCTCACCCCTAATCTCCACTCATCCTCAAGTCAACTTGTTCTCCTCTGTTTTACAGTTCAGGGTTAAAAATGCTTGTGGAGAGCAGCTGCAGACACTAATTCCAGGGAATAGAGGAAAAGGGAGCTTAAAGAAGAAAAGGGGATGCTAGGCAGAACAGTATTCTTAGACAGTGATTCAAACTGCACCCAAACCCAGAGGATTCCCAGTTACAGAACTATGACACCCCTAGAAACTAAGATATAGAGCTATTTGCTTCTGTGCAAATGTTCAGCCAGTGTTGCTTTATCATAATTGACCAGTCTAGACAAACAGAAATAATGAGCTTACCATGCTGGATATGTGAGTCCCATTCCCAGCTCTCTCTTCAGCTTTACACATGTTCAGGGACAAGTTACATCTGTTCCACACCTGTAAGATTAATACAGAAATACTTGGCTTGACTGTTTTGCCTGTAAGCTCAGATCACAAGCTCATCAAGAACTGTGGTCAAGAGAGAGGTCAAGACAGTGCAAGTTGCCATATAAATAAAAAGATCCCTTGCTGCAGTAGCAAAAGCACAAGCATGTGTGGCTAGAGACTTGCAGGCATGGTTTTTTGCACACTGCATGTGTATCTATGCTCCTTGTATGGTGCCACACCACATCAGCAGTATCTGCACGTATCCCACCTCTTAAGTGCTTTGGAATTCCCGTCAGGGAAGAAAATATCTGGCACAACTCTTTCCAGAAGACTCGAGGCCAGGAACTTAACTATATAGTCTTAGATGGGAATTTGCTGAGGATTTTCACAAGAGTTGAAGTCTGAGCTAAACTTCAATGTGATAAAATCAACTTTCCATTGTGTAGGTTTGGTTTCTATCAACCTTGTGGTTCTGATCCTTCCCAGTACACTTGGTTCTTTGAATTTTTTCATCCACAGTCATGATGCTTAGAAATAGTGCTGGGAACTGGCAAGTCTAACACTTCTTTGTAGGTATGAGAAATCTTCTGATCTTCTCCTGTTTTTTCTCTAAGAGGAGCTAGGAGAAGAACCTAGGGGAATTATCTTACTGTAAAATTGAAGCTTACGAGTAAAATCAGAGTCATGAAATGAAAAGCTAAAGGTCCTTAGTCATGCTGGACTTGCTTTTTCAGCTCCCAGGGTTGTTGCCCATCCACAAGAGCTCAGTATATCACTATTTATATTTGCTAATAGGTCTCACAAAAGAGAGAAAGGATTGCTGTGTAAATCATTGCCCCAGTCCAGAATACACTGGGAAATTCCCACAGATATATACAATACAGAAGCAAACAATGACATCCAAATATCTGCCTAGTAAAAGATACATCTAGCTTTTCAAAGAGTGACATACCAAAGTGATGAGGAATTAGTCAAAACCCTGGATTAAATATGGGTTCAAACTCTACTCTCTTCATGCTAACACAATTTCTCAGCCTTGTGTGGATGAGCTTGCCCTTCCCAAGACACTGGGATTAAAAACAAAACAACAAAATAACCACAAAAATACCCCAAGCAAGCAAACAAACAAATAAACAAACACACACCCACACCTACCCCCCCCCCAATCCCCACAAACAAAACAAAAAAAGAAGGAGAAAAAACCCCACCAATTAAACAAACCCCACAAAGGTGGGGTTTTCAAGCATACCAAGAGGGCTTAGGAGTGCAAGTCAGTCAGATGGGTGCTTCTAAGTCCCTCCACTGCTTTGGAAGACTTCCAGCCCTAGGAGTAAAATAAAAGGCAGGGGATATATATGGCTGCTAGGCTAATGAAGCTTAATTTTATCCAGCTTCTATTTATTCTTCAGTTTCGCTTCAGAGCATTGATTTCACATTCCTCCACCTTTTACATATGCATATATATTTCATAAATAGGCAAATGTATATACACAGACCTGAGCATGGGAGTATGTTTATACATGTAAAGCAACTGGGTATTTACAAGCTGTTTCTAAGGTTATAATATCCATTGCTATTATGAACTGCTTCATTAACCTGTCAATCAGATTCCTTTCTCCCTTTCAGCCCTCTCCCGTGTTACTCTAGGTGTTGGAAGTGAAGCATGTGTGTTTGTGTCAAGTGTATTATTTCAGACAGTACAGACACACAGACACACATGGACGCACGCCCAGAAATTAATATGGTTTCACTGCTGCCTCCCCAGAAGCCTGGCTCTGGCCAACCCTCTGGACTTTGCTAGCCATGGAGATGCCTCGTGCAGTCATTTATCACGCAGCCCCTGGCCAGTGGCACTGGGGTCCTGGCGTTGCATCCCCAGGCAGCCTGGCTGCCGTGCAGGAGGAGGGGCATGTCTGCAGCGTGGTTGCAGTTTGGAAGCACTGCTGATGGACTAGTCCCCAATAAACCCCCCAAAAGTGCTGATGTGCTGAAAGCAGCTGACACTGATGGATCTGCTCTCATCTTGCCTTTCAGTCGGCTGCAAGAGAGAAGAAAGAGAGGAAGAGAAACAAAGGCAGAGATTAACTCTTTTGTCACAGAGCTCTGCAGTTTTACAAGGCAAGATAAAGCTGCTGTCCAGGTTGGGTGCAGATGGGACCAGCTCAGCACAGTCTGTCTGATTCTCTGTGGACTCCAATAGGGGAAAAAACAGCCTGAACTGCACAATGATTTACTGGCAGGGCCCGTGCTGCCTAACTGAGCCTTATAACTTTCCTTGCAGTTGCAACCACAGCCAGGGAGACCAGCAGGGATGCCTGGACATGGTCCTGGGCAACTGGCTCTGGGTGGCCCTGCCTGAGCAGCAGGCCTGGACAACAGGAGGACAAAGATGACCTCCAGAGGTCCCTTCCCACCTCAGCCATTCTGTAATTCTGTGGTTCTCCCAGACCTGCACACCAGCCATTAAACCAACACTGCTTTATGCACCACAGAGCAGCATCAAGTCCGCCCAGTGCAGACTCCTGAGGTGTGACACAAGCTGCTCAGCCAGAAGGGCACACTCCTGTGGATGCAAGTTCAATAAACACAAATGTCCAGGGAGATTAGTACACTCCTGTGTATGAAATCATGGGGTGATTTTTGTCTGTAATGCCAGGCATTGGAATGCCCAGACCAAGTCTCAAACTGCCACTTGTGATACTCCTCACTAGAGCCAGTCAGAATGTTTTCATATAATTTCATTTAACCAAATCAAGTTTTACCAAAATTGAGCTGTCTGAGGAATTGGATCCATTTGGCTTAAGTTTTTCTTGAGAATACCCGGGTTCCAAGGGGCTCAGGTATGAACCTCCAGTCTGCATTGTTATGTCATTCAACTGCACAAGAAGAATTTGGAAGGTTTCCTTCTTCTCTCACTGTGCTAGAAACTTCAGCAGCTGCCAAGGAGCTGGACTTTGAGCTTCCAGATCTCCTCTCTGAAGGACTAGCAGTGTATCCACATGGATGTGTCCCCACACAGTCACATACAGAGTTCAAGGCAAATATGGTCAGAGATTCACCCAACTCTTTCAATGCCTTTGGCCTTTGCACAGTCATGTTTAACACTGACCATGTCACAAGTACAATAGGACCCCAAATTCTCACATGCCCAGCTGTAGGGCCAAATGTCCTCAGAAAAGCAGACTATGCTACATTAAGCCTAAGCACACAAGGAGATACGTTTAATAATACTACTAACGAGATGGTAACAACAAAAATACTAATGGTAATTCTTATTCTCATTAATTTAATAACATAAAAATGTTAACAACATTCTTGTTCCTATGCAAAATCTCACTTTATTTGTAATCACAATTTTCATTGATTTGAAGAGAGGAGGCAGGATCTTTTTCTAGGTAATTCTAAAAACATATTCCTAAACCTATATTGAAAACTTGATCATTTTCCAGTTTCAACAGAAACTTCCTAATAGCATATTTCAAAAACAAAGTTCATATTTTTAATCAAGAAAAAGAAAGACACCTTGTCACAAGAGAGCCATTTTACAACTGGGAAACAGTGCTCTAACTCTGCACAGCACCAATTCCTGCCTGGATTTTTTCAAGCCTCGTTTATCATGCATTTGTGTAGCACAGTTCACAAGTATTCCCAGGTAAACCAGCCACCAGGTGAAGTACAAATTACCATGAATAAAGGCAGGAGCCAGCCCCAGCTGAATGTTAGGGTTGTTCCAGGGTTTTTGTCAAGACTGGGGTCTTCTAGTGCTGAGTCCTATGCAGCTTTACAAACACACAGAGAGAGCCTGTCAGATCTGCAATCCACCATCATAAAGCATATCAGTAAAGACAAGTACATTACACTTGGACATGGACACACTCCGAAACACAGACACATCACCACAGCAAAGACTCCTGCTCTCACGTACACTCTGCTGAACATGCAATCCTTCCTGAAATACAAACAAGATCTCCAAGTCAACACACGGAAAATGTGGGGCTGGGGGGAAGAGTCTTGAGATTTACCTTTTTTTTTTCCTAATTCCTAGAGAAAAAAAGGGCCTTTTAAAAAAAATTAATAGTAAATGCAATGTTTCCTGAGGAAATCCTGATGTGTTTTTTGCCACATCATTTCAGTTTTTGTCTATTGCTCCCCATTTCCTTTTAATGAAAAAGTGTAAAAGCTAAGTCAGACTCCCAGACTCTAAACTTGGCTTACAGAATACTTTTCCTGTCCAGAGGATGATTTAAAATGAAACCTGAAGTAGAGATCTGCTCTAAAGTCCAAAAACAACTTCGAAATTTAAAAGTTTTCCACCACACACAAATAACAATAATAATGTCACCATACCAAATGCAGACAGTCTTGGAAACAAACCCACCAAGGTATTATCGACCATCTCTTCACATGTCCTTAATAAAATCTTGGTCTAAAATCTATCCACAATATGCCATCTGCCACACACTGAGATGAAATATGGTGTGTGCTCTTGGCATCTAATACTCTGATGAACCATTTGTGAAATCTCTGCAGAATTTCACATTCTCAGTAGCACACTTTTCTAGAGAACTGATTTTCAACTTTAATTTTACCTGTGTGCTCTTAAAAAAAATATATCTGTCTCTGAAGGGCCTAAAAGACAATCTAGATTGTTATACAGCTGGTTTGAGCTTGCCTTTCTCAGTAACTTTTGCAGACTCGCTTAGGAACAGCTCAAATCCCCAGGGAGTTCTGTGAACCCTGGAACCAAGATGTGGTGCTTTAGGGAAGGGCTACATGGACTGCCTAAATTGAGGTCATGGAAGCTGCCAGTGCCAGGGTTAGCCAGCTCCTGGCTGTAAACACCTCTGAGCAAAACCTGTCTGCCTCTCCATCTCAGAGTGCTGACAGGTGCTGAGAGGTGCTTAAGCAGGACACTTGAGCAAGTGCCTGCTTTCGAGCACCTGAGGACTGCTGGTGGATTCCTCATATGCTGCAGGTCAAGCACATGCACAGGCTATGGAGGAGTGAAGCCCTTGGCAGCCACCTCAAAGCTGCTCCTGCCAGTGAGCACTGCCCGGGCACCAGAGCTCTGGGTCCAGGGAGTGCATCCAGGCAGCAGAGGATCACCTTCCCAGCCCATGCACCCACCTCAGTGCCCTCCACTCCCAGTGAGTCCACAAGGGCCTATTTATTCTAAGATATGAAATTTGTGTTGTTTCTTTATTGTTCTTTAATGAAACCCTGTTTATTCTAGGCTTTTAATTCTTTCCATCTATTATGTTTAGACAACTCATTAACAATCATTTGTTATCATTAGACTTCAATTTTAAGCTCCTTTTCCCAGAGGAGGCAAGGCAGTACTTTTAAACATATTTGCATCATAAACAATTCCTGGGCCCCGTGTGCCGTCTATTACCCCAGTTTTCCTCCTTTCTGACTTGTGCTGGAAGGTGCTGAAAGAGCCTTAGCAAGATTTTGGCTGAGTCCAGGGTAATTCGTGTTTCCCCCAGTCCTGGAGCCATGGAGGGTTCTGCATTAGGACAGCAACCCAGTGCATTAATAGCAAACTCTTGAAATCCTAGGTCATGTAATGGTGAGCTGCTCCTTCCACTGGGATTAATGACTACATGCTGCAGCTGAATTCATTAGGGCCTGCTAAAGATAGCATGCTAGCCTGGGATAATGTGTGGGCCTCACTCTGCTCATTTATGGTTGTTCAGCTCCACTGGATTTAGTGAAGTCATTCCTGATTTGCAGCAGGGTCCCTCGTGTGCATGCTAGATAAGCACTACGTCACACTTTGCATTCATTGACAGCTCCCAGTAGGCAAAAATCTGATCCCTGTTATGTTGGTTAAATCCAGATCAACATTCACTGAGGCTGCAAGGCATCCTTTGGATATGAAGTAGCATCAGCACGCATGGAGTGTGGCCCACATGATGCAATTTGCTCTGGTAGAAGGGAGGTCCCTTAAGTTGCACAGAAAGCAGGAAAATAGTCACTGTTCTCCTCATGGTTTTTCTAAGTTTTGCTTGGCGCTATATTCATCATATATTGGTCAGCACCAACCCTGACCAGTAAAATGCAGAAGAAAAGAGAAATCACTAAGCTGGCACCTTTTAATGTATGTTTTGATCTCCAAAATCTCATTCCAAATTATGCTCAAAAAATGTTGGACGTGGCAGCCATGTCTCCTGTTTCCCACATCCCCATGAGCAAGCCAATGACACATCTGTTCAGAAAAAGTTTAGCTCTTATTAGTAGTGTTGCTAGATCCTCTCTGTCATTGCCAAGTCTTGTGCTGGTGCTAATGCGTTGTCATTGTCTTGATACCCTGGAATCTGGCTTTTAAAGTTCATCTGGTGGTGCTACCCCAGGCCCAGTAACATGACAGGAATGCACATTTTGGAGCTGCTGTGTTTCACTACAGCCCCTGCACCCTTGAATAGCAGCAAAAAAAAAAAAAAAAAAAAAATCCACTGTTCAAAGGCCTCAGTTCTGCATAGCTCTAAGCTTGTGCTCAGCTTTAGAGACTTGGAGGCCTTTCATTCACAGGCATTTCACTTGTCCAAAAGCCCTTTCACACCACCAAGTGCAAAGGAGGTATTACATGCAGCCAGATTTTGCTGGCTAGAGTACACACACAGGAGAATAGCAGGCTGGACCACCACACCTATTACAGCTTTCCATATGGATGCTTGCAGCTTATAAGAAGATTAAAAAACTTCATACATATTATTGTGGACTGTTCACAGTGTTTTTACACCTGTGATGAACTCTACTGCCTCTACAGTGCTAGAGATCATGATGATCCTCGCTGCAAGGCTCTACCCTGCATGCTAAGTAAATTCCTGTAATTTTCTATCCTTCCTTTGTTATTCTGATCCAATTAAAGTCATTGCAGCTAAGTGAAAAGTCATGATTGGGTAATTGGATTTGGGAAGGCAGAACACCCATCAGGGGCCAGGTTTAATTTAGGTTTCCTCAAAATTTTTAAGGCCACTGGTAGGCTAGAAGAGGCAGCTACACCGTTGGTTGGCTGCAGCTCAGAGAAAAGGGATTAGTTGGTTGCTGAGTGAGCTCCCTGCTGCCTCGTGTCCATGGAGCTCTCCAATTCCAATGCTTGTGTCAGTCTTTTTTTTTTCTAATCCAATGCAATGGTCCTTTATATATCTCTCCCATGCCCCTTCTAAGTCTCTTGTCCCCAGTCTCATCCTGCACCAGTCACCATCTCTCATGATTACTCCACACACAGTGCAGTCCCTCCCCAAAAATGTGCTTCCCACGGTCCTGAGGGGCACTTCTGTGCAAGATGTGCCTGCAACTGGACCTGCACTCCTGGATCTGGTGGGAGACATAAACTTCTCTGAAGTCAAGTGGAAGTTTTACCAGTAAGGTTGAAGAGGTTCAACACATGGAGAGCTCTAAATACTTCTCCAAACACCAAGAGGGCAACTCCTTCAGGCTGCCCTGGATGCAGACCACCCCAGGATTCAAATCACACAGTGAGATGAATACAAAAGATCCCTTTCCATGAGCATTTATAAGTGACCAGTAGCCTATCTGTGATATTTCCAACATAAGCCATTAAAAAAATGGTGTGCCATATCTGCTAAAACCAGAAGTTTCACTGAAATTCATTAAAATAATCACATCATAGATTCTGAGTACCTTCTGACTTCTAAGCTTCTAATAAATTCTTAGGCTATTTATTCTGATTTAATGCTCACCTTGGACACAGAAACATTGAAAAGATAAACTCAACGGACGACTGATATTGTCATATGCCTACCTGATTCTAAGAGCTTCAGAAACTTCATAAAACATGTAATAAAAACAAGAGTTACTAACACTACTACCCAAATGCACAGTAAGCCACTTGCATATGACCAATAACAGTCAAGAAATGTATCCTAACAAACATTAGACAAAAATAAACAATATTCAAGGTGGACTCTAAATTCTTGGGTTTGGGACAATATCAAAATACTTTATATTTTTGGCTTGGCCGTTATACTTTTTTTTTTCTCCTCTCTCTTTTTTTTTTTTAATAAAATCATGCCTGACAATTTATAAAATCTCATGTATTTCCAACCTTGCACCCAAGACACAAGAGTAGCAAGATCACTGGGTATGTTAAGAAGCCTGTCTATTAATATTTGTAAACACTTGCAGCATCAAATACTTGGAAGACTCACTTGAGCCATCCCCCAACATACTTCTGCTCCTACTGAAGTAGAAGAATTAAAGAAGATCAGCCAAAGAAACAAATTCCTTCTCTCCTGCCTGTTATTTGTTTTGGGTTTGTTGGTTGGTTTGTTTGTTTGTTTGTTTTAAGGAATCATTATTTTTACTTTGGTTGTCAACTGCAGTGGAAGTATACTCCCTGTTCCCCTACTTCTAACCCCCTTGAGGATTTTTCAGGCCCTATTTCAACTGAGACCTTTTTTGCAAGTCTGGCCCTCCCCCCCAATAATGTTGCTTCTGAGAAAAAAATTGTATCATCACTATTTTTACATAAATGCCTAACACTTGTTTCTTTCCCTATGGTCTTGTCAATACTGGACCACAATCTAGAAGTTGCCAGGACCCAAATTCCCAGTCCCTCCAGATCTTGGCATTGACTGCCTTTCAGAATCTGGCCCCTGAGGCTTTGCAGTTGGCTCATGAAAAGAAAAAGGGCCCCTCCTTAAAATCACTGTCCGTGCAAGTTTGTGTCTTCCACGAAAATTAACATGCTGGACAGCAGATGGGACAAACACATGCTAGAGGCCAGATCCTTATGCTGGTTACACCGACATCATCTGCAAACTTGAGGGAACAAGGGCAAACAACAGAACTAAAGCAATTTACGTGAGCAGTAGCTCTGCCTTCCTGCTGACTAACAGTAACAGTTTGGATTTTTGGGCAGGGGCAGGGAGAAAGAGGAGGAAATAACTACGTTTATACAAAATTTCAGCCCACTCCAAAGCTGTCCTAAGAGGACCCAAGTTGTGACACTTGCTACCCAATTCAAATGCTTTAGAAAACCCAATGAACAACACACCACCACACCCCTTTGCCAAGCAACAGGCTTCACAACCACCTTTGGAGAGCCAAACAGCCCCCATGGATACAAAGGTGACTTAATTTTCCCCTCTTCTCCCAGTGCCTCACTTACACCTCCTTATTACACCTGTGGTGAAATAAGGACAGTGCAGTCTCATGGAAGATTCTGGCAGCATCCTGCAAAAGAACAAAACTCACGGTGTTCAGACAGTGCACAGAAGAATGATGTGTAACACTTTGCAAAGCACTACCTCCTTGGAAAGTCTTGACCTCTTTGAATGGAAAACCCAGATCCTGAACCAATTTTCTTCCTCTGACCCAAGTATCCCCTTGATTCTTGGCCTCATTGATTTGAGGACTCATTCTTTCTTACCATTCCTCTTTGCTAGCCTCTGTCTGGTCACTCTCTAGGTGAGAAGGACCGTGCAACATCGTAGTTCTACCCGAGTCTTCCTTTTCTTACAAAGTTTTCACATATCCTTCTCTTCAGGATACAAAGTTCCTTCCACTAGAGTTACACATAAGCAGTATTTATTCCACTGTGCTTTTCAAAGGGAATTGGCACTTAACTTCCTGAGGATGCTGTGAAAATTTCAACTGAACCCTAGGAGCAGCAGGGATTGTGAGTCTGTATAGTCAGACCTAAGATACACTCATGGATTTCTGACAACAGTAAATTCATAACAAGCACCTCTGCTTTTGGATCCTTTAGCAAGTACAGCATGAAGATTTCTGTGCTCCCAGGTCAAATGTGTCTCCTTCATGGAAAGGCTCTCTGGACACATCTGGCATGTTATCAGATTAATTTCCACTGAGCTTGATCCAATGCTCATCAAAGTCAATAGTGACATTTCCTGGGTCATGCCAGAGGTCCAGTAATACTTCATACCTCCCCATATGTAATCATTTAATTACTTCCCACTAATTACTTCTGCAGGGAGCTTTAAGATTTTCTGCAACACCTTTTCCTGATGGTCTCTGGATCAAGCCTTTGCCCAGGAGACAGTGACTGGCCTGACTTGTGTTATAGGAAGGACTCTGCAGGCCCCTCTTTGACCCACAAAAGGCTCAACACCAAACAAGGGGAAAATATATTTAGCATTACTTCTCTTGATCAGGATTTATTTCTGAACCAGGAAAGTCCAGTCACATCTCTGTATATACACATGCATGTCTGTACATATGTGCAAAGACAACCAACCCCAAAGGTCAAACAGGACTGCCACTCCAAAATACAATAAAGCTCTCAGCTTAACTTCAAGGAAGAGGAAAAAGCAAATGATCAGAGAGAGCAAGAAAGCAAGAAAGACAGAGATAAAGAGAAAAAACCAAGGGGAAGATGATTTTCTATCAACAAAACAGCAGGGACAAATTCTAGTTCATCTCATCGGAAACATCTCCTTCATGTGCAAACACTGCCTGGAGCCAACACTAATCTCCCAGATTAAAGCCTTTTAATAGCAATTAGTCCTCTCTGCACTAACCCACTGGACACTCCACTGCATATTTGGGAAAGGGGGGAGGCTGAAGGGAGTGTCACCAACAGTTTAACTCATAAGTGCCCTGATGTGTCTAAATCCTTATCTTACACACACATTTATGCACAGGCCAGGACACCGTGCCAGTGAAACCTGTTTGGATTGCAGCAGAGAATGGGACCATGACAGCTAGATGTGGGTGTTGCATGTGTAAATACTTGGGTGAGGTGGATCAAGCCCAGATCCAGGAGGTAGAATTTCAGAATGGCATTATGGCGAGCCAGAAGCATTAGCCAGCTACAGTCAGAAGCACTGACTTACCACCAGCTCCAAGAACTATCCCAGCTGGCAACAAGAGACAACCACAGGCAACAAGATGTCCTTAGAGCTACCTTCATGCTACCAGCCTGCTGAACAGCCTTGGTACTGCTCCTCCCTGAGACACCTTCCAGCATCCCTGGAGGAAAGGAAGAGGCGAGACTTTTTCAAATTGTTTTTGGTTGGTTCATCTCCATATCCCATCAAAGGTCTTGTGTGATTTCTCCGTGAGGTTTACAGGAATCACGGGCTGCTGCCCCATCTGGGTCTGGCAGAGGGAGCAGTTCCCGCCTCCTGCACAGACTGCTATACCAAGAAAGACAGATCCTACAGAAAAGAACATCAGATTGCATATGAGTTCCTATTAACAAAGTGAGCAGCTTGGCTGAAATGACTGAGAGGGGGAAGAGGAAAGTAGAGGACACTGGTGCGAAACAATAGTCTCTGCACAGAGACTCTGAACTTCCCAAATGGCAAGCCAAGCAGAATTTCTTGGAAGGAGCCACATCAGCTGCCCTTCGAGCTATTAGACCACACAAACAGGACAGAGGAAAGCCTTCCATAAGGTGACTGTAGAGAGAGGAGGAAAAACTATTTTGAGCGGCTATTATCCCTTCCCCTTCTCTTTCCAGCAGTTGGAGCTGCCAAAACCCCTGCACAACCCTGTGGTGCCCCCCGCCCTGTAACACACACACACACACACACACACACACACACACACACACACACACACACACACCCCATCCATAGGGGTAGTGCAATTACTATTCAGGCTGGGGGCTGAAGATAGTCTCCTGGCCCTTCTTCTAATGTAAGGTTATTGTAATTGATATGAAGGTAATTGATAATGTGTTACGGTGAATAATGTCTTCAATTTTCTGCTAAATCCCATTTTTGTAGCCATCTGGGCTCCTCCAACTGCCCCCCTGGGACGCAGAGTAATAGATAGTAATTATTCTCAAGTCATTTACTTTTTCAAAGTGTTTAGTGCTTATCTGTTTTACAATTAAAATGGAAACGACCCTGATTCACTTCCTTTCTTTTTTATTTAAATAGCATTCACACACACACACACAGACACACACACACACACACACTCCTACACGCCCTGGAGCCTGGAGGGTGTGTGCATATTATTGTGCGAGTGCATGTGTTCATGCATATTATTGTCATGCAGAAAGACACACCACGGAGGTATGTACTTCATCGTGCACCTTCACTCTGAGGCGCTGTAAAGCACAAGCACACAACACTAAGAAATACAAACTCTCTTCCTTTCCGACACCCCCCTTGTCCCCATGGTGACGCGTGGAGTGAATGCCTCAAAACACCCCACAGGAACACCCCCAGGGAGTGATGCATCCAGCACACAACAATGCACACCTCAACACACCCAGAAACTACACACAGCACTACACACTTACCTGACCTTATCTGGGAACAAGATATTTCCACAGGATCAGCCAGTGAACAAGAAAGCAACTGTAAGTACATCAAAGTGATAGCATTCTACCCCAATACTGGTAATCTGTATGAAGATAAACCTGCAAGTTTTAACAACACAGACACAGTTACACCTGGAAGAATATAGCCAATCATATAAATGCAGATACCCATATTAATATACAGTAGATTCCAGAATATACATATAAATAAGGTAATGCAAGCTATTAAGGGCACCACCAATGAAAGCCTTACTTTGTGCAGTAGCTAAACCTATTTCAGTATATGATCCAAACCTCCCCAGTGTCAGCCCCTCTGAGTTCTGCCTCAGCTTGTGGCACGCCAGGTGAGACATAAATTAACAAATCCGCAATGTTTGCGGATCCACTGTGCTAGACTTAAGGATTTTTGCAACAGTTGTAGCCTAAGCCTTGGTAACTGATGCACAGGAACATCTGCAACTACCAACCACCTCAGTGAGAGTCTAACAAGGAGGGCTAATAGGAAAATGGTCCAGGAGCTTTCCTGAGGCCAATCTTTGGGTGAGAAAATCTAACTCATCTGAAGCATGCAGAAACAAACCCAGGGGAAATGCTGCTGTTTGTGTGATGGTTTGAGAAGGAACCAGAACCAGTGACTGTGTCAGACCCAGGCAAGTGTGTGGCCCGTAGGGCTTCAGAATGAGATTTTTCAACTAATCTCTGCCAGCATCTCCCATCGCCATCTCTGTCCCCAGCCTACAGGCCGCTCTCACTGCAGCAAAAATTACCTCACTGCAATCTTAAAGTTTCTGCCTTTGCCCCAGAGTCCTAGAAGGACATGTTCAGGCAGCTAAGACTGGCACTGAAGCCGAAGCTGAGAGAAGTGAAGATGGTGAGGCTCTTGGGACAGCCCTCCACAGAGTTTTATAGGCTCCAGGTTGCAAGCACTCATCCAGAACTCAAATATCAAGCCTTTTAAAGGTGGTTGGCCATGTCCAGTCATGATTCAGAACAAATGAGTGGCTGGCCTCTGAAAGAGCCTAGAATTCTGTATCTCAATACAGACTCAAAATTTAGGCAATTATTTGGGGAAAACCATTATGGTACTGAATTTGGATTATAAACCAGATCTTCCCAGACCAGTCACAACCCCATTACCTTGGAAGACAAATCATCCTGGGAGACAGGACAGGAGGAAGCAGGTGCTCCATCCCATTTTTTGCTCCCCAGAACAGTTGCTAACAGAGGCTGATACTTTCCCACAGCAAAATGGAGGACAGACACTGCCCCCTAGGATGGTATCTTATTCCCTTTATTATTCCCTTTCCAAAAGCCAGGATACCAAGCCATTGCCAATTTCAGCAGATGGACGAGTCAACCACGTATAATTAATTTAATTCTGTACATATATATATTTTTTTCCACATCTGAACAAGGGTGCATCAGATGACAGCTTTCACAACCAGCCCCTCAACCCATACCACCACCATCCCAGCAGAAATACAGCCAAGGCTTTCTTCCATTCTCCCAATAAGTGGCTGGAGCACTGCTGTCCTTTGCAGTCAAGGTGAGGGTGGCCCAGGGCTTTGAGCAGAAAGATCCTGTTGTTCTTTTGTTCAAGTTTATAACTGTTTGGGGCTGTGTAGGGTTTTTTCCCTCCTCTTCTGTCTCTTTCTGTTTCCTTTTTAATTCTTTTTAATGACTTTCCCAATGCAATCAGCAGAGGACCACGCAGAGACTGCTTCCCCCTGCTGAGAGGGAAACAAGAGTAAGGGAAAAGGGCACCAAGGGAACTGTTCACATCCTCTATTCATCTCTGCCAGCCTCTTTTCCCTGGTGACTAGCCCTACACAGCCCAGCTGTGTGGAGTTAGCATGGAACAAAGAAGAACCTGAACGAGGAAAATCTCATCCAGCACCACAGGATCTGGGTGTGCCAGCCATGTGGAAGAAATCCAGGGTATCTGACCCATGAGTGTGGCCTCTATGGTCCTACCACGAGGGCAGCAGTGTGGGCTGAGGAGAGCAAACATGGGTTGTGGTTTCCATGAGTCCAGCAGAAGTTCCCCAGACAGGGAGAGTGGCTGGAGCCCACTGCTCAGCTATTAGGAAACACACGTGAGAACTGCAGCTTGGGAAACCTGCTGCTGGGAAGCCAACAAGCATAAAAGAAGCAAGTTTAAGTTTAAGACTCCTTACCGTACTCATAAACTCTCTAGTCCAGGCACTCCCAAGCAATGCCATCCTTTGTTCCAGCAGCTCCCCCAGCTCCAGCCTGGGAATGAGCTCGGTAGAAGCCAGATGGTACTTCCTCCATCTGCTGCCTGGCACTTGGCTGCATATACATCAGGGAGCAGGGTGACTAGCTGGGCAGGCAGGACTGCAAGGTGGAAGCACTTTGCAAGGAAGCAAAGTTTGCTCCAGCTGGTTGCTTTTGGTGAGGACCTACCCCGTGTCCCACAGGCTCCATCTCAGCCAGCTGCAGGGAGTGCCTCACCTTGGCAAACAGCCTCTGGGCTGCACTGCGTGTGGGACAGCTCTGGAAAAGCAGCTGCTGCCATTGCAGGCTCTCCGGATTGCCAGGCTGCTGCTAACGAGCCATGCACCTTCCAGGGTTGCACGGAGAGGGGGAGAGCTCTGAGCTGCCAGTGGCTGGGCTGGAACACCAGGAGCTGGTGGCTGGTGAAAGCACCATGTGTTTACCGTACTACCTCTCTGCAAGGGACACCTGTCCCAAAGTGTCCCTCCTCTAGGAGGTGCAGGTTTAATCACTAGTTTTTCCAGCACCAAAGAGGAGCTATGATCTCTGTTGCACAGTATAACTGTTGTTTGATAATCAATTACCTTCCAATCAGGAAATTTCACAGCATTTTGTATCCAATAGCTTACTGCATTGCTTTCTCTTGGGAGAATATATAGCATATGCTATATGTTTTCATTTATTCTGGAGGTTTTCCATGGGGAAAAAGGAAAAACCTCAAAGTACAAATTCCTCTGAAGTTCCTACTGCCCTGCCAGCTTTCAGGCAGATGAAATGGATGGAGAGAAATGTATAAATGTAGGCTGGGAAAAGCAATGCAATGACCCAGGTACATCCCTGTTGAGACAGACTTCCAGCCCATCCCTGTCTGAGTTATATTCTGCAGCACCTCCAGCCAAGATCCCAGCAGCTGCATGGTGATCTCTGCTGGTGCTTCTATGCTCCATGAGTTAGCAAATGCTTTTACCACATCATCTCCCTCCATTCTAGTGATACTTGTTTCTCCCTGTTTGTTAGCAGGTGGGCACAGAAAATTGCTGCTTACCTGCTTCTTGATATCATTTATTCGTACACTGAGAAACCAAGCATTTTTGCACCCATGGTCCTCTCTACTTTCACATAAACCAGTTCCTCAACCTTCCCTCACAGGCTGTGGTTTCCAGCTCTATGGCAGCCTTCAGCACTACACAAGACTCCACTGCAGTAGGCCAGAGAGCTGCCGGGACCTCTCGTGTCTCAGCAGTGACCCTGGCATTGACAAAAAGCAGACCCAAACATTTTCTTACTGCAAGGGTGTGACATTACTGACTCCCACTCAGTCTGAGATCTGCCCTCCCCCCAGGCATTACACTAGTTCCTCCAGTCACACTGAGCCTTTGCATCTACTGAATATTACTCACCTGAATTTAGTTTATTTCTCCAGCATACCAACTTAAATGTTTTGAGTAGCAACCTTGATCTCCAAAGGACTTGCAACCTTCTTCTAGTTTGCTACCACCTCTCTGGTTGTTTCTCATTTTATTGTCAAAATCTCTAAAATATTGATCAGAAGAAGTTTCAGGCTAATTCCCTGCAAAAACTCCTCCCTTTTCAAGTAGTAACTGTATAGTAGTTTAGAGCCATGTTGTGTCCAGACACCAGTAACAGCACAAGTGGGAACATCTCCTGTGCTGGGACCTGACAGAACCACACCCCAAATGCAAAGGAGGCATTATAAGGGAAGCAGGCAGTGGAAATCAGCTCTGGAAAATCAGAATATAGGTTCAGTCAAGAATGACTGATAGCTCGAAACTGGTCTTAAGCTCAAGCTGGGGTAAAAATCTAGGGAATTCCCAGGGCTATACTTCCAGATGAAACACTTGTTGATAGCTATTCTCTTTCTGACCTAATGGACTGGAAGAGAGGAACAGAGAATCTGAAACCCTCAGCAGATTGCTTCCAGGTCTTGCTTTTCTCTTGCAATACACAGTATGTGTGGATGCCAAGCAGCAGCAGGGGAGAATCAGGGTGGTTGGATGATGTGCTTTCCTTCTGCTCTGCCATCCTACAGCAACACATCCTGGTGAAGGAAACCAAGAAGGAAAAGATCAGAGGTTGATAAAAGAAGACAAAATAGAAATGGGATATAGCAAAAGCTATATTTCTTGAAATATGCTTGAATAAAAGTGTTCTTAATGCTTGAAAAAGACATTGGCTTTATCAGAAGCTCTCTTCACAATATCTTAATTAATAAATCACATTTTTCATTTTCAGAAGTATTGGAAGTTTCAGAGGAATCCTCCATAAAAGCAATTCAAGAACTGCCAGATGTACAGCAAGGCAGTACTTTGAAAACAAATGCAAGTGCAGAAGCCTGTCTGCAAAGATAGTTACACAACTGGGTTGAAATAGCAGCACAACAAAACATAGAAGAGTATTTACAGCAAGTGACGATTTCCTGCTTACTGCAATATATTTATCAGTCAGTCTTTTCCTTGGTATGTGATGCAATCTCCAGGAGTTTTGGGGCTGCAGATTGACAGACTGTTCTAGGTGCAAAGCCAAAACAATTAGATCCATGTGGACACTGCACAAACTCCGAGTTGCACAACCCCATGGGCCTGTCCAAATGAAGCAGAGACAATGGCAGTACAAATGTCCTGTGAACAAAGCAGCAGGGAGATCTGGCAGATACTGGGACAGTGGCACACTGACTGTTAGCCAGTGGGTCCATGGGCCTGGCAGCTCTGGTCTGTGCAGTACAGCTGTGACCACTCACACCCACAAAGTGCTCAGGCCTTTGAGCCAGGACAAGGCTCTTAGGATAACTGCTGCTCTCAGTGCCCAGGAGGAGAAAGTAACACCAAAACTTGAGTGTTCTTAGCACTGCACCATGGGACAGGCCAACCAGGACTGCTGCAGACTGCTGCACAGCAACCTGCCACTTCCAGGCACTCCAGACCCATCCTAAGCAAAACCATCCCACATCTTTGCTGTCCTTTCCATTGGAAATTCCTCTAGTGAGTAACTTCTGTTTCAGCATGTCACAGACCACAAGGCAGAACCAAGGTCAGGCTGAGAAGTCAGTGCATACTTTGGCATCTGGATTAACAAGACCCACAGCGGCTACGACAGTGGCTGATCCACCAAAAGCCACTTGTCCAACATTTCACAGTCAGAGGCTGAAGGCCCATGGACAAGCTTAAATAAGCCTTGGGCCCATGGGTGGAGATTACAGGAAAGACTGCTCAGGCTGGTTAAGGCCTATAAATGTAAAAAAAACTTTACCAAGGATAGATACCTTTGCTGAACTTTACCAGGAATTCAAGTGAAACTCAACAAGAACCAAGAAACCTGAGATTGCTTCTTTGCTTTCTAGTGTCAAGAGCTGGACCAACAGATATCCACCCTGGAAAGTACAGGGAACTTTCAGAAGCTGTGAAGTAATCACAAAAAAAAAAAAGTCACAGTCCTCAAGATGCCTAAGTTTTGGGCACAGTCCCATCCTTTTACCTGTTCTTTGGTTTCCTCAGCCTAGCAAATAGGCTGCTAACACTGACTTTAGGGGGTGCTGTTGGAGTTAGAGTTCCCCAGTACTGCTTCAGAGAGAAATGAACGGCAACCCCATGTGCCAAACTGGACCCATATGTCCTAGGAGGGATGAAAATCTTGGCAATGCCACCTGCTCCATTCTGGTGGGAGGGCTGAGGCATAAAGAAAGCTGAGACAAACTGCAGCAGTGAATTTGTGCTCCTGCCATGTCTCATTCCACCTAGGACATCCCCTTTCCATGTTCCCTGAGAGATAAGTTGTCCACTGAAGCACCTTCATGATGAAGGGATGGCAGCATGAACACAAACTTGGTCTCTCTTGTCACTTGTTAAGAGAGATTCATTCCTCAGAGTTATGTCCAGCTCTGGAGCAATATTCAGAGTTCCCTTTTGCCAGTATGATTCCAGCTCTCTCCCTTGGGAGCCTAATGAAGCCCATATTGATCCTGGGAACACATCCCAGATCCAGCTGAAGGCCACACCTTCAGGCCAGCATCACATCACGGAGCAGAGCAGCCGTGACCAAGAGTCAGGCACTGCACTGAGGTCAGCCGAGGTGAGGCAGGAACTGAGACAGAGCAGGGCCCCGTCCCCTGCACATGTCCCTTCCCTCCTCCTGGCAGGGCAGCACCCAGGGGTCAAGGTGCTCTCTCTCAATCCCTTTTCCCTGACCTCCATCCTCCTCCACACCCCCCGGACACACCACCCTGTGCAAGCCAGCTGCAGCGCAGGGTGCGGGTCTGTCCTGGCCCCTGGTCCCTCCTGGGAAGCCCGCTCCAGCCTGCCCAGTCATGGATCAGCCGGGGCGGGGGCTGAGGCGTGTCCCCCGAAGATGACTTCAGATGCATTCCAGCGAGCCTGGCAACCTCCCGCACACACAAATAAAAGGAAATGAGAAACTTGGCAACAAAGAAACTGGCAGGGAAGCCACAGAGGCACACAGGAACGGGAAAAGAGATTAAACACAGGCTCAAGAGCCCCAGCGTGCTGAGCCTTCCTCTCTAAAGCCTCCCTTTAACTTTGATGGGGGGGCACAGGAGTCTTCTTTTCACTTGAAAGGGCAAGAGGAGGGGCTGGATAAAAGGGGTCCAGCATTATCCGGAATTGAGAGCACAAGAACACGCTACAAAGCTTAGAAAAAGAAAAGTGCAGGCACACAGCTTCCCTATATACTTTCCTTGGTGGAAATCAGGAGCTGAGATCTGAATCTGGCCAGAGAAGAGATCAAAGTGGAGACGTTACAGGAGGAAGTTTAATAATGCAAAGTAGTTTGATGAATGCTCTTCCCAAGTTCCTGCCTTTTTTTTCTTCTTTTCAACAATACAATAACATGTATTTGAGGCCCTCCAATTTATAATGGCAGACACTGACTTACATTGATACTACCTGCTATCTAAGAGTCCATCCCAAAACATTAGACCACGTAATTGTGTTTCTTTGTATTAGAATAACTCATAAACCTGCTGTGGTGCTTAGACCTTTGTCTGACAGTGGAACCATTTAAATCAATCCACTGCAAGACTGAGACAGAATTCACCTGCAGGTTGTAGCCCAGAGTCTACAATGTACTTTGACATCTGCGTTAGGACCAAGGAAAAGCCCGTGCTTTGTACGTCATGAGCTGTGTGGTTTCCTGTATGGAAATATATGTTGTGGAGCTGACTGATCACAGATGTAACATCTACCTTGCTCTTCATCTATCATTAAACTTCAGGCACTTAGCTGGATCTGGAGTGGGGAAGAAGACAACCCTTTCTATCAAACAGATAGAACCTTTCAGAAAGTAAATGGGAAACACCCACAAAAGCCCCACACAAGCCCTTCTCTCTGGATGAGAAAGGACACACACTCTCTATGTAGTTACAGCAGTACAGAACTACAGGCAAAGTGTTTGTACCAGGCCTGAGAAGAGCCCAAAGCAGTTGTTCCTCCAGAGCTAAAGTCTGATTCCTTGGATGAGCTGGTTTCCTCTTCTGAAAAACACTGGGATGTCAAAGTATTGTTAGTAGAGAATCAACTCATTCCTTCCAGACACACACACATCACACACTTGGAAAATTATCTTTTTTTTGTATTCTTTAAACAATCACAGCTGATATAAACAAAATGTCAAGGGGATCTATGGGACTCAGAGGCTCTGTCCCACCTCTGAATGATCTGGCTGTATAGACTACCCTGGCCTGTGTCACAGGACTCCAGGAGCTACTTTGGAGGATCTTCTCCCAGCAGACACCATCTCCCACTGATACACAGTGGTCTCAGTTCAACAGCAGCGCAGCACCACAGTTGCCTGACATCCACATACCATGAACCACCTTAGTAGGTGGGCTGGGACAGCAGTGAGAAAATGGATTAGGATTGAGACAGTAAGCTCCACTGGGACTTGAATACTGGATATCTTCTCCACTGTCTGGGTCTGTGAATCAGGACCAGTGCCAAGGAAGTGGGATCCCAGTGCACTGGGAAGAGTCCCATCCGGTATACTTGCCTGGTGATAAAGTGAACCAGTGAGCCTGGTGATAAAGTGGTGACTGCAAAGTTTAAAGTGCCTGGCCATTCTACACAGAGGAGTGGAAGGCTGGTCAGGTATTCCTGTGTCCTATTCTAAAGGTGGATAGCAGGTGCCTGTTCACACTCCCCATCACAATTGGTTCAGACAGCATGTCAGAGGTGCCATTCTTTCCAAGTGCTGAAGGTCTATGTCCAAGCTTCTGCTGAAAAGAAGGAAAAATGAAGCACAGAGAAGCAAATTTTTCAGTGGGGTCTGCAGCATTCAGCATCAGGTGAGAAGTTTTCCTTCATAAGTTCATTCACAAAGAGTCAAGAAGTCCTGCTGGTTCTTTTAAATCCCTAAACTCAGAACAGACAGAGGATTTCCAAGTCAAAGGCATGGATTCCTGACTATATAAACACAGTGGTTCCCAAGATAGTCTTATGCTGAATCAACAGACAAAGAACTTTTTTCCAAAATAGCCATACATTGCAAAGTTCAAGCAGTGGGACAGTCTTTTTAAGACACTATGAAGCAATCAGAGTAAAGCTGGGATATTTTGTCTATTTCAGCTACTGTATTTTGGTACCTGCTCTGGACCTCAATTTCCCCATCTGGAGAATGCAAAATAGATTCCTGGGCTTCAGGCTTGGTCCCCAGGTCTGTTTTGCCCAGATCCCCATGGGAACTTTCATCCCCAGCGAGTGGATGCCAGTGACTCTCCATATTCACACCATATTCCACCAGGAATGTCCACCATTCCCATGTGCAGGGCTGAATCCACCCTCATGTGGTCCCACCCTCCATTCCTATGTTTGCCTGTCTTCAGGAAACCTGAGCAAAGAGGTGGGAGCATAGGACAGAAAAGAGAAGGAGCTGGGCCTTACCTCTGGCTTAGATTTTCTACAAGATGCAGGGACAGAGTTCCAAAATGCTCAGTTTTCCTTTCTGTAAAACAGATGAGCTGTATTCTTAGCCTCCTTTTGCCAAGGGGTAATACTTCCTCTCCCACCACCTCAGTCCCCATGGCATGCACCAGCAGCCAGAGAAATTGAGAACCGTGACCACCTTGTTCATGGCTTCTGGCCCTCTTCACATCTTACTTAATCTGCAAAAATACTGACCTAAAACTGAGCTCCCTGGCCTGGAAAAATGAGGCTATTGGAGCTGCCCTGGCAAGGCTGTGTGGCAGTACTGTGGCATCACATCTCTGTCCTCATAGGATGTGGGCTGCAAGCTGACTCCGCTTAGAGAGAACATTAACTACACCTCTTTATTATTGAGAAGAAATTTATTGGAGACATCCTTCCCTCTCTCCAGCTTCTCCGTTACCTTCGCAGAAAAGTAAACATTTAATTTTTTTTGTTGTTAATAGATTTAATGTTCATTTGTCGGTAGCCTAGGGGCAGGAACGCATGACATTTCAAATAATTGTTGTTTCGGGGGTATCCTCTGGAGGAAAATGCTGCAAAAGTGTGGAGAAGATTTAAGTAAATTACTGTGTCAGCTTCTATTTATTCCTTACATGATTGCCAGAGGCAGGGCTGCGAGATAACCATTAGACGCCCAGCCATAAAACAGGGAAGCAGAATTTCAAAAAGCCAGAGTGCCATTACTGGAAAGTTAGTGTGTAACATGTTAAATTATCCCCAAAGTAGGGGGATATAGGAGGGGGGAGCCACGTGTCTAAGAGTGAGAGAAAAGGAAAGGAGAAGAATAGAGACTGCGTAACTGCAGGGAAGGAGTTTCTCCATGAGGAAGGAGTGAAAGATTAGATAGATAGATAGAT
>VXAX01005205.1:577804-637448 GCA_013399835.1 Leptocoma aspasia | reverse complement strand
TGCACCTGTGTGCGGCACCCCCGCCCCGGGCACCCCCGCCCTGCGCCCCTCGCATGTGGCGCTGTCCATCCCGCTGCGCTCCGGAGTGTCGGGGTGTGCTTCATTGGCATTACACTGAGTAGAACACTGCTTACCTCAGGGAGGCTCCTAGACTTGCAGAAATATTTTAAAGTCTGATTTTTCTTTTTTTTTTTTCTTTTTAATCCACAGAATTTAGCATAAATTGCTCAAAAGATTGATGAAGGCATGCTTTAGAACTCTACTTTATTCCATTTATTGTCATGAGCTACAGTTCATCCTTCTGCCTGGACAAATGAAGCTAATAATTACTGAAAAATTACGTTAATTTTTTTATGCACGAGTGATCTGAAATGTATTTGGAAATGTATGACTGTGGAGTGCTCATCTAGTTAATACAAATCAAGTGTGGAATTGCTAATTCCCCTATGCTTATTCTGTACTAATATTAGAATTGCCTTTGTGGGACAGAAAGATTCAGCCCTGTCTGATGTAGCCTTTTGCCCCTGGCAGGGCCATAGCTCTCGGCTCATTCAGGAGGGAGAAGAAATGCTGTGCATTTTGAACAACTTTTGCTTTAAGCTTGATCTAGAATCACAGACCTCTGCTATCTGCACTTTATTGATTTCAAGTGAAACTGAAGTCAGGCTGAACTCTCCCTAAATGCAGTAGAGGTCTTAGTGTGGATTTTTTCCTCTGTGGGTCATCTTTAATATATGCAGTAGTTTTCTCAGTGGTACTTGTGGCAGTGCATTCCTCAGATTGAACATATACTGTGGACCAAGTGGAGTTACAAGTGGACTGAATTTTCCCTCTTTTCAAAATAGCTAAGCACATAGAGTTATTTCTGGTATTTCCTACTATATCCACTGTGACTGTCAGACCTTATCTTACTGTAACATTAATTTTATGTTAATGTAAATATTTTCCTGTGATTTTTCTTTGTAGATTAAAACATATTTTCCCCATCTTTCTTCATATGAATCTGTTGTTCCTAATTGTTCTGGTTGCCCTCTTTGACCTTTTGTGTTGCAGAGCTGGTGTCTTTGAGATGAGCAGAGGGAGCCTGCTGTTGTCAGTGAAATTATACAAAGCCATTTTAATTTATCCACATTATTCTTTCTTACCTTTCTTAATTTGCCACAGCAGTTTATTTGCTCTGTGATGCTTCATGCTGAGCAGATGTCTTCATTGAGCTGTTGATTCAGCTAATTCTTTCCCCTTTGCTGTGTACAAGTAGTTTAAATTATTTCTTCCAATTTGCATTATCTTGCACTTGAAGGTGTGATTTTTCATCTTGAAATATGTAACTCGCTGTACTCCAGGATTGAAAAACTAGTCTACAGCTGTGACATAGCAAAAACTGCTTTTAATTTATTTTGAGTCAATGTGAGGTTGTTAAATCAGGTGGTTCTCAGTGTGTAAAGTTAAACTAAAGGTAATACCAGCTACTTGGTAGGTCAATGAGAAATGTTTTTTCCATCCAGCAACTCCTTTTTCATGTACTCAAATGTGTTTTGGTGTTTTTAGTTTTTGTTTTGTTTGTTAGTTAGTTTTTCTGGAAGTGCTGACTACTTGCAGTGCACCTGGAACAGCAGCTAGAGTTGTGCATGCATAGCACTTCTGAAAAATAGAGCTCATTTTTT
Source organism: Leptocoma aspasia (assembly GCA_013399835.1). NCBI lineage: Eukaryota > Metazoa > Chordata > Aves > Passeriformes > Nectariniidae > Leptocoma > Leptocoma aspasia. The sequence continues at coordinate 635,784 of VXAX01005205.1, read as the reverse complement.
GACCCAAAATTGGAGGTGGCTTTTGAGAATTGATATCCTTATCTCTGTAAGACTTCCTACTTATATAAAAGGGAACCTACAAAGCTGAAGGTTGAAGAAAAGCCTTCTTTTTCTGAAGAAAAAGGATGAAGAAAATGTTTCAGGATGTTCTAATGTAAGCTGTTAATTTGTTACCTTCAGCATCACTGCGGGTGTGTGACACACACTTGAGGAAGATGGTGGGGTGATCTCTGCCCGTTGTGAAGTTTTATCTCTTGAATGAGTTGGAGACCCATGAGGAAGTTGTGGGTTCCCTATTTGGTTTATCAAGTGGTTGACTGTATTTCATGCTCAAAGGGCTGAATTTACTGTTCAAGGCAGGGGGAAGGAGTTTCACACCAAGCATTTCCTCTGATGCATCAGGTGCTGTGCTTTCCCTAGCAGAAGGCAGCCACTGCTTCCAACAGGATTATGCATCTGGGTCCGTTTGCTTTGCAAACACTGATGAAAATTATCTCATACCAGTGTGGCAAAGATCAGTTTGTCTTCTGAGTGTTGGCTTAATGACAGAGAAACTGACAGAGTCAAGAGTCCAGCTGACTGAGCACTGTTGGGAAGCAGACTTTGTGACCTGGTGCCACTCAAACCCAGTGCCTTCAAAGAAGGGCTTGAAAGGAACATTTCCGCCTTCCAGCTCTTCAAGTACTTCCTTAATCCTTGCCAGTAGGGTCATGGGAATGCAGTAGTGAGCACTGACACTGACTTGTGAATCCAGGCCTGCAGGGAGGGCTTGGGCATGATTCCCTCTGTGTTGCAGGTAGTCCTGCAGCGTGGCTTGCCTCTGGCAAGTTTGCAGGCAGGGTGTGAGCACTGCTTCACCACTGCAGTGCTCAGGTGCTGTTTCCTGTGGTGGCATTTCGGCTTGAATTCAGGAGTGCTTCTTCCCATCCAGTTGTTGTTTGTACTACAGGAGCCTCTTTGGACAGTGTTTCCTGGCAGTCAGAAGGATGGTATTGCAGAGACAAATTCCTTACTTGCTGTCCCCCCACTGTATTCAGACTTTGCCCATTCCCTCTTCAAAATATGGATTTGTAAAATTCTGATGTGGGCTATGCTGTGTGTCCTCAGATGCCCCTCTGAAATCAAACCTTGGCTTCCTTACTCCACTCCATGCCTTATGGAGGGATGTTTTCAATCCACTGATTTTGGTGCCACAGCACCTGTTTACCTCAGAGGCCCTGGGATGTTGATGCAAGCGTGGTGTCATCAGAACTGGTGTTTCTGCCCAGGGGTGTCCTGAGCAATTGGTGATGGAAGAGGTGCTTGTTCTGTTGTTGACCATTTCTTTTGCCTTTTGGTGATGGAGTTCCTTGAATTCCTCTGTTTCAGTAAAATAGAGGGAGTGATGTATTTCTTCAGAGTTTTTCCATTCACAGACCTCCAGCCACAGCTCTGGTTGCAAATTGCATTGCGCTAATTAGCATTGCCTTAAATTTCTTGATGCAGGCAGGGTCACTTTGGAAGTAAGTTGTTGTTTACCTTGTTCCTGCCACATTTTCAAGCTTGTGAATGGCAAAAAACTGTGATAGCAAAGCAAGTCTTTAGTTTTGGCAGTGTGCTAACTGTGAGTAGCATTGGTGAAGGGTGCTGTGAATTTCAAGCTTGCATAACACAGATAACAAAGGTAATTTAATTAGTTACTGTCGTGATGATGTCCTGTCTGTTGTCTGTGGGTTTAGTCATATAGCCTGTTTGCTGGGTGACTGCAAATAGACTCTTTCTCTCTCCCTCCTCACTTTTCCTGGATATGGCACACCATGACTGTGTGGTTGTGCTGCTCCAGGATCAGCTGTGTGCTGGTTTGTTCTGGTGCTGCCTTCCTCTCGCCTCTTGCAGATCACTTCCTTTCTGTGTGAATCTTGCTCCAGCTATTAAAATTAAACTTTGTCTCCTATCACCTGGCAGAAGAATGTGAGGATTAATTAGTTAACATTTGTGCAATGCTTTGAAGATAACAAATGCCCTATAAAGTGCTAGAGATTTTCAAGTGTCATCTTTTGCCCTCTCTTCCTTATAAATTCCATTAATAGTGTTTTTGTCTCCTTTTTATAGTACCTCCTACGTACTTCTTGAGTAGGTGGTATTTCTTTAAACTTCTCGAAAACCCAAATTTTAGTGGGGGATTATGTGGCATATGCTTTCTTTGCTCATGCCCTTAACTTCTGTAGTCAAATGTGCTCGTTCAGAGGTGATATCTGAAATATTATTTCATCAACAGCTTGTTTAATATATATATGGTGCCAAGTCTGGCTTGAAGAGAGAGAGCTTCACATTCATAAGGAGAAAGTTCTTTGTCAACGTTAGTAATTGACCCTATTACAGTCAGTTGTTAATTAGTAAATAGTTGCACAGGTTTTCCTTCACAAAGCATTCAAAACCCAGTGATAAACCATAAAATTAATTTGCTGCTCAGAGCCCTTAAGAACATCCTTTAGTATAGACTATTATGCCTGTAGCTTAAACCCCACTGTGTAAGAACAATATGAACAGTAGAGTCTAGTCAAATCTTGACGTCTCCATGGTATTTTTTGCTACATTCTATATTTGGAAAGTGAACATAGCAGGCACCACCTTAAGTGGAATGTCTTATTTGTAGCTTTCTTCAGCCTAAGGTAGCAAGTACTAAGACACTCTTTGTCAGGATTTTAATTTGCCTTCCTTTGAAAACAAAAGAAAGTATGACACTTACGTCTTTTCAGATATGACCCCCTGCAACAAAATGTCAGTAGTGCTTCAGGTTTTTAATTTCTGGAACGGCTTGAGGTGAGACAACTGATACGGATTATGTATGCAGTGAGAACGTGCTCTTCCACAGAGCTTGTGGGAATGAACAAAACCCAGGAAGTGTCCAGTGGGCATGTCTGCAAATGTAAATCCAGTTGGTCTTGCAGTGCAGAGGTTGTTGATTTTCCCGTGTGTCTGCTGGAGCCCTCCTCACCTGGCCATCCCGTGCTGCTGTAGGTGTGGGAGTCGCTGCTCCCCACTCAGACCATTGGTGGCTTTTTGGATTGGTCACAGACATCACTGAGCAGCCTTTGTGCTGGGAGTCCTCAGCAGGTTGCATTTTGTGAACCCCTGCAGGGGCAGTTGTCAGAAGACGGTCTTGTGATTCCAGTGGGGTTGCAGAGACTACTGCAGGGGCCACTTCAGCTGTGACCCCTGAAATCTAGACCCAAGAGCTACTACCCTTTCTCTTCCCCAGTCCACAAAGTAGTTTTTTACCAGGCTTCCTTGAGGTACCTTTGGGTAACAGGGCTAACCTGTCTCCTCCCATCTGATTTGATTAAAATGTTTCTACAGCTATTTTAGATATTAATCATGAACGAAAGAAGGGGACTGTCCTACTTATCACTATCCATCTTGGAAGGCATTTGTTACAAATGGCTCAGTGATCAAAGCAGCACAACCCTGAATGTAAATAGCAGCAGAGGGAGGGCTCCTGAGTGAAAAGCAAGCAATTATTGCACAAGGTCAAGAGTGGTTTGTATGATGAACAAAGATAAAACATCTGCAGTCAAACTGTGATTCTTGTGAGCAAGGAGGCTTTTGATTTGAACATCTTGTATTTTTCAGTGGGAAGGAACTGGGGGGTAGGAAGCAATGGGTCAGTTTCTCCCTTGTGCTTGCCCGGAGATGACTTAGATCTGGTATTGTCAGTACATACACAGTGTCTGCACCACGGGACCTGGCTGGGTCACCAGCTGATCTGCAGATTTACAAACCTCTGTCACCACAGAGGTGTCCCTTCAAGTCAGCCTTCTGAAGTTAAGTGCACAGTCCATCACAAGGCTCATTTTTGGAGCTGAGTGGGAAAGGAAAGGTGAGATTCTGTCNCTACTCTCCTAAAGAAGTTAATAATGAATTAAAATTCAGTCATCTCCATTAGTGCTTGGAATTTTGAGGCAGGTTTCCTCTTCAACCAGACTCCGATAAAATGCCTTGTCAGACACAGTCTGTTTCATATGCACAGGATTGCTGATTGATCATATTTACAACGGGTTGAGTGCTGTTGTCCCAAAATGAGAATGACACCAGTGGATGGCTAAACTAAGGCAGAAATCTGAGTCAATGTCTTCCTGAAAAAGTAGTTTAGAAATTGTGGTCGAGTGTAAGTCCCTTCCGAGCAGGAGTTGTGCTGGAGTCTGTTGTCACAGCCCCAGCTATTCTTGATTAATAGTGTGCAAATTAGCTGCTAATTATACATGTGTTAGTGTGTGCATAAAAATTGCATGTTGACACATGGATTCAAGCACCTAAGCACTGTTTCCAGCTACATATCCATTTATACTTTTTATGCATTATTTGTGTCCAGGGAAGTATATATTTCCAGCTCTTGAGCTGGAAATAGGAGAAATACGGAATAGTTTTTCTGTCCAATATACAATGCTACTCTTCTGACAGAAATCAAAATTAAATAACGAAGATCTATTTTCTTGTTTTTAAAACCATGTGTTTTTATTGCCCTTGCTGTAAAATAAATACATAAGTAATTCTCCAGATATGCTGCTTATCCTTAGCAAAAGACCATGCTGTCACAAAGCTTTTGTGGAGAGCAACTCATAAATTAGGCTGGGTTCTGTGGGAGCAGTAGTTAAGCATTTATCACATTTAATTTGAATAATAAATGTAAAATATGAAAATACATTCTTGTGGCTGTTTGAAAGATATTCCCTTTTTTCATTTTAAAATGAGATTCAGAGAAGAGTAAAAACTTGAGAAATAAACTCTGCTTTCTCATATCCTTGATAATTTTGAGAAAACATGGCCTGAGGGATGACCACATTTTTCAATAGTGTCAGTCCTGGAAGTATAATTAGCAAATAGTTATTTGCCTGTAACTCTTTGCCTCTGGGTTTTTGAAAGCTCAGATCTTCCTTGGGTACCAATTCTAAGGAGTGGGGTTGTGGAGTGTTTACTGCTCTTTAACACATGCATATGTTTGGCAGCTCTGCAAGGAATTACTAGAGAGTGGCAAAAAAAAGAAAATTAAACCTCTTTGACTGATCAGATTTCTGCCACCAAGCTTGCAAGATCGTATATTTAAATACGTACTTTGAAGAACAGAGGCAGCTAGAACACATGGGGGTTTTGTACCTTGTACTTGAATAGCTGTGTCTTAGCAGTTTTGAATTGACTGTCTTGAGGATTTGGTTTCACTTATGTTTTACTTGAGAGTCTTTCATGCATCTCAGACACTGTGGTCATGTGACTGATGTGTGACCTACGCCATAAAAATGCTGTGAAAATAAATTCAGATTGCGATCTTGAGCTGGGGAAAATCTGCAGACTAGAATTGCTATGAGATTTGCATTTCATAGTCTGCCATGTGTAGTCTGTATTTTTTTGACGGTCTCCACCAAAGTTTCCTGCATCTGAGAGCACCAGGTGACAGTCATGTCACCGAGCCAGCCATGGTTAAGGACCTGTTATGATAGGCAACTGTGCAAACACAGCACGAAATAAAATAGACCTTGCCTCAGTTTTGTTGCAGTTTCTCATTGCCATAACTGGCAAGGGTGGCAGAGATATTGCACATGTTGGTCCTATTATGCCTTTTACTTTAGCAGGTATCGAGGTGGGCAGCTTCTTGAGAAAAATACTTGGAGCATTTCTAAACTTTTCGGAGGTGGTTGTGAATAGATTTTAAAGCTTTAGGATGCTCAAGTGACAAGAGAGTTTAGCTTGTTTCTTATTTATAGATTTCCATATGTGTGAATGTAGCACTTCCTGACGCATATTAAAAGAGTCTTCCTGCCCAGGAGGGACTGTCACCTTTCTTGACCTCTTCTTTTTTTACTATACACTCATCTCCTCTTGTGCCCTGGATTTAAACAAGAAGCAATGTGCTTGATTGGGCAGTGCCTGGTTGATGAGCTCTCCTGCAAAATGTCTGGACTAAATCTACCTGAGTCATGTCCTACAAATAAATTCATATAGCACAGTACATGCAAATTAGCTTCATCTTTGCTGCTCCCTCACCTATGGGCTGTGCAGGAACACCAGTTTGGTTTTCTGTGGAAAAGTGTAACTGCTTCCATAGAATTCTTTTTTCCCATCCTCTTAATTTTACCTTGTTGCCAGAACTAGTGGCTGTAGCCCTGGTGGGGCTGCAGCTGCTGGTACAGTCATCACTGCTGTGACAATAGAGCAGGGCAAAGCAGCCCCGTGTTTGGTACTGGCATCTGAAGAACTGACTCCTTGATATCCCTTGCCTTCAACAGAGCTGGTAGGGAAGGCAGAGGTTCTCCTGGAAGTTTAACCATAAACCAGCCTCTTGTTTATTCCTGGGGAGGGTATTGATTAATTTCAGCCAGAGAAAGCTGGAGAGTGCGGAACTACTTAATTCTTATCAGTTTGCAAATATCATATAGTGCAAAGGCGAATTGGGGCTGGTGAATTTCTCTGCTCAGCCAATAACCTCCCAGTGTTGCTGCGGCTGCCTTAGACGTGCAGGCAGGGCATTTCTGTCCAACTCGGTGCCTTTGGCTTGGAACTTTTGGGTTTTATAACCAGGAAAGGCTGCAACATTAATCTTAATTAAAGGGAGATGATGATTTATTCAGCTGGGCTGACTGGTGTGCTTATATGCACAATGCCTTTCCCAGTGGGTTTTGGGCTAAACCATAGGAACAGAGAGAGCTACTGTAGTAAAACTGCAGGAAAATGAGTAGCACGTATTGATTTGATACCTGGAGAGGAATTGGGCAAAGAAGCAGTGGATATATACAATGTGACATGCATCTCCCTCCAAGCGCCTGCTGTTCCACCAGCACAGCGAGTTTTCTGTTAGTGGCAACACCAACAAGGCAGTAGTTAAAGCTGTCATTGTTTTCAGAATCCAATTTTTTGAGAGGTTTACAGCTCTGCCATTATAAGGAAAAAAATAAAGAAAAAAAAGAGAAAATTCCTGAAACTGGCAGAACAGCCTTTCTAGCTGGAAAAGACATGGAATGCCTATACCTTAAAACCATTAAAACGGTGTAGGTTGGAACAGAGCTCAAGATCATCTCATTCTAACACCCCTCTTCTGAGCTATTGGTAAGCACTTTAAATAAAATTTACAGTATCATTTGGTGTCATGTTGAAGGTGGCTTTTGTGGAGTGTTTTCGTCCAATTGCTTCTTTTTGATAGAGAATTCACAGACTAGAGTATCCTTAATAGAGTCCAGTTTTTTAAGCCAAACAAGCAACCTGTAGTTTCACTTTTTCCCTGTGTTCAGCCTGAGTTTCAGTTGAGCTTATTCTTCGGTCCTGTAACTCAAGGCATAAACAAAGCTGTAAGACACTTGAATAGTTACAAAGATTGAGGTGAAAGGAAGAGTTTTAAAAAAATACTTAGCTTTAAAGAGATCTGCCCATGATGTTGGATTATTTTCTCCTGTGCTGCCCCTGATATTGATGGTTTTGGGCAGGACTATTCATGTCTGTGTCACCTCACTTAGCCCAACTGTATTTGCCTGCTTTGGTTGACAACACCATGTATTCATCTCAGAAAATACACAAGTGATTCACATACGTCAGCCTGGAGTAGGAAGGTTGAGCTCTGGACATCTGGGTTTAGAAGATTGTGGGTCTTTTGGTTGCATTAAAGCATCAAGGACATTTGTGCTGAAGGTAGAGGCTGACTTGCAAATGTGCTCACTTTCTTCTCTGGTCAGTGGGGCCCACTGGTGGGATTCCTGCCTGCAGGGTGGGATAACTTGTTCACTATTAGATTTTATGTTATAGGTGTATTTTCTAGTAACTTCTAAGTTCTCAAGCATCCTGGTTGTTTCAAGGATGATCTCCATCTCGGCTCAGCTTCTCTCCATTACCTTGTGTGTCCCAGGATTCCCCTCATGCCCTTTTCTTTTCCACATGTAAAGACTTCTGGCATTTATACAGTCTGCTTTGTAGGTGCAGGTTTTGTTTCTGAGCATCAGTGACTGTGGTGCTTGGAAATAGATGAATTTGAATGAAGTGTGTGCCTGGGGCTGTGTGTTCTGACTTCATCAACTTAGTCCCTTCTTTAAATGCTGCATGATGTAACACATGGGATGCAAGAACAGCCTTTTATTTCTTCACATCCACGGTGGATGTATTTTCCAGCCTGGTTGGAGTAAGGCACAGTCAAAATCAGTTCTGTAATTAAGGAAATGTTGAACCCCTTGTGTGTGTTAGGCAAATGAGCTAAAGCTTTTAGCCAAGCAATTAAGTGTTAAGGTTTTACTGTAAGGTGAATGGAAACTAGATAATTTCTCCAGCTAAGCTTCCCTTAATCATTCCATTAGCACGAATTCCGTACAGTGCAGAAGGGAAGCAGCATAGCCTGATGGATAAGATTATTATTATATTATTATTGTTGAAGATTATTGCAGTAAGAATAAGCAGTAAAGGCCCCATCTGAGGTTATGGTCATAATTGGATAGGAGCTTTACTTTATGACAGTCAAACTCTGCTCTGTAACTGTCATGATTTAAATAGACTGAAAGATGCAGTGAAAAAAACTTGTTTGCATAGATTCAGAACTGAGATGCAGAGAGATTAAATGCTGTGTCTTCCATGTGGCCAGTGGAACAAGGCACTGCTGTATGTGTGTGTTTGACGAGGTGTGGGCACAGGGAAACATGAGCCGTGCTCCACTTTGGAAGGGTGGGTGGGAGAGGGTTGTGCTTAGTGCTGTAATGCGGATGCTGGATTGCTTGCATTTTCTGTTCTCATTTCCTACATCTGCTCCCTGTCAGTGTGGGTTATTTTAACTTCATGGCTGTCGTCTGTAGGGTATCAAAGTACTGGATTGAGTTTGCAGCATATTCAGACATGTAGGGACAAGAGTGCTCTCAAAGTGGCAATTTGCTGCTTCTCTCCGTAAAGTATATTAAATTTACATAAGGATTGTTATTTGATTATCTGACTTGGGAGCAAACTTTTAAAGGGGGTGGCATCTTAAGTAAAACCCATATTCCTTGATACTGTGTTCATTTTTCCATTTAAGGGTACTTGTTAGGAATGTACGGCCCAGTTTCAATAAATCACATGCCTGGCATTTTTTCTTTTGGTTTTGATGATCAAATCAGTGTAATAGCCTATTTAAGGCAGCATGTCTCAAGATTATAAAAAAACATGACAGCAGTTTGCAAAAGCAGGTTGTCTTTGTATTTGTCACTGATGTTTTTGGCTCTCTGTTTCCCTAGGCATTCTTGCCGGCATTCGCGTACTCATTGAAGGTGTCTCCACTCATAGAAAAAATAAGTGATCACAAGGATTTTAAGAAGCTTCTCAGGACACGGAATAATGTACTAGTGCTCTATTCCAAATCTGGTAAGTCTTTTTTTTTTTTTTAATGTTACAGCTCTTTGTGCCCAGCAAGGTGTGTACTAGGGGGCTTCTATGTGACTGCAAGGGCTTCTTTGGGACTGATGTCCTTTGTTTTAATTCAGAGGCTCCTGATGTTTCAAGATTGGACTCATCTTAATTCAGCCTTCTAATTGTTCTGTTACATTGGCAAAAATGTGACTTTGTCTCCAGAACTGGCTCCCTGTAATAAGAGCTTTCTGGTGTGTTTATCACAGTAGTTTGCAAGTTTTGATTTCCTGGTGACACTGAAAGGCATAATGAATAGTTACAGTACTGAAATCAATCCATCTTTGCTTCTGACAGTTCTGAATGTCCCATGGTTGTCTTTCAGCTTTAATTAAAAAATATCAAAATAAAAAAAGAACTGTTGTGTAAGATGGAAAATGACTCATTTCACATTATGCCACCTGTCCCCTTGAATCCTTTTGTTGTTTCCTCTGTCATTCAGGCTCACCTTTCTGGCTGTTTACTTAACTGCTTGCTCTTCCTTTGCTCTGTTCTGCTCCTACTGTACCTTTTCTCCTTTCTTGCCTTGTTTTATTTTGGAGGGTGTTTTGTGTAACACCATGTAAAATCCAGAAACTATCTTTGAACTCCACGCACAAGTGCAGAATGCTTTTGTGAATGTGCAAGTCATTGGACAGCAAGAACTAAAATATGTAATTAAGATGATTTTCCTTAGTGCTATATTGTTTTTGTTGTTGCTTCCTTCTCCTTCCTGTAGGCAGACAGGGCAAGATAATGCCTTGTTTGGGTGTTGGGTCCTCCTTTTCTGACCCTTCTGTTGCAAAGGTCTTGTGTCAATTAAACACAGTGATAGTGTTACTCTGGGTTCATAGTGTATCAAATTAGAGCAGTATATGGTAAGCAATATCCTCCTCCTTCTGCTCCCCAGTATCAGAGAATATTGCAGACAAAGATGTGCAGGTGCTGGAGTAATTAACTTTATTTCCTAAAGATATGCTTATTCTGAAACAGTTAAAATTATATACGTGGCTTATTTTTTTTATTAAAATACTTATGTTTTGCTGTAGTGGGGAACTTTGAGCACTTGAACTTGGCCAAATGGTTTTGTAGTAACAGGTTCAAAGTGAAAATCATAAAAGAGTTTCTAATGCTTTTTGATTTTTGAAAGGAACACTTCAGATAAAAAGACATCTGTATTATTTTTTTTCTTAAAGGGAAAATTTTCTTTTTACGCTTAATATTTTAAGTAGTGGTTGCTTTCATTTTTCGCAGCACAACCAGAACACTTCAGCTGTGACACTCATCTAATAAATGTTGCCCTATGGGCATTGTTCAAAAGCCATGTTATGGAGATTTCTTTTTTTCTGTTTTTGTTATTTAATTGGTTGGTTTTAGCAGTCTAAAGCATTGCATGCAGAGCTGACTGTGGAATTAATGTTTCTTCCTGGAACAGTAATCCTTGCACAATTAGAAATCTCTTGCCCAACAGTCACCCAGAAAGAGGGGAGGGGAAAAAAGAGATGGGAATTTGGAGATGTGATTTCAATCCCAGATTACATCCCCCAGCTGTGATGAGATGTTGGCTGGCATCTGGTCATACTGCTGGAACAAAGGCTTTACTTCCCAGCTGAGCAGAACTAGATGTCACTTTCTATTGCAATCAAAATATTCATTGGTTTTGGGAGGTGTCATAATTTGTAGATGTTTTGTTCCCCCTACCAGCTGGGTGTCCTACCAGGGGTACTCAGCTACTGAGTCTTCTGGGACAAGTGGATCCCTGAAGGCTTATTTTTAAAAGTGTGTTTGTCAAACTGTTCATTCTAAGTACATGCAAAGAATTCTCCCACCTGTCTAAGTCCCTGTGTTGGTGAGAGGTGGCAATTGCATGTTCTGGGTATTGGGGGTAATGGAGTTTCTTGAGAGCTGATATGTGTGGGTTAGTGTGTCTGATGGCATCAGGCCCAAGCAGTGTCTGTCAAACACAAAGAGGCTGTTTCTGGCTCAGGAGATTGTTGAGGTGAAAATTGTGAAGGTTTAGAGATGATGATTTGATGGGTTATCCCTACATGCTGGCTCTGCTTGTCTACTCTGACATCTACAGGCGCTCACTTCCTCAAATGCTGGGTACAAGATATTGGTCCACAGAAGCATTCTGTCTGTCCCAATATTGCCATTCTACATTCAGTAGCTTGAAGTAGTTGTGGAGATCTGGAAGAGGCTCTGGGTTTCTATTTTCTGTTTATTGAGGAAGGAAACAGTTCCTGTTGGATTTTTTGGGGGAGTGGATACTTATTTGTACTGCTGTATTTTTCTCTCTTCTGTTTATTTTTAATACCATTTATAAGACTCTTTTGGAATGGTGATGTTTTGCAAAATCTACACATGTGGCATGGCATTATAAAAATCTCTGTTGGGTATTTATAATAGAGCCAGCACTTGGAAGGACCTTTTCTGGGTACTGCTCATGACTGTTGGTTTGGTTATGTCCCAGGGTTATTATGAGAATAAAGTCTGTTATTTTCTGTGTATGGCTGGGGTAGAATTAAGGAGGCAGAGCTGCTGAATGACTTGCCCTTACAGCTGATGAAAGTCCTAAATGAAATTGCTCTAATTAGCAGGCTGTGGTACAAACTGGTTCATGCCCAGCCACAGGGAAAAAGGCAGTGTTGGGATGGAAGCTGTAGGAGAGGACACAGTATAGCTCTGTAAGTGTAGCTCAGGGAGCGTGTCTGGAAATACCAATTCCAGTGTCTTGTTTAAGGGGGTACAGGGAAGGAGCCACCCAGCTTCAGGTGCAGCCAGCTTTCCTTCTAGTTTACAGAAGATTTTACTGATCCCTGTTACAGTGGTTTCGTCAAATGAGACAAAATGTTCTTGGAGTGCTTCTGAACATTGAAATGTAACCTCATGTTGTTTTGTGTGGAGTGGTAATGCTGTTGTTCATTTAGTTTTATTATTTAATTTTGTCTTCCAGCCACTGCTGCTGAAAGCTCACTCAGATTACTGTCCAGTGTGGCCCAGGAGGTGAAAGGACGAGGTACTATAAGCTGGATAGACTGTGGGTACGTGTCATGCTCTTATTCTTCTTATTTTCCCTTTCCCCTTTTGGCTTTATTGCTATCTTACCTTTTTTGATGGCTCTGAAACTTTTTGCCTTTAACTGGACCCACATAATTCTGTGTAGTTTCTTCTATAGGGAGCTTATATCTTACCATCTTCTATTCCTTTGAGCAGGTGGAGGGGAATAATTTTTTTTCCTTATGGCTGTTATTACTTTTCTGACACCATGGTTTTCAGCCTAAAGCTGAGACCCCAGCTAGCATTGCCTTTCACAGGTGACACACAGGGTGCAAGCATTTTACAAGCCAGGGGAGGAGGAATCTCACATGTTGTGCCTCAGCTGGAGGGCAGTGCAATTCTGCTCTGACAGCAAATGTTGTGTGAGCAGTAAGGCTGTTTGCTTGGTTTTGAAGCATCCACCCGTTTGTGTTTTGCAATAAAATGTGCTTTCTTTTAAAGACCTTCCTTTGTGCTAGCATAAGTTCCTGGCAATTTTTAATGTCAAGGCAGAGAAACTTGTTTTTGTAAGTGGTTGTATGTGTGGGGAGGAATGAACAGGTGTGTACTTTCTGGTTTGCAGATGTGAAAATCTCCGCTGGGTTCAACTCAATAACAGTTTGCTTGTGGTTTTAGCTTGTGTATTGTAGTGCCTCTGCAGCTTTGAGAGCTTTGCCTGCAGGTGGCAAGTTCCCCTTCCTGCACTGCAGAGGAGCAGCTTGCTGCCTACCTGTGTGTTTGGGTGGATTGCCATGGTATGAACAGATTGTGCACTGTGCACAAATGCAAGTCAGCTCTGCACATCACGTGGCTCCCTTAAAATTACGCTTTTGAAACTAACCCTCATCCATCAAACAGTGACCCAGAATAAGCCATTGGTAAATTGGAAGTTAACGTGGGTTTGTTATTATTAACCTGCCCTGCTCCCCCCTTGCCACCAGGCAGGTGTCTCCCCTGTGGAGTCCTCTGCCTTCTGTTTGCATTCTGCTGGGCTCATCCAAGTGCACACACACTTTCATCTCTGCCCGACTGGTGGGGACAGAGTTCCAAGTCATCTGCTGGCAGAAAGCAGGGCTGTTCCTCAGAGGTCAGTGAAGCCTGCACCACTTGCCACCTGCTGAAAACCCAGTGGATAAACTGTATTGACTCTGACAAGGTGAAGATTGTGAGATCTGATATACCTCTGAAATCCATGAAAACCAGTCTCTATTTCTAAGAAAAGCACTGATAAGTGATTTTTTGTTGTCAGCAATGAGGGCTAGCAAATAGAATACTGAGCCAGTCTCTTGGCTTCAGTTTCTAACCAGCTTCAGTTTCTGGTTATAGACTGCTTGCTACCTTTTTGTGTCTTTTGTTTTAGGCTACTTCTGTGTTGGGAGACTTACTGCTTACTCTGTGTGTGTCTGTATGGTATCATACAAATGCTGGATGATGAGGCTGTTCAGCTGGCCCTTCAAAATGCTGTTGTAATACAACTAAACAATAACTCCCTTCAGGATTTATTTTAGTTCTGGGTTGGAGAAGGAAAGATTTGGTGTTTAGGACTTCAGTTTGAAATCCAGGGAAGTTTTGGCGTTTAGTTCAACAGGTCGGTCTCCTCTCCTGAGTTTGTAAGTAATGGTGATGGGGAGGGAAAATTATTGTTTGGTTTTCCAAATGTTGACATCTAGACCAAACTTTGTTATGGAAGCTACTTGCAAGAAATGTATTTTCAAGTCTATCCCACACAGTGCTTTAATACTTTTCATGGGAAGTTTGGTACTTGCAGTGCCTTTCTTCTCACCATGATAGGGAAATATTGGAAGGTGAGGGACTGTGAAGTGAAGCAGACAGTAAAGCAGTGTGGTGAAAGTCATGCTGTAAGGGGTTGGGAGACCTGGGAATAGATTGGTACATTCCCAAAATTTTCTTTGACAGCAGTAATGTTACAATCAGATTACCACTTCCCGAGTGGCAGACAGTGACCAGGATGTTGCAACATGGCAATAGGTGTAATTCTCTCTTTGAGGATAAAGCAGGGCTGTGTTTCATGTCTTGTTTGGGAAGAACCTGGAAAAAATAGCTGGGCATTTTTCAGAGAGGGACTCTATCCCTTCTAGCACTCCTGCTAAGGAATACCATAACAGAGTTTGTGAACTTGCTTCATGGGGCAAGGTGAGCTGGAAGACTGGCTTGTGGTAAAGGAGGTCTTGGTGGGTGCAAAAAGAAACCCTAAACAAATAGTTTGAGCCTAAACCAAGTTTTGTGGTTGTTTGGCTTGTTAAGTGTTTGAAGCATTCTGAAATCAATCTAGTAGTGTTGAGGTAACTTTTAAGCAATTTCCTTTCATGAAAGGCTTTTTCCTTTGCTTATTGCTTTTTAAAAAATTGTATACGGGTGGCTGCACCACACTGCCCACCTTGCTGCAGTGACAATACCAGAAGCTGCAGTAGTGCTGTCTGCCCCAGGTCACAGAGGGCCAGTTGTAGGGCCTGGACAGCTGAGTCCTACCAGACTGGCTCAAGCCACTCTCCTGCAGCAAATATGCTGGGAGGCTTATTTGGAAGTCCTCATGCTGAAACAAACAGCACACAGATGCAGGGATATTTACAGCACAGGCTCAATTTGTTTTACAAATACTGACAAGAAATGTCTTGTTTGGCAGCAATATTTAGCGGGAAATTTTGGCTTTGCTCTTCACATCCTGCTGTACTGGGCTTCTTTGCCTTCAGATCCAAGCATTGGCAAGGCTGGCATACATGCAGAGTTGTGGTTTGTGCCTCTGCTTCCCTGTGGCGATGACAGCAGCCTTCTCTTTCCTTTTTCTTTACTGACAGTGCTTTTTTTTTGTTACTTGTCATTTTCCTTCCCCTCATTTTCAGGAGAAGGCAAGAAAATTGTGCTGCATGGACAGAGATCAGTGTGGAATGCTAAGTCTCAGCAGCATATTCTGTATTTCATGCAGTGGAGGGGAATGTGCAGGTTTGTGGCTGGAAGTGTGGCACTCAGGACTTTTGAATGCTAGTCTGCATGGAAACTGTGCTCCTTGGCCTTGGCTTCTGTTCTATCTGTGGTATAAGACAGAGATTAGCTTTGAGCTTTCAGTTCCAGGTTGAGTGGTCTCAGGGAGAGAGGGAAGTTAGTTTTTCAGCACGATGTAGGGAAGTACTTGGTTTCTTGCTGAGACAGTGTTGAGTAGAGGAGGTTGCCACTTAGTTTGTCACTTTGAGGCAGGGTAGCAGAGATCCCCAGAGTGCTGGGGCTTGGGAAGTGTAGGGCTGGGAATGCTGTGTGCCTGCCTTTCCTGCACAGCTGGGCTCACTTGTGCCAAGTGCTGTGCTGGAGTGTGACCCCCCCTGCATGTGGCACTGTAGATAAAGTCCTCGTTCGGGAGAGCTCAGTCAGTTCCTGCAGGCAGAGCTCGAGAATGGCTCACAGCATTGAAGTGGTCACTGGTTGCTGCTGTGTGCTGAGATAGCACATGTGGCTCTGTACATGGTTAAACATGAAGCTATTTCAATTGTGAATGAAAGACCCAGCAATGATGTGACAAAAATAGTTCGTTTTGGCCTTTACATGTTTTAATTAGGAAGTCTTTGCTGAGGCATTTGACATTGAATGAATGGTGATATGAGAGACGAGAGAATACTGAACTAATTATGCCTGATGAGATGCATGGTTCTGGGGATGGAGCACAACATTGCAGTTTGCTAAAACTTCAGTGTTCCAGGGATGGATCAGGCACCTTGGGAGCAAGTGTTCTTGGGACTTGTGTCTGGGGAGATGCCACATTAATAAGAGCTGGAAGTCACAGCTTCTGTTCCTGACTCTGCTAATGAGTCACTTCTTGTTACTTTGTGCAGATACAAAAGGTGTATCTGTTTTCTAGGCAACTGGGTAAATATTGCCTGATTCATTAGTCAATGTTTATAAAGAGTCTGGAAAGCTTTGAAAGGAAAAATGCTGCAGCAGCATGAATGGGTGCTCTTTAGGGCATTCAGGTGAAATTGGAATGGGCATGTAAGAAAGCAGGAGGTTGGGCTATTTATTGAAATTTTTTTTTTTAGTTGTAGGCTGATAGAAATTTGGAAAATTGAAGGGCATCATAGGGAGTTGAAAGCTTAGGATATCTGCAAAAAAGCACAAAAGGACATGATATTTTCTATCTCAGAGTCTGGCTGCTGGTAACTCAGGTTGGGGTTTGTGCTGCAGAGCCTCTGAATTCCCCTCAATCTCCCAAAACCTCCATTTTTTAAGGCCTGGTACAGCTGGAGGTAAGCACTGGTCAAGTAAAAGAGGAGTTTTGTTAAAAATGGAAACTCCTGTCAAATCCTTGTGGTGGCAAGTAAAAGGTACAAAGTGGTGTGCCTGGGAAAACAGTAAGATGGAATTACCTTTTGAGTGAAAGACAAAATTGTTGCTGCTTGTATTTAAAGCAGACAAAGCTCTAGTCTCAGTTTGTGATGTCCTAAGGTGTGGCTTTGAAGAATGGTCATTACAAAGTTATTCTCTAGCCTTCTTAAGTGGATTTTGTGATAGACCACAGTGTGGTCAAGGACTGATGTTACTTGGAAGAGTGTAACTAGTTTGGGTGAAGTGGAAAGAAGGTAAAATGGCTTTGTTGATGAGAAGAAAATGTGTTTGGCAGGTTATTAAGCACGTTGTGGTCAGGTGCAGCTTTGAAGAGGTTAAAAGTAGCTCTCTCCATCATGGATATGATTTAGGGAACACTCCTGAGTTTTCCAGTTACTGAATTGTCTTGAGTTTTTATTGACTATAACTCCTGCCCAATTGTGAATTGGTATTTTTTTAAAAAGTCGCCCATTTCTTTGGCTCTGGGTAATTATTCTCTACTCAAACTTGCATGGTTCCCTTTACTGTAGGTCCCAAACATAAACAAAGCTGTGTGATTTCCATCTGCTGTCATAGCGCGTGTGCTTGGCTTTAGCACATCAGACTGCTAGGAAGAGGAAATGCCATCTGGTTAAAATGTCTGACTAATTTTTGTTTGGTTTTAATCCTACTTTTTCTGCTTTTGTGTGTCATTCTTTTAGTCCCTTTTGTGTGTCATGTGCATCATTCTTGTAGTCCCCATCCCCAATAATTACTTGTTATTGCAGCAGTCCCATGACACTTAGCATAAAGGTGAGACCATAATTTAGCTGGTAAAGCAGTATGTTCAGACCTACACAGCTAAACATGCTGCTTCACAAGAGAGACAAATCTAAAGAGTATTTGTATTTTCTGGGGTTTTCCCTAATATCCCTGTTTTTCTGTCTTTTAGATGAGGTTTTCCCAAATTTCTTATTTCCTAATGCTTAGATACAGGAAGGCTTTACTTGTTCACACAGTCATAAATGAATGTGTTTAATGCCTTGACATAGCAGGGAGAAATTTCAGAAATAAGGCTGGCAGTACAGATGGTGTTAGAGTAATTTTGCTCTCTAGTTTCTACCTTCATCCTGTAAAGCCACTCAGAAGTAGGATTTATTTAGGAGAATAAGTCTACTCATCTTTTGTACTTATAGCTGAATTTTAAAGCTGATGAAAAGCTTTGAAATTGCAAATAAAACTGACCAGACCTAATACAGAGAGAAAAAAGGAAGGAGGAGTACTGCTCTTGCCCTGGTACAGCCCTTTCCATCCAAGCATATTTGTGGTGTGTGGGATTTCTGCATTTTTCTACAGTAGCCTTGAAGGTGAAGGGCAGCTCAGGAGAGGGTGGCTCATAGTGCCAGCCTGGGGGAGGTAGCAGGGGCTCTGTTTGCAGCTGGTCCAGGGGAGGTAAGGCAGGTGTCCCTCAAGAATGCTTTGCAAGTGAGTTATACTGCCAGTGTGGTCCTTGTGTGAGTGCCATTAGTAATGGCAAACTGCATTTACAGCATAGATTTTCGATGCCTTCCTCCTGTCTCTGTCATAACCTGTCTGTGTGGTTAATGCTCATTCACATTAAAGTCTTTTTATTTTACTCTAAAAGTGACCATGCAGGAATCTGAAAAAAAAATCCTTTTTTAAGTAGGCTCTCAGTTCCTGACTTAAACCCATTCAGTCTGGTGTATTGCATTAATTCAGAAACAAAGAGCAATTAGCTAAATCCACAGTAATGGTTGGGTGTATGAGCCTGACCTCATGTCTGTTTCATCCTAAACTTGAGTATTCCATGGGTTTTGCCTAGAGTTGCTCATTAACCAGATCTTCAATGTTGCTGCTTTTCAGACCAAAAGGAAGAGTAAGCGAGCTCAAGATTTAATGCAAAAGAAGTCACCTCTGTTTTTCTGCATCCAGTAATTCAATTAAAACATCCTCTAGCGTCTGTCCTCTCCAGGCCCATGGTGCACCTAAAGGTCATAATTGGGTGTACAAGGGGCTGCAGCATCTGTGTGCCCATGGGTGGCATGTTTAAAACCTGCATTTTGGGGTTCTTAGATTGGTGTGAACTCAAAGACAGGGTAGTAGTCATCTTGTGTCCCACGTTAGGACAGTGTTCCCTGTGCCATGTTGTGGGATGAGGCAAGCTGCTGCTTTGCAAAGAATTTGAGTGTTTGGTGGTTCTAGAAGTTCCTACAAAGCCTTTGGTAGCTCTTGTGAATGTGTTTACCTTATTTCTGTGCAGGTATGTGGGCTGCCAAGTGCCTCCTGCTAATTTATATTTCCATGGAAAGTACTGTTCATTATAACTTCTTGACTTTCTGCAGGGGCTGGAGCTTATAATTTTTTCCTTTAATTGTTTTAGCTTGACGATATGATGATACTGTTACCTCTTTGTCTTGGTTTTCTTTCTGCTTTTTGGCTTGCTCTTGCTTGCAGTAAGAATGAATCTCATGGGTTTCAATTTTCGAAAAATACTTCTTTTTAATCTTATTCCTCTAGATCCCTGGCCTTCTAATTGACTAATGGGCACAGGGAGTCGTTTGTATTGGGTGACAAGTGGTGCTGGGTCTCCACAGCACATGGATTATTCTGTTTGCATTCCTGGCACGTTCCAGGGGAGAATTTGGAGCAGAGGGCTGCAATCATCTGCAAGGTGATTGCAATCCCCACTTGAAGTGGGGATTTTTGCTGCATTCTAGGGGCTAAAATCAGGCCCTAAATTCACATGAGACTCTGTCCTGTTCATCTGCTAATCCTTATCTTTAATTCTTTCCAGCAGTACATTTTCTGGTTTTGGCTTTCACGCTCCCCCATCCCTTAAAAGATTCAAGCTTTTCATGTGCCGCAATGACTGGTTCATTTGTTCTGTGCTGTGGAAACCTGTTGCTATTGTTACTTGTTCTAGAAGATAATTTCCATCAGGAACCCAGAATGGGTGCAAAACATTGCTTTTTTTTTCAAGACAAATCTTGTGTTTAAGCTTCCTGTGCTCATTACTTCTGCATCCGTTTCTCATGGTCCTGTTCCTATTGTGGTGCCTGCAGGTCCTTAAACCCCACTCAGGAGCAGAGTTATCTAAGTGCTTTTCTGCACTGATGGCTGAATATGGATTTTCTGTTCAAGAAGGTGTAAGCCATTACCATCTAGCTCTTTGGAGAAGTGCAAGCCAGCTTGATGGTTTGAGAAGTGATTTTTTCCCTAGGAGTTTTTTTTTTGTTTCTGATTTCAGATCAGTCTCGAGAGAGTGATACAGGAAGGTGTGGGATCGTTATAGAATATGAGGAGCCTTACAAATGTGATGTGCTGTTAGTAGCAGTAGTTGTGGCAGCTGCTGGCCCGGGATGGGAGGGAGAAGTGAGGATGATGGGGAGGCAGGCAATGCCTGCAGTCTGAGGAGAGTTTTGCTAGAATCAATCTGGTTTTGTTTGATCAGCAAAGTACACACACTTCTATATTGTAAATGAAGCACAGTCTTTGTTGGAGGGTGGAATTGATAAGACAGAGTGTAAGTCAAAATCCCATATTGTCCCAAACAATGGCTAATGAATTTCCTGTTTTTATTTCAAAACTTGTAGGAGCACATCTAACTACAACTGACTGTTAATGACTTCTCTTTTAGATTAGGTTTCCAAGTGCAAATGTGTTTCATACTTTCAGGAGGCTTGAGAAAATTTTTGCTGCTAACACTTCTTTTGCTGCTTTTTTGGGGTCACAAGCTCAGTTAGTTGTTTGGCAGGATCTCAACTCCATGCTTTTCCAGGATGTTCATCAGTCTGTTGTCTGGAGAGTGTATTCTATGGAAGGTAGCCAGAGGGTATTGCAGATGCTGTGCATTGGGCTGGGAAACCCTGTTTGATAATTCACTTCTGATAGCTGGACTGAAATTGCACTTGAACTTCCCTGAAGTTATAACTGGAGTTCTCTGTGATGGTTTTCACTATAACATAAAAGAATGAAAGCACCTGAAAAACAGAGAAAAGAATGAGAGAACATGCTGATAACAAGATGACAACTTTGACTGGTACCTTCCAAAGCTTTTCCAGTGTTGGGGGGCTTGCTTTATAGGCAGTCTTGCGTCTGCTTTGCTCAGTTTTGTCTCTTCCAGCTGTTGGGACAGTGGTGGTGTTTGTACAGTCACTGATACAACAGAGCCTCCATTGCATTGGAGTCTACAGGCAAAACTGTGATAGAAGGGACTGCTGAAGCATAATTTACGTGGATTGTTGAGCCCTGTTTCAGATGGTGAGATGTACAGCTAAAAGAAAAATCTGTTTAGAAATTGTGAGGTCTGTGGGTTGTGTGTGGTTACATCATGTGCTGATAGAGGAATGAGACAGTTTTTGTGCAGGCACATTTACTGACCTGGTTACTTGAATTGGTTCTGTCAGCATTTTTATTAATTACTTTTCTTGTGCCTGGAAACCCTCTAGGTATGGGTGAAAAAGAAAGCTGGGTGCACTCTGCATTGCAAAGTGTTAATGGATGCCAGAGCAGTGGCATGGAAATGATGTGGCCACACAGCATGTGCACACTCTGCTGTTACATTGGCAGCTGGAGACATTAAGGTTTTGGGATGCAGTTTTTTCATTGCTGAAGAGGGGATTTGACAGTCATTCCAGATCCTTCTTCGCCAGAGATGTGGTTGTGGAGCTGTTTTCCCATCTTCATGAGAGGCCAATGGGCAGCATTACGTAATAAGGGAAATAATTAGGAAGCTGCAAAAGATGTTATTTGTGCTCATAAAAGAGAATGATGCTGAGGATGTTTCGTCTTGCCATGTTCCTTTGGGACCTGACTGGACAATATTTGAATTTGCCCCAAGGAGGGGGTTTTGCACTTTCACCTCCATGCACCATTTTTTACTTGGGATCCATCCAGCTTGGACTTGTTTTAGGTTTAGAAACTACGTGGACTTAACTGCAGCAAAACTCGTGGGTCTTATTTTGTGTTCCTTCTGTCTAGATTTTTCTTCTGTTCTTTCTTTCTCCAAATTACCTTGACACATTGCTGCAAAAGCCTTTTTCTGTGTTGCTCCTCCTGCCACTGGGGACTACCATCAGTATTTCTCACTGCTTCTCCATCCTTATGGCCATGAGTGTCCAGACCTGTGGGCAGCTGGGAACAGGCAGAGCGTCTTGTGCCAGTCCTAAGGAACAGCTGTGACATGTCCCTTTCAGGAGCTGGCTGCACTGCTGGTGAGCCAAAGGAGGCCAGATCTCCTTCATGTGTCCCTTGCCACCCTCCTGCCCTGGTAACAGCTGGCTGCCTGTGCTAAGGGATTATTCATGCATGCTAACACTGACAAGGGACCCCAGAGGTTTACAGGGAGTGCTCCATTTGGGCTTCCTGCCAGCTCCATCATAACCCCAGTGACAGAAATGTGTCCTGGTAGAGGAAATGGGGACATGAATGAGAAGGGTGAAGTGTGCACATGATCTTTGCAATGCACGCTGCCTTTGTTGTTGTTTACACTTCTTGCTTAGGTCAGCTTGGATCGTTCATTTCATTTTTCTTTTTACCAAACTGTCCTATGTCTACACATCTCCAGCAAAGGCACCAAGTTTTGGAGCCCTGGTTTGGTTTTGTGGAAGGGGAAGAGTAGAGAACATGCCTGTGGGAGTGGAAGGAAGGTGTACCATTGTGCCACTTAAGGTTTGACCTTGTTACCACATAGCTACTAGTTAGGTCCTTGTGGTACTGCAAATAGGTTGATGTTTTGGATGATTTTCCAGAGGGATAATGCTGGATTATTGTAGGACTGCCTGCAAGGGTCCCTTTGGCAGTAGCACAGCAGGGAGCTGCCAGGGTTCAAACTGCTCTGGACAGAAATGGCAAGAGGCAGCCAAGGATGGCTGCTGGGGACACATTTCTGACCTCATCCTCAAGCCAATGTTTCCTGAGCCTGGTGCCTTCATCTGGAGTGGCTTGGCCTGGGTTGGTAGAGTGCTGATTTTGGGGGTAGTTTCTGGCTTCTTAGGTTGTGGTTTGGTTTGTTTTTTTGTTTTTTTTTTTTTTTTTCTTTTATTTCCTATTTTGGATGTTTTGGGGTTTTTTTGTTTGTTTTTTTTTTAACTTTTAGTCATTATAACAAACTCTTTCACTGCCTCTTCAAGTGATATAATTAAATTGCAAGAACTGGAGTCCTAATTACCCTCTCCCATGTGAGAGTTGAGGAGCTCGTCTTCAGAGAGAGGCTGTTGGCTGAGATTCAAAAGAGACAAATCTCAGATCAGGCTGCATCTGTATTGATATTTACTCTTATTAAGAATAATGGTCATTACCAAGTGATATCAGAGCAGGTTGCTCTTTGCAGGTTATTTTTGTCTCTCGGTAAGTGAAGGAAGAAGGAAAAGCAGAGGGGTCCATCTCTGCCATTTCTGTACATCTCCTTTTCTGCTTTTTCCAAATAATTGTTAGCATAGCATCTGAGCTGGTGGGTATGGCATGTGCAAAAATCTGCACTGATGCATGAAAAAATTACTGATACATATTTAGACAACTCCTATTCTTGGAATTTGCTCCTCTTCTGTCCCGTGCATCAGTGCAGATAGCTTGCATAAACAGGCTTAATTCTCAATGCAGTGGTGCAGAGAATCTGCCCACTAAATGGTAGGAGACATACTGGAGCAAACTGCTGCTTTCTTTCCTGTGATAATGGCTGTGCATTCAGGCAGCTGTGTGAATCTCTGCAAATGGAGAAATCCTGAAAGCAGGGCACACTTAGATCCAGGGAAATAGCTATTCTTTTCTTTTCTTTTTTTTTTTTTTAATAGAAACTCATGCAAACAGAAAATGAATTGCTAGGAGTTGAAGTGGTAGGAGTTGCTAGCTGCATACTCACAGGTATAGGTCAGTAATAATGCTTTGTAGCTTTTTTCCACTATAAACCTTTCAGAATATTAGTATCCATTCAGATCTCTAAAAGACGCATAAGGGAAAATTACACTTTCTTCCCCACATGATCAGTTGTTGCACCAAATAAGTGGTAGAACAGGCACAGGATTCTCTTGATACCAGTTTAGTCCTCTGCTTATGCCAGAACAATTGTCTGCACATCTTGGGGTTTCATAGACCCTGTTGCTGAGGTTTCAGCATTACACTTG
The DNA here is from genome assembly GCA_013399835.1 of Leptocoma aspasia. Classification (NCBI taxonomy): domain Eukaryota; kingdom Metazoa; phylum Chordata; class Aves; order Passeriformes; family Nectariniidae; genus Leptocoma; species Leptocoma aspasia. Next base: position 611,932 of record VXAX01005205.1, on the reverse strand, counting down.
TTCACCTAACATCAAGCACCTAACATTTGTCTTGGCAAAGCTGAGATAGCCAGGGATGCACCTGCACACTGGAAACATTTGGGAGTGTCTAGAGGAGCATTTACAAATGTTGACTGTTGTGTGAGCTGACTGTAGTTAAATGCCTGGCAGCCAGCTGGTAAGACAAAAGGATGATCTGAAACTGGTGTCTTCTCTGGAGATTCCTTGACCTTCGAGTCATTTAGGTTTAGCCCATGGGACCATTGGAGAATTGCAGGGGAGAGAAGACAGAATGTTTCTGACCCGTGGGTTTGATGTTGCTGCAGGCTTTTTGTATGAACTCCATGTGGCAAACATGTTTTTTTGGCATAACTCCAAATCCAAGGCAATTTGTTCCATAGTCTAGTTTTGTTACAGGGAGACATGTCTACATTATTCAGCTCTCAAGCTCAGATCTCCAGCCTCCCAGATAAGCAAAGAAAGTGTTTATGGGTTACAGTGATATGAAAATGCAAAACTGACATGAATTCAGTAAGATTCTTCAGATAAATAGACTTCTGTTCAATTGAGATTACAAGTGCTCCTTCCTGGTGTGGTAGTCGTGTGCTTTGTTAGTTCCTTAAAATGCTCATTTCTGTCTTGAGCATAGTATTCTGATTTTGCTGCATGTGTCCATGGTACATTCCTCCTTATTTCCAGAAGCATTTGGGACGTTTCCACTAAGGTGCATTCTCACTTGCAGCTCACTGTGAACTTGGTGTTCTTCACATTTGTAGAAAGGCAGCTGGAGAAGATTGGGAGAATTAGCACCAGTGCTGGCAGCAGCACTTAATTAGGTGGGACTCCTGCAAGCCTTGCATCTTGTTGTCTCTAATCAGTTTAAACTTGATGGGTTTTCAGTGTTTTCATTTTCTAAATTGATTTATCTACGTGAAAGGTACAAGTTGTCCTCTGCTGGGAACAAGTTTCTGAGCTGTTTAATCTTGCTGTTTGTCAATGCAGAGAACAGCCTTGTCAATGTGAATCATCCTCTTTTCTGTTTTGCTCATCTCCCCAGATCTTTGACCAACTTCTTATTCACTTCAGCTTGAAGTCTCCTTTTGGCTTCACTCCTGCACTGTTTAGGAGAGCTGTTAGGCCATGAAGACCCTTTACTTGCCCACAGAAACAAATGTATATGCAGTTCCCTCCCGTGACCCTTCTCTCTTCTTCCAGCCTAATCCGGTGCTGGAAGCAATTCAATCTTGTTCAATTTGAAGACCACCTCCAGCAGGTCTGTCTGCTGGTACCTCCCTCCTTCTTGAAGAGCTATTTTTGCCTCTGCTTTCCAGGTGTGGCTCCAGGACACATCTTTCATACCTAGAATGAATGGGGTTGCTGGGCCTGGGGCTCCAGAATTTCAATTAGTTTTTGTTTTCTGCAGGACCTTTTTAAGGCTAAACACTTGTGATTTGAACTTGGACATACCATGGACATGGGTTTTTTTGACTTTTTATTATCTTCTGCCAAATGTAAATGCTGACCTGCTTTTTCCTTTTGAATCTTTTCACAAACAGTGCTCTTTGATGACCACCCTAACAGTAGCATGGTCTTACTGAAATTTGGCTTCCTAAATTTTATGTTAATCTCATGGACAGAAGATCTGCTGAGGTCCTTGGACATGCTGGAATGAGCTGCTTCTCTACTGGTTAAGGCTTGGCTTTGGAATGTAAATTAAACACAGTTCACTGTGTCCTGACCAAGCAAACAGAGAAATTAAATTGACTAATGGAGCTTTTCACAGTGCTTGTCCCACAAACTTAGCTAAACAGCTTCCAAATTACTGTTAGTTTGAATTAATTGCTGATGATTGCTGACCACAGCAATGAGTTCTCAGGGCTGAATGCATTTGATTTTCTTTCTTGGTAACCTTTCTTCCAATATGTGTTTTTTGCAGTGATACTGAAAGCCGAAAATTATGCAAGAAGATGAAGGTAGATCCTAATTCAAAGGAGAAGGGAGTGGATTTACTCCATTATAAGTGAGTGCTGGGCGGGGATTTGTAGTTCATAATTGTTGATGCCCCCATTAAGAGTGTTTATTCTTCTTTCAGCCCCATGCTGCTACAGCATTAAGATGACTTATTTTTTTATCCTACGAAATTAACTGCTGTTTCTTCAGTTTGCAAGCATGTGTTATGACAGAAGTTGAGTTAAATTTATTCTGCTGTTGAACAGAGAATGCTAAAAGCACAGGCGGGGCCAGGGAGAGATGTCCAATGGACTAAAACTGCCCAGTGCATGGGGCTGATGCCTGTGATTTGAGCTCTCTTGCTTTCTGCTGGCATGTGCCTTGGACAAGTTGCTTCACTTCTCTCTGCCTTTCTGACCTGAGATAGTCCTTCATAATGTGAATGGAGGAAGGCAAGTGTTGTGAGACAGCAAAGGATTTTTCTTCCTGAAAATAATAGGAGTGGGAGTACTGTTAGGTGCACTAAGCAGCTGCATCTCCATCTCCAAATATCATGCCTTAGTAAATAATCTTGTTAAAGTGTCAGGGAGGAAATTGTTTACTGGGAAACTGTTTTCTTTACGCTGGTTTGCACCCTCCCTTTTTTCTTCCTCTTGTTCCTCCTCACCCCCCTTAAATTACCGTACTGTAAATTCTACTTAGTTCCATGGCTTCAGCAGGATAATGTTATTCTGGTTAGTGAGAAGTCAGGAAGAGAAGCTGTATGAATTCCAGTAATGCCACTGTAAGTTAACACTATTCCCCACTCCTCGTTTAACAGGGACGGTGCATTTCATACTACATATAACAGAGCGGTGACATTGAAGGTAAATTCCAATATTCCATTATTATTCTTTTGGTTTTGCTAGATGTGAGTGAGACATTTGTGGATTAAAAACTGGTTTTAGTATTTTTTCATGCTGAAGGCATGAAAGGGTGGGGATTAATCTTCATAAACAGCTGTCAGAATGGCCTAAAGGTTTTTGTATGCATACATGTCTGTCAATCACAGATCCAGGAAAATTGTTTATTATTTAGAAGATTGACCCCATGTGGAACTGGAAGGTAGATTGTAAGTTAACTTACACACTGGTAACAAATAAGGATTTTCTTGTTTTGATTACAAGGTGCTCTTTGTGGTAGTATAACTAAAAGTATTAGCTGATACTGCATTTTGATGAGTTCTCTGAGGTTCTCAGATTGTGTATTTATAAACTCTAAAGAGAGCTGAGTGGCCTTATCTTTTATCAGATTGTAGAACCACAGCTCCTATGAAAGTGCTTTGAGTGCATCAGGTATAAAATGACCTTCTTTTCTGGCAAATCTTGACATAAAACAAGGGAAGGCAGCGTTCTGTAGGCAAGGGAAGAGAGAAGGCATATGAGGCATGATACGAATTTGTAGATCCAGATGATTGTGGGAATGGTGGACTAAAAGTACAGTGAGCAGGCCAGAAGTGTGCAGCTTTCCTTTGCAAAGCCTTGGGAAGCTCTGGGAGTATCCTGACATGGGGAGCCCAGCAATGACTTGGCTTCCAGAAATCACTTCTGTCCAGCTCTGATGCCCAGTTCCTGTTTCTCTTCCTCCTCCAGCAAACCCGGGCTCTGCACAGTCACTGGTCTTTCAAAGGCTTAATGACATCACCCCAGGTTGATATAATTCCCCTTCCTGGCTTTTTCAGGGCATTGCCCTGGGGTGGAGGAAAGCCTGTGTGAGATGCTCTGTGAACCTGAGTCTCCCAGAGTGGCTGTTCCTAAGTGCACTTGCTCTGGACCTTGCATTTACAGCCAGAGTTGGAGAGTATCTGATGGGAGACTGTCTTGGAGGTGTGCCCTGACTTGAGTTCATTCAGTCTTCACTTGAAGCTGTGATGCAGGATGTGTCTGAGATGGGAAGGGTAGGGCTGTGTATTTTCCCATCTCCTGCAGCAGAAATCTTGTCTGACATGAGGAAGGGCAATGTTAAATACCCAGCCCAGTCAGCAGCTGCCTAAACCAGCTTCTGTACTTAGTGAGGAATTGCAGCTGGTGATTGTTTTTTCCTTTGTGGTGGGTGGTGGGTTAAGGGAGGCTTGCTAATTGCCTAAATTTGGGTGATTGGAACAATACATGATGCATCTCTCCTGCCCTCCATAAAGTGCTGCAACCAGGAATTAGTGCTGTGACTCTTCCTTACAGATCAGATCAAGTGGAAAGCACCTGCAGTGCTCCAGGGAGCATTGGGCTGAGAGGCAATCATAGCACAACAGGAACCAGATCGTTTATTCCTTCAGCTGTTTTGTGATGAGCATTTCACCCTTCCTTTTTGCCCTGCCTTCTGGGAAGAAGAAAGCAGCATCCCATGGGCAGGGATGTGTGATTTCATTGGAGGTGGAAGAGGGATTTTAAAGCACTCTCACTCTAGGGGCTGGAGTCTTTCTCAATTAAACTGCCCCTGTGAAACCAGCCACTAAAGATTTACAGGTTGGGCAGTGGATCAGATCTGGGCAGTGATCAAATAATTCAGCTGTTTGCTTGTTCTGTTGCTCACAGCTGCCTGGATATTTTCTGTATTTCTCCCTCTGTTCCACTTGTCCCTGTTTTCTTCTGTTGGGCCAGTGACCTTTGTTTCTCTCTCTCAGCTGTGTTTGTCCGGAGTCTCCCAGTACATACAAACAGAGTGCAGCAGAGCAACACAATTACACAGGGTATCATACTCATTTTATGGACAGGTGGACACACTGAAGAACAGGGAGATTAAAGGATTTGTTTCACATCATTCAGCAAACTAGTGGCAATAAAACTCGGATCTTCTTTCCAGACATCCAGTAGACATATTAATATATGTATGGCATTTTGGAGAATGATGGGCACAGCTCTGAAGAACTGTAAAAGGATTCTTCTGGAGTAATCAGCAATTTCATAGATGTGGCTGATCCAGCTGATAGTGTACTCAGGTTTTTAGAAAAGCTTTTCATTTCTTGAAGTAACTAAATCCTTATGTAATTAGCAGAGATGCCCTTGTGGTTTCACTGTTAGAAAAATGAGGAGTAAAGGATAACTCAGTGTTCACAGTAGAGGGAATTTACTTGGCAGTCAGAACCTCCTGCTGCTGAGACCTGTGTTAAGATCTGAGCAGTTTGGGGTGTCTAGGAAAGGGAGGTGGAAGGCAAGAGAACAAAATTCAGTGATGCGGAATTATTAGGAATAGTTTAAAAATGTATATCTAATTCTTTGCAGAAGGGCTTAGGTTCTCAAAATGCTAAAAAGGACAGCTGGAGGAAATTCCAATAGATATTTCTGTAACTGTGCATAGCTTAAAAAAGGGAGTGATTACTTTCTTTCTTCTCCAGATTTGAGGGCAAACAGTGTCATTTTGGGATGGCTTATTTGAAACAACGGCAATGTTAATAAAAAAAAAAATTGGAGCTAGTAGCTACATATTGTGAAAGTCAAGAATTTGGGAGTCTGAAAAACAGATAGTCATAAGAGATAGATCCATTGATATTTAGAAAGCACAGAGGTCCATATACAACAGTTGGTGCAGAGTCCATAAACTTAATTTCTTTTTGCCAGAAATTGAGAGCATGTGCCAGTGAAAGCTATTTAAGAGCTATAGGTACTAGTCTATGTTCTCCTCAAGTAGCTGTAGTCATCTGCTGTTGAAGACCTAAGCTTAGGTCACTCTTTGATGTTACCTGGAATGTCTGTTCACATGTTGCTTTAGCCACATGATGTCTAATTCTCAAGAGCCACAATGCCAATATCCAGGCTGCATTTATTACATGATGAAGCCTTTTCTGTAGTATAAAGTACAGGGAGAGTTTTACCCTTCTTCTGAAATGGAGAAAACTCACTGAAGTCCAAATCTGCTTAGTACTAGCAAAGGGAATAGACTAAGTCAGTAAATTGGTCCTGCTCTAAACCCTGAATCCTTTTTAAGTTGGCTGTTGTAAGGAGTGTATGTGTGAAATTGAGGCAGGTCTGGTTATTAGCATCCTTACTGCATGGTACTTCAAAGGAGTGAAAAGCACTAGGATGTGTTTGTGTATGTTTTCTTTCAGGTTAAAACCTAGGTCCATGTATATGATTATGGATCAGCTTTCCTGTTAAAACTTGCTTGTTTTTACCAGCATGTGCTAGATGAAGCATGTCCTGTACTCTGCTGAATTGAGATTTAAGGTTCAAAGGTGGCACAGCTGGTTACAGCCCGTGGTGCTTCTGTCCATGCCATGGGGTCAAAACAGGTCCTGACCATACCATGGCAGGACTGGAGCAGAGCTGGTTCTGCAACACCAGGGTTCTGTGCCCTGGACCTTGCTGTGGCCTCTAACATAGCAGCCTGGGGACCACTGCTTTTCTGTGATTAAAGAATGCTGTGGTTTGTTTGGGTGTTCATCCCTGTTTAAAGTAAGAGAGGAAGTTCTCTTTGCTGCATGAAGAATTGAGGGCAAGGCAGTGTACTGCCTGCTCCTGCCAGAAGACATTACACATCTGATTTTTTTCTGTCTTGGCTGAGAGAGAGAGGCTGGATGAATTAAATCTCTTTAATCCCCCATCCTCTAACCACATCTGTTTCTACATGACTGAATTTGGCATGCAGGAATTCTTGAAACTAGCAGAGTCAATTACACTCATTAGCTGTTCAAAATGTTCACCCCTCTCCTCCTCTCCAGTGTATAGTTGAGGTCTGTGCATGCTGAGGGCGAGCAGAACTTGATGCAGCTGTCCCAAAGGTAGAAGATCTCTGCTGTTTTGTCCTCATCTTTCCTTTCCCCGTGTATTATTAGTCTTTTTAGGATGTCATTTGGGATGTTAATGCCTCTAAGTCTACAACTTTTTACAATGTAACTCCATTGTAAATTACTTGACTTTATATATTTTTTCCTAACTAGCTTCTTTCCCTGATAATGCCACTGTAAAATAAATTTCTTCTGGAAGCGTTTGTCATCCTCACCCTTTAGATCCTTTTTACTCTGTACATTAAGTGTTTTGGTTGCTGTCTGTGACTGATACATGCTGCCTCTTGTGATAAGACAAATCTTTTCAATATTAGCTGTGCAAGCAGACAGAAACATAAATGAAATAAATGGATCCTGCTGTAAGCTGTGAATCCTCCCAAGCCTTGCAGTACCAACTGAGGGCAGGAAAATGAGCTAAACTCTCCTCTCTGCTGATAAGTTGTTGGGATATTGTATTGCAGCAGCCCCACCAAAGGCAGGCAGGCAGCAAAATTGTCTCTGAGACTGTTCCAGTGATGGAACGTGTCACCAGGTGTGCTGCCAGCCTGGTCCTGAGAACACTGTGTGCTCCTGGAGTATACACCCAGGCTTTTAGATAAGTAGTCCTGGTGTGTGTTAGTGTAGCTCAGTGCTGTGGCAGCTTCATCCACTCACAGTCACACTGAAGGAAGCTCCTCAGGGACCTCCCTATGTTACTGGTGTGGCAGAGATCCTGTATGGGAATGGACATAAACCTACAAGCAATGCCATAAAGAAAGCAGTGGGGTCATTCTGAGTGGTGAATGAACATAGAATACCAGGTATTATGTTTCCTAGAGCACAGACATCTGAGGATAAAAGTGATCAAGCCTGTGTTTGCATGTACAGCTGGAAATGGGAAGTAGTGTGACTGCCAGAATCCATGGGAAGTATCTCATTGATTTAGGAAGGCTGGAGTTTCCTTCAGGCTTGTGTTGAAGTCAGAGCTATCAGAGTATATATCCTTATGGTAAAGAGAGTGTATCTGTGGTCTGCTGAAAGGGATTTTTGGGTGCACGTCAGTCAGGTAAAGCAGTTACAAAGTATGTGTGCAGGTGTACTTGGTTTGTTGAATGTGAGAGTTGCAGAATCCTAGAGTTTTGTATTTCCCACTCCTCCTGTCACATTTGTTTCTTATTCTCATACTTGAAATTGCATTCAATGGATTTTTTAGGTAGGTGGGTCACAAGGGGAACTGTTGATGGATTATTCTTCCTTTGACCAAATGAGCAGTTTGATCTGTAAGTGTGTTCATTTGCTTTTGCTCACAGCAAGTATCAGTGTGCCCTCCAGCTAGTCCTGTTAGTCAGGTACAGTGAAGGACATGGGAGCCTGACCTCTACATAAAGAGAAGTCTTTCCTGCTAACCCAGGGACTTGCTGTGGAAGGTCTAGTACCATTGAAAGGATCCTTGAATATGTTCTCTGTGTGCTGGTCCACTTCCACTCTGTTTTCCCCAGTTTTATTAGTGGGAGTGGGAGCTGCTAAGTTGGAATACCAGTTATGATGAAGGTACACACCCACGTATCACTTGGTTCTGCAACAGGAGATCTGTGCTAATCTGCATTAGAGCAGATGAATATATGAGCAGAAAACCACAAGCACTAATTGGATGGGGTTTACATCATAGCATGGATTTGAGATTGGATGTCTCATGATTTCCATTTGTGTTTCTTTAAAAGATTTTCCCCCCTGTTTATTCCAGTCTTTGGTAGCCTTTCTCAAGGATCCAGAAGGTGCTCCACTATGGGAGGAAGATCCTGAAGCCAAAGATATTGTGCATGTCGACAGTGAAAAGGTACATTAGCTGGATAGATGTTCTGTTGTTTTATAAATATATGGGATGAAGGGAGTGTTTGTGTTTGTATTAACTCTTAGTGAAACACCATTATTTTGTTTCTTTGGAAGGGAAGTTTAAAGCATACAGCCTGTTTGAAGTGATTTGACAAATTTGTGGGTTGTGAAAAGTGTAAAGTCCTGTGCTTCCCGCCCTCCTCTGCCCTGCATGTGGTCATGACCTCAACCTGCCAGCTACAGAGCAAGGGTCAGAGCTTGTGGGTGGTGTGGGGGCACAGCCCTCTTTGTCTCAGGGAAGTGGAGCCGCTTGCAAGGTGCAGTCACTGCAGAATGCAAGTAGGAGGTAAAATGCTGCTCTTCAAACTGCAGGTTGTCATTAAACCTTGGGTTCCCTTATGTGCCTGAGGTTAGGAGTGTGAAGCAGGACAAAACGGGATCCAGATCTTGGGGGATTTAACTTGGTCCAGTAACTGTCCTCTCATTGTTAAGTGGGAAAGCAGTGAATGTGATGAAACTGCCTTAAAAAGCCAGTGCCACCACAGTTACTCATTATGTTCTTTCTAATATAATCAGCTTGGTCTTTTATATTAGTTTTCTAGTCTATAGATTTTTTTAACTTTAATTGATTGGACTCTAGCTGGTATTTTGTAAGGGGCTTTTTCAATTTTCTGGCTTTCATTTTTAATATTAGAAATGGTTATTCTGACATTCAGTTTTTGTAGGAAGATTAATTTTTAATGTTCACCCTCTGTACTCTATTACAAGGCTTCCAGGGGTTGCATTCAATTAGAAAACTTCATCTAGTTTTTCTGTCATGCTGGTACTGAAAAATCCTTTTCTCATGGCATCTCATAGGTTTGGCAAGGTTTCATAGTGTGAAAACTGAACTTGTTTTGTTATTATTGAGTCTGACTTTTTGAATTGCAATATGGATTTTGGATGTGTCAGCGAAGAAAGAGTTTCCAGGTAGAGATTCTGCAGTGAGAATGAACTAAACCATGGAACTTCCACATATTAACAGTGAAGATACTGGTCTAGGATATTCAGCAGACAGCTGAATGTATAATAAATTTTGTTATCTTCTTTCAAGTTAAAATTGAGCAAGGAAAAAAAAAATTGAGTCCTGTCTGTTAGGAAAGATGAGCCCTTTTCCCTCAGATAAATGAGCCTGTGTTCTATGAATACATATATTGGCTTTTTAAAGTTGCAGTATGGTGTCATTGAGTATAAGTGTGGTTTTTATTTTCTTTGGTTGATTCACTAGGAATTGAGAAGGCTTCTGAAGAAGGAGGACAAGCCCCTACTGATGATGTTCTATGCCCCATGTAAGTAGCCCAGCATGTCCTGTCACCTCTTTCCCCCTTCTCCACTGAGAGATGTCCAAGTCTGACTAGAAGCTTCACCTGTGCTTCACTAATAATACCATCTTGTGCCACTTTTAGCATTCAGCTCCTTGTGTTGTCCTGCCTGTTTGTCCTCAGTTTTTCCCTGGCTGTCCATCACTTGTCTCTTTCTCTTGTGATTGTGATTCTTGCTCAATGTTCTTTTAAGCAGCTGCTTTGTATAATTGCGTTACCTGCTGTCCTTTCTAGATTTGTGCTGCACAGAACAGAAACGCTGCGTGCTGCAGGCAGAGGGAACAGTGCAGTTGTCAGGAGCAGGATTATTGTTCCTGCTCCATCCCAAAGGCACCCTGCATGTTCCTGCCCACATGGGCAGGGGTAACTCAAATGCAAGTGGGGTTTCAGGAAGAGGAGAGGACACTGGAGTCTCTCAATTTCTTTTTGTGACCTTGACTTTGTATTGCTGCTCTCTGGTCATTGCATTGGCTACTTGTTCCTTAAAGTTGCAGATTTACAGCTGCCTTTTGTGTTTCCTGGTGACTGCTGTGTGAGAGGCTTTCCAGCTCTTCTAAGCAAGATTGTGTTGCACTCGAGTTGTTGCTCAGTTCAGGAAGCAGGGAAGCCATGAGAAGGGAATAAATGTGTGACCTAAACTAGGAAAGCCTCCTAGCAGTGCCCTGATATGGAAGTTGATGTTGGGTACCACAAGCAATTTGCTCTCTGATTCTCTTTAAAACTTGTGTCCCATGGCAGCATTATCTGGTGTTTCTCAGTGTATTTTCTTTTGTAATTACTGCCTGAAACACCAGTCTACCTTTTTATTCTCACTGAGCGCTGCCAAGATTGCCAAAATTGCCAAAAAGACTTAGTTTGATTCATCACAAAGAGGATGATTTTTCTTTTAATGAAATCTCTTGTGGCTCTGTGCCTTCAGACTCTGCAGTGGCGTGGTCCTACGTGGCCTGGCGTGGTGTGTGGCTGTTCCCAGTGGCTGCTGCCTGGGATCAGCAGGAGATGATACGGCTGCTCTGCTGTAAATTGTCCCTTCGGGGAGAGCTGGGCTGCACAGTGCTTTCACAATTTACCTGTGTCAGGAGTAATTGTTTTCCACAACTGAGCCTCTTTCTGAAATGTGCCTTATCTAACCCTTCGTTCTCTTTGAACTGTTCCCCCAGAAACCCTCCTCCTTCCAGTTTCTCTTCTTTGAAGTGGCAAAACACCTGCTAGTTTTCAGTGCTGTAATACTTGTGCTGCTTTCCAAACTGCTGTGAAGGAAGTCTACTTATGAGGTTTTTTTTCCCTCTGATTTCTCAGTTTGTAACTCCCTCATCTTTTATTTAACACACAAGACTTTCTGAATTTGTTGTTGTCCAAATTTTCTTTTCTTGCTCCTTTTACCTGAGACAGAATACATCCAGCAGTTGCAATAAAATATGGGCTTTCAGCAGCTGAAATTATTGGTTACATACAGGTGTTACCTTTCATAACTGGGAGCAGCAAATTAAGACTGGTCACTAAAAGAAATTCAGCTTTTTGTTACTTGTAAGGGAGGTCTTTGGCACGAGAGGACATCAGAGGCTTTGTCTGGGAGGCTCTGGGAAAGACAGCTGCCTTATTTCTCTGCTTTGTTGGAAGCAGGGGCTTTAGATTAATTGTGCCAGATTGATAGGAAATGGGCTCTTTCATTACATACCAGTGCAGAGGGAGATGAATGCAACTACAGACTTAGATGTAGTTACTTTAATATTTCAGGAATGCTTGGTCTGGGTGAAACAACTCAAAGCAAAGGCTTGCTTTCCTCAGAAGATATTACCTGCCATTTGCAGACCTTTCACTGTACTTCCGGGCCTACATTACAAAGTCAGACAGCACTAAAGATGAAATATTAGGTATACTTGAAGGCATTCAGATTTATTTATAGTTAACTCTGTCAAAGAAGGCTCCTGCAGGAGACTGTCTGGATTTGGCAACAAGAAGGACCTGTTGATAAACATGATTGAAAACAAGGTTTTAAAAATAAAGGTGTTAACTAGTGGAAAGACTAATCTGTATTTAATTAAGCTCCCCCTTTTGGGACAAAATACAAGAAGAAAGAACAGAAGCAAATAAGTTGTTTGGGGTTCCCCTTTTATGCCTGTTGAGGGGTATATGTGGCTTGGCAGCATCCTGAACAATATAACCCAGGAATATGAGGACAAGAGAGGGTGTACTGAAAGGGGTTTGGGAGCAGCAAGTTCGAGGCAGCAGGAGAGCTGGGAAGAGGAGGATGATGGGGGTGATGGCTGGGTGGAGGAGGCTGGTGTGTGCCTGTGCTCTAGAAGGTACTCCAGCGAGCAGTAAGAGAGTGAAGAGGGGAAGACAGGGAAATCTGCTGCAGGACTTAAGGGCCTGAGGCTCCTGAGGAGGGAAAACATAGAGGATTCAAAAGATGATGTCTGCCAACTCACATCTTTTGATGTCTGTCCAGTGGTTTGGCTGAAGCTGCAAGACCTCAGTGGGCCTTAAATGTGTGGTCTGTGTCCACCATGAAATTGCCATTTTGACTAGCACTAATTTAACAACCTCACTGTCAGTTTGAGCAGAGAGATCAAAGATTGAAAGACCACAGAAACAAGAACTCTCCTTCGTCAGATTAAAGGATGTTCTTTTCCAGGCATGCTGATGTGATCCTAAACTAGTGGCTGGAAAAATCTGTTCCTCCTTTCTGGAATATATTTTCAAAACTCTCTGTCTGTTAACCAGAACAGAAGTGTTGACTACTGTCCCGTGGTGGACAGAGTTTCCACAATAAGTGTCTGGAGTGCTTGGCTCCAGCTGCCTTTCTTCCATGCTGTCTGCACTCCTGCCCCTTCCCATCTGCATGCACAGGTTTTACTTGGCAGGGGTGAAAACTGCTGCTTACAAGGTGATTTACTGCTAATCTGCTTAGCACCGCAGAGCATCATCAAACAGCTCTCACTCAGCACACTCCAACTACACATTGGTGGTCTTCCTCACTCATCCTTTGTCTTTTCCACAGCACATTATTGTATCTTACAGGGGCTGTTGCTTCTGAGCTATGTCTGCTCAATTAACAGAGCACTGTTTAACACTTGATGTCTGTGTAATGTGTTTAGGAAGTGCATCTCAAGTTAATTTCAAAGCCTTGTTAAGCTGGGATGAATCTCAAGTACCTCCCCCTGTCCCTTCAAAGACCAGAAAAGCACAAAGCTTTTTGTTTTGAGTTCACAATTATGACATCTTCTGTTGACTTTTGATATGTGTGTTTCATCTTGTATTCTCCTCTGGGCTCGGCTCAGAGCCTGAGGAATATAAGATGGTTTTACTCTCTCCATACTAGGTTGCAAAATGAATATGAAAATAAAGAGCATGAAAAATGTGCAAAAATAGAGGCTTGTAACAAGTAACATCCTTAGAAACTAATAATCTAATAATGATTTAGTGATACAGATAAAGAATTTTCGTTTAAATTTTTTTATATAAAATATTACTTCATATGCTTTGGAACTTAGATACTGTAGAAGAGGCTGAATAGAGTTGTTGGCATATTACTTACACAATTTATTTTTTATCAGGGTGTGGTGTTTGTAAGAGAATGATGCCATCTTATCAGCAGGCAGCCACAGAACTCAAGGGTAAATATGTAAGTGAGACAATGAGATTTATATGACGTTTCAAAAATAATTTTAACACTTTTTTTTAAAAGTATATAAATCAACAAATATTTATCAAAATCAAAATTATTCATTTTTAAGCAAGATGAAACAAAACAGAAATAAGTGACTCTGTTCCAGATCTCTTAAGGATTTTCTCTTGGTTTTTATTTTTCTAAAACTTTAGAGAATGAGATGTGAACTCCCTTGCCCTTTAGATCCACTGCAGTTTTTTCCATGGAGATACAGGCTCTGACACTATGTAGATTTATGTTTTGCCTCTATTATGAATTTTTTGGCTCATTTTGAGCTTATTTGGTAAAGAAAGAAATGTTTGCCTTAATGGGTTTGATCAACTTTTTGGCCTGATGTTTCATAGCAAGGTCAGGGATGGATGCTGTTATTGCAGTTCTTAATCCACTTTTTTAGTGGAGAATCACAGCGTTATGAGAGGGAAATCCCTCTCCCATAAGCTACTGGTCACCCTCCAGCCACTCAGCATTAGTAGAATCTTACAGTTCAACTGTAGCTCTGTCAAAGTTGATGTCACATTGATATAAAAGTAAGTTTTAACTCTAATAAAGTACAGAATTCACAGTTATTTACTTACCCTTTGTAGTTACAAGGTGTATTGATCTCTGTAAGCAAGTCAAAGGCACTTGTTTAGTTGAGGTTTTATAATGTGCTTAACATATGATTTATATAATGCCAGTAGTACATAAAGGATGAAGAAATAGGATTGTTGTTTCATGGCTGTAGCAGGATTTGGTCTGATCCTCCCTGTTGGATCATTCACTGCTGTGTTTACAGGTTTCCTTGTGAGGGAAGGATGAAGCACTGCAGTTCATTGCTGGGGCAGCTCTGGCCATTTGTTCTCGTGATCACCTAGTGCTGTCAGACTGCCCAACGTTCTCCAAACTAGTTGTTTTCAGAAGTGTTTTCTTTAAATCCTTTTTTGCTTAGGGCTGAAATGAGTGGGAATTACTCAGATTTATTTAGGACATAGCACAAGCTTTATAAGATGTTTTCAAGAGTGTTTTTGTCAAGCCAGGCCATCTCCCCTGAGAGGAGCATGTGGTGCAGCCTTTGGGAAGGCACTCCTGCCCTGCATGGCAGTCCACTGTGGGGTGAGAGGGATTAGGAATGTAAAGCATCACCTATAGACACAGTGCCAGAGAGAAGGCATGCTGTGCAATCCTCCTGCAATTATCCCTTCCTTGTCCATGTGCAGCTCATTTATGAAATTCAGACCAGAGAATTTAGATCTATTCTGGTTTGAGTATTTCCTTCCTCATTTGGAAATAGTTTCTATAGATCTGGGCTAATCCTGCACAGCTGAGTGACAGGGCTGGGACACAGTTCTTTGCAGTGGAGGGTTGTGGTGCAGGATCAGTTCAGAGGAAAGTCTGGTTATGCCACTGCCACCCATGTTTTTCACAAAAAATTGGTCTGTTTGTCAAAATTTGACCCAATTAGCTTCCTGAGTGGGATGTGTACACAGCTTGCCATTTTTAAAGTTAACTGTGTTGTACCAATCCTAAATTATTCATGGAGTGCCTTAGAGTGATGTTGACCTCCAGATCAGACTTTGCTGCAAAGTTTATGAGTAGTTTGGATGAGCTGAAGGTTTGGCCTTTTAATCTGACCTGTCATTAACTGTCAGGATGTGCCAGGCTCAAAAGTGGTTATTGCTGTTATATAGCAGGAAAATTAAGTACAGTATTGCCTATTGAAGAGGTCATAAAAGTGAAAGGGGGAGCTGTACCTGTCGCTGTGTTCCTTCGGGACTGGTTGTTTCTTGTCCCAGTGCTGTTAATGAGAGGAAGGCAGGTGGCATATTTTGTTTGTCTTATGGTTGTATCTTACAATTCTGTTGCACCCAGTGCAGAAGGAAAAGGTGCTCCAAATCAGAAGTGGACTTATTTTATCCTTGGCAGGAAAGATTCCTGTGGTTAGAGGGTTGGCTGGGCTCTGGTGAGTGACTGTCACTATCACCCCAGAGCAGGGGGGAACTGGGTATTAGCAAACCATTCATCATCTCCCTAATATCCGTGAACTTTGTGAGTGTGCCAGCAGAATGTTCTGCTCAGTAAAGACCAACTTGAGAATATGCTTAAGTGCTTTCCTTCTTTCATTTTCTTTTTTTCTTTTTAATTTTTTTGGTGCTGTAAGGTACCAGTTTCCCATCAAGAAAACTGAGAATCAGGGTAGGGGGTCACAACTAAACAGGAATGGTGAGAAGCTCCAAGTACTTGGGCAGCTAGGGAAGGTTCAGAGTTGGTTTAGATTATAGGTAGCTTGTTGGAGAGCAGATAAGTGTTGAAATATGTCAAGTGTCACTGCAGAGGTGAAAGGAATAAACTGATCTTTGTTTCTGCAATGGCTATTACAAGAGGTAATGGACCTAAATTAGATTTGGGGTCATTCAATCATTTGCTAAAAGCAAAATTGCCAAATGTCTGGCAGGAGGACCCTGGCTTTGGGCAGTAGGTGTGTTTTGATGGGCTCTGGCAGCCTGATATTTCATAATTCTGTGATTATTGGCCAGCTAAAGCTGTTACTCTTGTCATTAAAACAAATCCCGTTGTAATAAGCTTTTTCGCTAAATATGCTTCATGTAATGTAATGAACAGCAGAATGACTCCAAGTTATTGACTTTTATCAATGACCGTTAGATGGACACAGTGAAATTGTCTGACATGATCAGGAATGCCCATTTAAATCATAGGAAGTCCTCTGAAAGTTCACAGCAAATGTGGAATCTGGTAGGCTGGTGTTAATTAGGGAATTAGTTAACAAAACTGGTTCTTGCTTTATAAAGCAGACATTGTATCTTGATCCTATTGCATTTACCTGCCTTTAGGTGGTGACATGGAGGATAAGGAAAGGGGAGAATTGAGTCTAGGTAATCTCATATGAATTAAGTCAATCCACTTGTTCAAACTAACAAGGAAAATTCAAAGTGGAAGACTATGCCAGCAAGTATAAACCTTACTTCTATACTCTCCTCTGTTCAATTTATCCTTTCTTAGGATAGGGAAGAGAAAACAAAGTATCTTTTTGTGACTTTCCAGCACATTCTTAGGAACGGTTGACCTTCAAATGAGGATTTTCTGCTTTAAGATTTATTTCATGCTGGCTCTGAGCACATTTGGTTGGTCTGTGCAGTTTGCTGCAGTCAGGAACGTGGTATTAAATTCTGATGTGGTATTTCAGCTGGAAGGAGAAAATCCTGTTTTTGGAGAGGGAGAGAGGAGAGGGTTGGATTAAGACCCTGCTGCTAAAATGATTTAAGCCGTCAATGCCATTAAACTAAGTTAATCAGGAAGTGGTATCTCAGCAACTTGCTGGGTCCAAGTTTGACAGCAGAATGACCTCTGCATGAATTGCACACCCACAAAAACTTGGAATCAATCCCATCTTCCAATTTTCGTGTCAAAAATATTTGGAAGACATTTGGACAGGGCACGGAATAAGTCACAGGGCACAGTGTAAGTCCCAGGAACCCTGAACCTGAAGCTCAAGGACTGTTGAGATGGAGGATGGGTTGGGAAGAGAGGTGAGGAGTGGGGAGGAGAGAGTTTTTGTTTTATGTGCTAGTCTGAAAAGCTACTGTGCCTCTGTGCCTCTTTTTGAAAACTGTAGGACAAGGTTAATTCTTAACTCTCATTATACCCTGCCCTACCTAAGTTAACATATTTAAAGCATATAAATGCCATGTGCTATTTCCTGAGCTCATGGAAATAGGGCACATTTTATTTTCACATCAAAGTCATGCTGATTTCCCCTTGCCTTTCCCCTTTCAGTAAATGCATTTTTGAACTGGGATAATGCCAGTGCTTGTGGTTCGTTAGACATTGACAGGTTGGTTAGACATAGACAAGTTCATTGCTGGAGTGGAAACTAGAGAGCTGAGGGTAGAATTTCTGGTGTCCTGTTTAATGTTTGGATATGAACTAAGAACTCTTTTTTTTTTTTTTCCTACTTGCAGAGGAAAAAAATCTAGCTGTAGCTTAAAATCCAAACGTGCAAAGCAAAGCACAAGTGCTGCAGTTGAGAGGATTCCCTTTAGGTATTTCTGTTAGTGGGTGAATAAAAAGAAACAGAGATGCTTCCAGAGCAATGAGGAGGTGACATGCTAACTGGTGTGTGTTTTCTCTGGATTAGACTCAAGTATTGTTCTGTTTCCCCTTGCACAAAATCAGAAAAACTTCAGTGCCTTTTACAGAGAGCCCCTTGCTTGACAGCTATATGAATGAAATCAGAACCTGCTCAGATTGAAATGGGTTTTACTTAAATCTTCAGACAAATGGTGTGATGTTCGTGCTGTACTGTAAGAATCAGTAAGATTATGCTCTGTTTTTCCAGGTTCTTGCGGGGATGAATATTTACTCTGCTGAGTTTGAACGGATAAAGGAAGAATTCAATGTCCGGGGATATCCTACAATCTGCTATTTTGAGTTGGTTATGTTTTGCTACTATTTTAGAAATCATGCACTCTTATATAATTGCGTGCTTTTTTTCTTTTAGGGCAAGGACTGAACCTTGTTTTGTTGCTTTAACAGGAAAGGAAAGTTCCTGTTCAACTTTGAGAACTTCGGTGCTACCGCAGCAGATATCGCAGAGTGGCTGAAACAGTAAGGCATTGAACTTCATGCACTCCACCTTTTATGTACTCTTCATTGTTTACAGAATGTAATGGTTTAGGAACAGACATCTCTCCCTCCTTCCCTTTGCTCAGAAGAGCAAACAAAACTACCCCACTGAGATCAGCTAAACTCATATGGAGAGATTGACTAATGTTTGGTTTTTAGCATGCATGCCTCGCATTTCACAATTGCATTTTGTCTGTAATAGGAGACTGACTGTGGACTAAAATAAATGTAGACACACAGATCTCAACTTGGTTAAAAATGACAGCTTAAATTTCCAGTGATCTTGGGTGCTTGAACTTAATACCTTGCAAAAGGTTTGACTTCTGTTGTGTTATTAAAAATGTATATACCAAGTGTGCAGTTCTTGTTGGTTCATCAGCCTTTAGCTGAAGCCTTTAAAGTGTCTTGCAGCGACAAACTGGAGATCAAGGCACCCTGGATAGGTTGTCATTTTTACAACATCTGTGTTTGCTGTCGTGATGTGGAAGTGTAGAAAGCACCTTGTTCTACCTAAAGAGAGCTATTTGCAATCGTAAACATTTTGGGGGCTGAATGAGCCTATGGGACTAGCAGTTCAGAGACACACAGAAAAAGTCTGTGTGTGTAGCTGCTCTTCAACTGGTGCAAATCCCCACATGGTCAGTGAAGCTGATGGAGCAGCTGGAGAGAGCTGAGATAATCTGGTGATGGAGAAATCCCATTTGCAGTGAGCCCAGGCTCTTGGGCATGGTGTCATCTTTGTAACCCTCCCTTGTTTGCTGCAGTTGTGGAAACAATACTGAAATGAAGCAAATGAAAGGAAACAAACCCATGGGAAGGAACAGACGGTTGCAAACTATTGTAATAGTACAGCTTAGCAAAATTGGCTCAGAATAAATGTATTCTGCTGTACAGTGTGGCTGTGCTGGGGATGTGCATATGGTTGCAGGTGGCCCAGGGTCTCCAGCAGCAGTAGGCTGAGCGCTTCAGGATTTGGAACCCAAAGATGAAGTGAGAGCAGCATCCTGTTAGCATCAGGAGCTACAAACACTGCAAGCCAGTACTGCCCAGTGGCTCAAACAGAAGGAATTCAGCCAGAGTCATTAAGCCTTTAAATGTGAGTGACCAAGATGGCAACTCCAGCAACTTGAAGGAGATGATCAGCCCTTGGAGCAAGGATATGGCTTCATCACCTGCACTTTGTAATGCTTTTTAATTCTGCAAGGATGTGGTTATCTCTTGGCTACCATATGTGAAACATTAGCTGTTTGGGGTGTTTTTTTCCCCTGTCTGCCCACATAATATCCAGATAATCCCTGCAATATGCAGTACCTTTATATCAGTGCTGTGACAGCAAGTGAACACAGCTACTGGAGGCAAAGCAGAACAGCTGCAAGCTCTTTCCAATGATAATCTCTGCTAACAAGCCACTGTGGGCTTTGGCTGATACTTCAGCAGTCCAGAGCTAAAGACAGCTGTTTGTCCTCACTTAGTGCATGCTTATTAGTTGCCCAAAAGATGATCTGAGCAGTAGCCTTGTGCCTCTGTTTTGTGTAATAAATACAACTTTTAAGGAAACCACATTGAGTAGTTATATATACTTATATTTTGCCAGTAATTGATGCTTAAATTATGATAAATTAAATTATTAATAAAACCACATATAGGGTAAACATGTTACATACATAATATTATACTATTCTGAGGAATCTGCAGTACAGGTAGTCAAAATGGTATGGCAAGAGCTTTAGGAAAGCCAAGGAGTGCAATGAGATAGCTGCAGGGTGTACTGGCTGTGCTTCAGAATAGCATAATATTAAAATATTGAAGGGTTGCTTTTGTACAAAATGTTACTCTGAGGGCCAGGGCATGGCAGGACTGTGGCAAGGAAAGCCAGTGCATTTTTATACTGTGCATGCATGTGCTGTCATTGTAGAGTCTTTGAAGCAAATCCAGCAGACATTGAGCCATATGAAATGGCCCATTATGTGTGGACAATAAGTACACTCTGCAGAAAAGCAGCTCTCTTTCCCCCTCTTCCTCTTCTTATTTTTTTCCCTCTAAATATTACTGGTAAAGTGCTGAAAGTGGATGATCTTAGGCTCATTTGTGGGGGGAGAACATGATATAACTTAAGGAAAGTTAGAATTATTTAAATCATTGCCCATGCTTTTTCCTCTCAGGACAAGAACTGATAGTTTGGAGGGCTCCAACACCTCTTTTATTTTTTTTTTTTTTTTTACTACTTGTTAAAGGTGCTTTTTTCTTATGCTGAAGTGTGCTAATGTATCAGTCTTACAGATACTTCACCTTTCTTATCTTCCTAATAGGCACTGGCTACTATGTTATGGAGATTCAGATGTGTTCATGAGATTATAGAGATGAGCCATCATACAGCCTTAATCCATCACATTAGAGACACTATTTTGTATGTACCACTTTTTTGTTAAGTCTGATACACAGCTGTATCAGCCTGAGTGCTAGGCAAGCCCAGCAGCTTCTTGCTGCCTTCAATAGCTGCTTAGTTTGTCTTGCTGTTTTTATAGATTCCCCTCAGGCCCTTCCTTAGCATCAGCTACTCCATTAAATGAAGAACTTGTTCTGTGCTCTCGATTGAATTAGCTTTTGATAACTCTTCTGGACTTCTGTCATCCTAATCAGGTGTTGGGTGTGCCTTGTCTCAGTGTTAAATGACATTTTAAATTTTGCTTGTTGCTTCCTCCAGGCGTTGAGGTGTTTCTTCCTGCCTCCTGTGTAGGCTCATTAGCATGCACAGTATTTTAAATTAGGCTATTTGAATAAACATCCCGTGCCCCGCTTAACTAATTCCTGACTGAAATAGGTCACGCCAGGCCCTGCTCAACACCATGTTCTCCCAGTGCTTTGCAGGCGCTGTATCCATGTTCATCATGCTCAACCCAGCTCCCAAATCCATTAAATGTCATGGTGTTTGCTGGAAAGCCTTCACTCTGCCAGGATACCTGGAGATTATTGCTCTCTGGGCTGCTTGGCCAGGTGCAGCTCCAACCTTTTACTTTGATGTTTGCTTCTTGGTTTGTTTATCACAGAAGCAGCAGCAGAGGTGTGCATCACAGTTCTGCATGGATTGCCTAATATTCTTGAATCACACCTATTGCTTACATCAACAGAATTTGTTGTCTGAATCTGTGCATCTCTACTGCTTTTTTTATCAAACTAGGCTTTCAGCCTAGAAATGAGTAAGGCAGGATAAATGAGTTATCATCTGTTTGCCATTCCTTGTTCCAGGCAGCTAACACAATAATACGGTTTAATCAAAAACAGTAAATCTGCTTTCAGCAGAGATGGGGTCACATCCAGACGTGTACTTTGCCAAAGAATCTGGGGAATTTTGGGGGGGGTGTTTGGAACTCATTACTTCAACTGACAAAATAGCTTCAAAGACTGGCTCCCAGTATTCGTATGTTTGGGTGTCTTTTCTGTGAACACTGCTTTAATAAATAAAATGTCAATTAGCATATTTTAGTTCACAGCTGCCAAATTCTCTTTTTAATGTACATTAATAAGCTAAAAACAATTGTTTGTTGGGATGATGAGCTCCAGAGGAGCTTAGGTTCAGTTTCCAGACTTGCCACTGTGTCTTTGAGCAGTCTCTGTGGCTCTGACCCATCAAAGACAGTTGAACTCAGGTGCAATCACAGTGAAGTTGGTAGAACAAATCACTTGCCTTTTAGCATGCAGCTGAGTATCTTTGCTGAGTTAGGCCTACAGGCCCACTGCACAGTGAGGACATAACGATGCTTGCCTGACTCACAAGGTCTGTTCAGGGTAAAACCATGTATTCCTGGGGAAATGGTGTGTGTAGCTAGCTCATGGTCTCAGCACTGCTCCTCCTTTCTCTGCTGGCCTCAATCAGGCTGTCAGTATCCAAGGTGACGGGTTAAATTGGCTGTTTCTGCTCACTGCTTTTTTCTTTCATTTGCAATGACTTCTGTGCACTACAAAGTGGGAATGCTGTGAGAAAGGGAGCATCCTGCTGAGGAGGGTAAAGAGTAATAGAAAATGCATTTGATTTCTATAATGTAATAACCAAGCAGTCTGGTTATCTCCTCACTCCATCCCCTTCCATTGCTGATCTGTCCTCAGGAGCTTCTTGCAGATTTTTTTGTTCCTCCTCTAGTTTAATCTGTGTTTCAGTGCCTGTGAGTTCTGGATGGGTACAGTTGTGGAAGCTGTTCAGTAGGGTTGGTATGTCAGACATGTATGAACATCTGCACAAAGTGGTTCCTTACACTTTGACTTGCCAAGATGACTGCTTAGCACCAGAGAGCTGCCTTTAAGTTGTGTCTGTTTGTCTTGTAGCCCACAGGCACCTCAGCCACAGGCTCCAGAGACTCCCTGGGCAGATGAAGAAAATGTAGTTTATCACCTGACCGATGAGGACTTCGACAAGTTTATAAAAGATCATTCATCTGTGCTAGTGATGTTCCATGCACCATGTGAGTTTGTTTTCTCTTCTGTACTCTGAGCCAAATGCTTGCTAACGAAATCAGTGATGTTTTTCTGTGGAAGTTTCACAGAACCATGAACTCAAAAGTCCAGGCTTTTCTTGTTTGTGATGATTGTTAAATACACAAGGCATGAAATGTTTGTGAAGTTGCTGACTTCACATTTAGGCTGGAGATGTGCCTCTGGAAAAGGGACACTTTGTAAGCTGACTCAAAACATAACTGAGGAGTGTAATGATGCTTGAATAGTCTGGGTACTCATCACTTTACAGCATGATTTCCCATTTTCAACTTCTCTTCTGTATTGTTTGCTTTCAAAGCAGAACTCTGGTTGATTGAACAACTAAGTCAACTTGAGAACCCTGAGCTTCTGGGTTCTTGTCCATGGCTGCTGCTATGTAATTTTGAGCATTTTCACTCCTCTGCTGCAGTTTCTCTGGCAGTGATTGTCATTATATATCGTGCTGAACTATGCCATAACTAGGCCTAAGTTTAGAAGGACCCCAGGACTTTTGATAACTAATACAGAGTTGGTGGTGATACTACTTATTGTTCTGCTGAGAATGCATTGAACTGATCTTTTTCGTGACTTGAGGTTTTAGCTTGACAAATAAAATGTAGTGGGTTGCCTTCAGGAAACTGTTCCAGCCACACTGCCCTCCTGTATGCTGTTGGGTGGAAGAGAAGCGTGCATTAACCTCTTAGTTCACTGTGGATGTAACCTGTTTCAGCTACATATCTGGTTCTTCCAATTGTGTGTGTCTGTGATGGACAGTTCAGGCTTGAATCTGCTACACTATGTGACACACAGCTTCTGTCTCCTCTTGCTGCTGTGCTGGCAGCAGTACTTGGGTGAGATGTTCATTTTCAAGGGCATAGATTTAAAGGTTAGGACTCTGGAGGCAGACTGTGTGCTGACAGCTGAGGGTCTTGGCACAGAGGCTGAAATCCTGCTTCCCTTTAAGCCAGCAGGATCTAGCTCCAAAATGCCTTTTTTGAAGGTCTGCTCATAAGACTCATTTGAAAAACACAACATAATGAATTTCCTCTGCCTGAAGATATGTCTAAGAATCTGGTCCACTGGAGCAGGGGACTGACTGCTGTTTTGTCACTGTGTTCCCTGGATTATTTGTACTAATGAAAGTGGGACCGGAGATGAGCGCCTGTTCTGAAACCCAAAACACAAGTAGCAGAACTGATGAGGCCTGGCTTGCTCAGGAGTTTATCCTTCGTTACCCAAATCCTTCCTTCCCCAGACTTCCCTGCACCCCGGTGTGCAAGTGACAGCAGGGGCTGCTGCTCCTCGGCAGCTGTGCGCTCGCTGAGCAGCTGCTGCCAAGCACTAATGGAACTCCTGAATTTCCCTCCCTTCCCTCTCTCTGCACAGTGACATGGGAGAAGTGTCTCCTCTCTCTCAACGTCTTGACATTTAGTAGTACTTCAAAGCTTTGCCTTTTTTTGAGTTTGTAAATGGGCAAAGGAGTCCGGTCGTGTATTCAGGAGGCTGAAGCGGGGGAAGAAATCAACAGTTGGCCCTGCAAAACTTAATCCTTTAGGAAGACAGATTAAAAATAGATGAATACGTACAACTGCAATCAAATTTTATAGTAAGTTTAAGTTAGTTTTAAATCTCAATAGGATTCTGTTCAATTTTTAGTGGTTTTTTTAGTATTTTCAAGAACACAGGTAACACAGTTTTAAGAGTAACAATATTGCATTACCTATTTTGAGAGCAGAGGTGCTTCTAGACTGGTATGTTTTGTACTAAGGGGCATTCTGCACTAAAGTACAGCAGTACTTTGGCAAATGCTGTTTTAAAAGTAAATCAAATGCCTTAATTGGGCTGTCACAATCTTCTGATAACATTTCCAGCTGCTCAGAATTGGGATGAAGAGTGTTCCTTGCCAGAACAACTCCATTTTAAATGCAACTTGAATATTTGGGGCATTTTATTTACATTCAGGTGGTAATGGTATGCCTACGTGCAGAATCCAGCTTGTATGTGTGTGAAAGATCTGTGTTGGTAAGAATCCTCTCTGAGCATCCTCAGCAGAGAGTATGAGGATTGCAAACTAATTAAGGACAGACAACTATCATAAACAGTTATCTCCATGATTAAAAGCTCTTCTCTTAGCACTTCTTAAATGTGCTAATGGTGTCACCTTATGAATATTAGGAGATAAATTATTCCAGTGAAAGAAGTGGTAAAACCAGTGAGCATCTTACTTATTTTAACCTTGGTAACTCAGGCTGAGGAAGTTTTTTTCTAAGAATGTATTAATAAAAAAAAAAAGTTGAAACATCTATAAAATAAGCTCATAACACAGGATATACTTCTGTGTAACTAAGAGTAATCAAGGGGATTTCAGCACTGGCCTGGAATTAGCAAGTACTTAAACTCCTGTGTCACCACGCAGCCTACACGTGACTTGGAGTTTTTCTGGCACACTGTTGTGGTTTAGCCACAGCTCAGCCCCACACAGCTGCTCTGTTGTGGTGGGATGGAGGAGAGTTTGAAAGGTAGAGCCAAGAAAAGTCATGGCTTTGTGGGATAAAGGTAGTTTAATAAGAAAAGCAGAAGCCAAGGACAGGCAAACCAAAACAAGGAATTTGTTCACTACTTTGCATTGACTGGCAGGTGCTTGACCATTCCCAGGAAAGCAGAGCTTTATCACACATAATGCTGACTTGGGAAGACAAACTCCATCAGTCCAAATGTCCCTCCTCTCCCTCTTTCCCCAGTTCTATATGCTGAGCATGGCACCATATGATCTGGGATACCCCTGTGGTCATTTGGGGTCAGTTGTCCTGGCTGTGTCCCCTGACATCTTGTGCACCCCCAGCTCCTTGTGGTGGGATGAGGTGAGGAGCAGAAGAGGTCTGGATTCTGTAAGCACTGCTCATCAATAGCTAAAACATCCCTGAGTTATTGACACTGTTCCCAGCACAAATCCAAATCATGGCTCAATACCAACTACTGTGAAGAAAATGAACTCTGCCCCGGCCCAAACCATCACACACACATGAGGAGCTGTTTTACTAGAAGAGAATTATTTCAGTGATGCTCTAATTGCATATTCAGATGACCAATGCATTAATAGATTGTAGTATGAAAAGATGTGTGGGGAATGGACAGCTTTTTATCTGCCCCCTGCCCCCAGTGCTGAAGATACAGCTGAACCAAACATATCCCAGGTAAATACCTGTGAACTGCACCATTAGGCACTGTGATGGATGTGGCCAGTTGGGTCTCCATGCTTGTGGCTACTAATGATCATCCCTGAGGACCACACTGTAATTATTTACAATCAGTTGCACTTACTAGCCCAGTCAAAGACATGGCAGCATTTTAAGTGCTGCCTAGCATAACTAAGTTTAAGGAGAGCAGCAGCAGTGTGTTTTAAGCACATAAGGAAGGTCTGCAGCATGCAACTTGAACCTCTTGGGATCAGAGACACCATACCTTTTGTGCAGTAATTTATCACAACCATTAAACAGAAGATGTGCTGCTGCAGGTCATTACTGCAGCCCTGAGCAACGTGGCTGAGTGTGGGTGGGCAGGGTGAGTTCATCCTGCTTTTGTTGCACAGGTCACTGGGGACACAGAGCAGGATTTCTAACCTTCTGAAACTCCTTCGTAAAGCCCTTAAGAGGATGTTCAATGAATCTGAATATTTAGCATAGGTAAACAGTGACCCAGCCAGTCAGGCTCTGAAGGCACTCTCCTCCCCAGCCATCTGTGAAGGGTGTGCAGTGTTGTGCTCCTTACTTTAGTATTTTGCTGAAATTTCATCATTTTTGTTGGTGAGCTTAGTGTTATCCTGGATATATCCAGACATCTGAAGTGTTTTTTCAATGTGTTGTTGTACCCAAAAACTGGGTTCTCATGCACCATACAAAAGAACAAAGAAAGGGCCCTCTCTCCCAAAGGACTTGGCATTTTTACTTGGATTGATCGTATTTGGTAACTTGAGATAGCAGTTATGTTAGCAGGCCTGTTTCTGAGTCTATAACAAAGGATTTATTGCACCAACCAAAGTTATTTCTGTACTATAACATAACTAAGGGCACCATTGCTGCTTATGATAAGCTTCTGCTAGCAATGAGAATAAAGACTCCATGTCTGTATGTGCTTCTTGATATCTGTGCCTACAGCTGATCAATTTATTTAGATGCCCAAGATGACAGCTGGGTTCTGAATGTCTCTAAATATGGGTTATACTGTCAGTCAAATGTTGTTAAATGCTTTGGTGTCATGGGGACTTGCTGGGACTTAAAATGCTCCTCAGTCCCTTGATCATGAAAAAAAGCCCTGTTTGTGTTTTCGGTTTCCTCATCAAAATGTTTGCTGAATCCAATGCAATTTTTAAAATAATTCTGTCCAAAATATTTGCCAAATTAGTGAGGATTACAGTCTTCTGACTCTATTTTGTTGAAGGAATAAACCCCCTACACGTTTATCCTTTCTACATTTTCCTCAGCATTTTTCTGCAAATCACATCTCAGTCACAAAATAAACCCAAC
Source organism: Leptocoma aspasia (assembly GCA_013399835.1). NCBI lineage: Eukaryota > Metazoa > Chordata > Aves > Passeriformes > Nectariniidae > Leptocoma > Leptocoma aspasia. Next base: position 584,788 of record VXAX01005205.1, on the reverse strand, counting down.
CAAGTCACTGATAAGTCATTTCAAATACCACTGAAAGGTGTTTAAAGTCCAGGATTGAAATTCAAGTCAGCTCAGAAATGGTTTCTGGAAGTGTCTGCTGTTCACACACAGGAGTTACTTTTCATTATGTTTTGTTAACACAAGTGACACTGCTAACGTTTTAAAGGATACCTATTCTTGCAGCCTCATGCAGAATAATGTCCTGGTGCCACTGTGGGCTGTAGCCTCCCCCTGTACCTTCAGCAAGCACAGATCTGAGGAGTCTCTGATGCTGGCTGGTGGCTGTAGTCAGTCACCCCGATGTTTGCTTGGGGCTGCTTTGCCCTCTCTCATACCCCATCACCCAGAGCAAAGTTTGTGGTCCAGTACTGATGCCAGAGGTAATAAACAGAGGAGAGAAAAGTGATTTGGCTGTACTGTTAGTGTGAGTGTGCATTTTTTTTTTAAAGGATTAAACTATTAAAATGTTTTCCTGCAACATTTCTTCCTTGTATGTGAGCTTAAATTCAGGTTAAACCTGTGTTCTTCCCAGTCCCCTTCATAGGGCTCCTTCAGAGACTATATAAGCTGATTGCAGGGCTTAAAGTAGAAAAAATGTCAATATCCTTAGTAGGATATTGGAGCCGTTGTGGTTTTCCCTCCATTGATAAAGAAGGAAAGCAGGGATAATGCAGCCTAATAGACCTTTGCTTGCTTCCTCCCAGTGGAAGGGAGTGTAAAAATAAACCTTGAAATGATAAAGTGCACCAGAGTTTTCATGTGCTGTTGAAATGTCCATGAAATTCCTTTCTTGTCCTCGGATATTTTCTCTCCCTTTATAAACCAACCTGATAAATTATGCAGTTGCTGCTTTCCAAAGTCAGCTATTCAGCTGTTCAGGTTTTTAATTGCACGGGGAGTGGTTTTATCAATTTGGCTTTGAAAAACAGCTTTTCACACCCTTCACTCCTTCCTTCCTCCCTCCAGTGCATTTAAGCAACTTTTTGAACTCATTATTAAGAATCCCAAGCAATTAGCCCAGTACAAGAAGAAGGCCTCAGTTTCTAACCAAGTAGTGAACTTGGCTCTCTCCCTGCCAGTGCACTATCACTGGTTTCAGTGGCCTTGCTTCTGTTTCTTACTGCTGCATGTGGTGAGATTGGGATTTAGGAATCCATTGCTCACTTTAAATATAAAGCAAAGTGAACCCAAAATGTGTGCACAAAATCAAATCTATTTTTACAAACCATGTTTTACAACTATAAATAAATAAGTCTCTCTTTCAGACCCCGACTGGTTCCTTCTGAAAGCAAGCTATGTTGCTGTGAGCTCTAATTGGGATGTCTGTTGGCAGCATCAACAGAAAGGCCATGAGTTGAAAAGGCTGAAGAATAATCTACTCTGCAGCCTGAAAAAAATGGCCTTTCTAGCACAGGTCAGAAGCAGCCTAATATCGGCAGCCTGTGATAAATAAATAAATTAAATTATTTATAAATAACTAAAGTTTTTCCATGCTAATTCATGATTCAATCAAAGGTTTTTTTTTAAATGTCAACCAGCGCAGTTGTTCCATAGAGGTTAAAGGCTTGTGGGTTATCCAAACATCCTGCAGCACTGAATGTGGATGGAAACGTCCTTTATTTTTTATTTGTTCCTGTCATATATGACATTTGTGATTTTCAAAATAAAATGTTGGTTGTTTCCAGTGGGTACATAGAGAGCCTTTGGCATCTGCCTTCAGATACAGAGCCTCTGGGATAAAGACAGATAGTGGGTAGCTGGGAATTGGTTTTGGTGCACCTGTGCAGGTCTGGATTACTGGAAGTTTGAAGTGTGTAAGGCGGGTTGTGCATCTGGAATCTGGTCAGATACCATATCCCCATGATGCAGGTGCTTGTACTAGCCCACAGGAAGCTATACAAGGAGACATTTATGTGTCAGGGTGCTTGCTGAGGGCTACCAGACCCTGTGAATATGTTCTCCTTGTTTCAGAGTAATTAGAGAAGGCTTTGAACTGGGCTGTTATGTGGGTCACAGGCAGTTCCTGTCTCTGGTGGGATTTTGGTGGAGCAATGCAGATGTCAGGATGAGCTGTTGCAGTGCCCACATCACCGAAAACTGAATTGTTGTGTAAGGGCACTTGGATGATGAATGTTGCTGTTTAAGAGTCTGGACAGATTGTTGAAGAGAAGAGATCTTCTTCAATTTCAGAATAGTGTTTCCTGATCTCTATGTCCCATAGGCTCCTAATTTTAATGTTACCTTAGTGTATTTTTAATGGGATGTATAATAAAATGCTTCCCTGTACAAGCATAAATTGTGCCAACTTTCTGTGCATTGTATGTATGTACTTCTCAGCTGAACATTCCTGGCAGCCTTCTGGAGCAGATACATTCTTCATGTAAACCTGTTAGAAATTGGTACATTCTTGGCTTCAGAATCTGCTTCCACTGAGATGAGCAAGTCCTGACTGTTGATTTCAGAGAGAGGAGGTCTGGGACACTTAGACTGTAGACTGAGTTGTTCATTATTTAAAAGCATGGAAGTCTATTTCAAGATGTTGCTTGATACTACATGTATTTGAGTATCACCAAAAATCTTAGGGAATGTAAACAGTTCAGCATAAATGACCTGTCAGTGCAGTGATCTGTCTCATTAAACTAATTACATAAATCATTTGCAGGGAAATTTAGTCACACATTAAAACAGAAGTTCTTGGAAAGGCAGCAAACCAGGAAAATTAAGAACCTGACATGGATTTTTCCTTTAATGACAATAGCACTCACGTTTTTCAAGGATCTAAAAATAAAAATCAATATGGGTTTTTAGTGGTACTTAATATAAATAGGAATGTTAGGAGTATAAGAATCCTGATAATTATCTTGTGCAGTAAAACTTGATAGGGTACCTAATGAAAGAGGCAAAGACAGCAATGAGTGATACCATTGTCTCATTTTTGTCAGTCTTCTGATACTGGAGCACACAGTTTGTGTGGGGTTATTGTCTCTTTGAAGCAGTTTGTGCTCTTTGAGCAAGGTATGGTCATAAAAAAAGGATGATCCAGTGATAAAAACGATAGCCTTGGCCTGGAGATGTAAAAGTTTAGTGCTTTGCTTTGCTTTGCTTTGATTTGTACAGTCACGACCCAAGTCACTAAATATTTGTCTAGGTTTCCAACCTGTGAAGTGGAGATAACATTTCACCTTGTGTGGGTGTTTTATCTAGCAAGCCATGGCCAGACTGCAAGCTGCTGCAGTGTTGCAGGAATTGAGATATGGAAGGCGTATGAGCGCTGCAAAGTCTTGTTTAACGTGAAGGAAGTAGGATTTTGCCTTTGGTGTTCCCTGACTTGTGGCAGACATCAGTTTTTTGGCCCCCAAGTTTAGGAAACCCCATCTGCCACAGGGTGAGCACAGAGCTCAGACAAGATTATCACGGCTGAAGCTGATGACTTGCAGCCTGCTTGCAGCTCATGCCAGGATTCAAAGGGAGGAGCCTTGACTGCTCTGGTTCAGTGTCACAGTGGGGACAGTGGCAAACGTGGGGGGTTTTGGGCTGCTCTGCCTTTGGGCTGGATCTCAACTTGCTCTGTGGCATGATGCTGTTCTGGGGACACGGCGTGTATGTTGAATAACTTACTTGGTAGCAGTTGTGGGTGTTGAGCAGAATGCAGGGTAGAGGTAAAGGAAGAGGAAAAGGAGACAAATTGTGGATGTTTAGGGGTTGTGAAATTTGGGAGGTTTGTTCGAAATGCATTGCTCTATGCTCACCTCCAATTGGGAGCAATTACTTTCTCTATTAAAGAAGATATTTGCAAAGGCTATACCGATCAGGAAAAAAGCTTCATGTGAATGTGTGGCAGGTGGTGTGAAGGGAACATTAGTTTCTTTGGGGATTTGCTGCCTCATTTCTCATGTTACTATTGCCTTCCCTCTCTCCTAACGAGTCCTTAACTGACTCAGCCTGTTCCATAGGAGTAGCTGCTGGAGCACCAAGGAACAGCTGAAGAGAGACTGGCCTCATTCTCTGGGTATTTGTTGTAGGTTATTTAGGTGTTCAGAGAGGTCTTTTAGAGGACCTAGGTAATTTTAGCTGTTAAAAATCCACATTTGAGTGTGTGAATTGGATGACTGTCCTCCTAGCAGGTTTGACCCCAGTGTACATGTAAGCCCTTAATGCTTTGTGGTGAGTTCTGATAGGCCTGGAGCATAACTTATTTTTATAGGTCTCTAATGATGGGGTAACAGTAGGAATTAGCTTTAAGAATTAGACTCCAGGCTTATTTTTTCTGAAATAAATTAATTTCCTTGCTTGGATAAGCTCAATATACTGTGCAGGGCTCTCGTTTGGAAAGTGTCTCATAGTATCTCTGCTACTTGAATCATTACCACTGGAGTTTTCTTTGTCAAGTTTATCTTCCTAAATACTTTATGGCTTCAACTTTTTTTCTGTGAAAGGTAGAGAACTTATGTAAAGGGCAAATAGTGAACAGAGACATCTAGAGTCTGCCTGTCTGCTCCTGCTTGCCTGCCTGTCTGCTCCTTGTGTCCTTTCAGATGGTGAGTTGGCAAGTGATGCCATTTTTCTGAGTTACTAATAAATGAATCCATTGGTTGGACACTGAGACATTGTGCTGATGGTGGAGCTGTGTCTTCTGGGGTCCTGACTGCTTGTGCTTGGCAACTGTGCCAGCACACTTCTCCTAAAAAGGTGAATAGATCTCAGCTGGTAGCCACTTCTGCTGTGACTTTGGACAAAAACTCTGCATTCTCCATAGTATCTCTTCTTGATACTTGACTTTCCCAGATATCTTCACAGTAATATTCAATGTCACCATTCCTTTTAACTCCCCTGCCCCATGAGCTCGAGCTCATTAGGATGTACCTTTCTTAGGAAGATATCTTTGCATGGCATCAATTTTCTGATATCTTACAAAAATTCCATTCTAGGAAATAATTTGCAGGTTATGCTGTTTTTATGGGTTGAACATTCAAAGCTCTTTCATCTCACCTGTATTTAGCATTTTCATTCCTAAATCTAAAGCATAAAGTCTTCCATAGTGGGGTAAGAGTGTGAGGGAAAGCAATGCAACCTCTCTTCCCTTCTCAAGGTAAAATTTTGTTGTTCACCTGGCAATGGAGAAAGGGGGAATTTTTTTTTTATGTGAAATAATTCTGGCTTAATTGAGAAGGAAACCTTCTGGTGGTATTTTTCATAAACTCTCAACAATTTCACCTTAAGGCAACCATGCTGTTGTCTCACATTTCAATAGGGGAAGATTAATTTTCAACACCTACTCAGGGCCATGTTCCTCAGAGCTGGTGTAGGAAGTGTAATTCATATCTCCCAATGCCAGCTGATCCACCTTCCTTCACTTCTTTTCCCTCCCAAGAGGGATGGTAGGAGGCACCATCATCTTGCAACACTGATTTCTACCAGTTGCACCACAGTCTTGAGTGAGAGGGTATGTATATGCAATTTTAGTATATACATGCAGCGTAATCTCCAATAGCCAGAAGCTGAAACCACCTTTGGAACGAAAATAAGGAACCATGTGATTTTTTGTTTCAGTTTATTTTACATAAAGATTATGATGATGATGAACTTTGAGGTTGTTCCTGGATGTGTGCTAGAGTCTGTGCTGTGCAGATGGGGTATATTTTTTCAAAGGCTGCTTTCAGGAGTCCAGCTCGGCCACGGCCCCCTGTGAGCTCAGAAGCAGAGAGGGCAAGATAGAGCAGAAATCTGTCTCGCTGCCTGACTCCCAGGAATCCCTGGGAGGCAGCAGCCTCTGGCTGATGTTAGCCTTGGAGAATATTCACCCTTTCCCCTGAGCCTGAGTCAGAAGAAGATCTGGTCCAGTGTGACCAGAAATAAAGGCAGAAGTGTGTGTCGTGCAGTTCACCAGAGCTGCTGTCTTTTAAATCCCATGGAGGCAGCCTGCAGGACCTTCTCAGTGTTTGCCCCCCTGTGCTGAGCCTTCCCCTGCCAAGGGCTGTTGCTGGCTGAAGGTGGCCCTTCTGCCAGAGCTGTGAATACGGCACGGATGCAGACAGCGTTCCTGGAGGACACGTTTAGTTAAGCTCTCTGCCCAGTTTGATCTGACTTAGGGAATGCATCCGACTGTCTTTTTTAAAAATAAGTAAATAGTTTTAACTCATACTACGACTGTCTAAAACTGTTATGACTCTTCTCCTGGGCAGTTTCAGAGATGCTGGGAGGGAAAAAATTATGCCACCATAGAAAAGACAAGATGGTGTCTGGGTTTGGGTCACTACCGCCTCAGCAAGTCACACGAACAGGAAAGAGTGGAAAAAGTGACCAATTTGTAATAATTTTGTGCCCCAACTTCACGCTGAAGGGCTCATGGAAGCAGACAGAGACTTTCTTCTGTGGGGCCATGTGGGATTGGATTTGCACAGCTCATTGCACGCACAGATTGCATTGCCTGCACTCTGAGTTTTGGTAGTGCCAGTGATAATGGTGGGGCCGAGTCGCTGCAGTGCTCTGGGATGAACTGTGCAGCCCACGCAGCCGCAGCCTTTGCCTGCAACCGCAGCAGCGTTGACTGCAATAATCCAAACTGCTTAAGTATTTTCCTTCTAATTCTGAATTCCTAGTTCCTCAGAGTCTTTTCCAGACTGACCTTTCACAGGCTTTGTCTTTTGTAAAGCCGTAAAGCTGTTTGCTTGTCACTGATCTCTATGCAATGTAATGCCTGGTGGAATCAAATCTGCCTTTAAAAATACAGTATTGGGGGTGGGGTGTCTGGATTTGTCTATGTGTGCACACATTTCCAGCTGTTGGAAATTTGAATTCAATATGATGTTAAAGATGTTGAAGGTGCGCCTCTTACAAGAAAGCATCAAGTCTTGAAACATCGTTGTCTTTAAGTATTTGGAATTTTAGCTGGGTGTGTAGTGCTGCTGGTGAGAAGATGAATGGTTTGGTGGGACTAAGTACCCAGAGGGAAAAGGTTGTGCAAAATTCTTTTAGCTCTTGATC
>VXAX01005205.1:527875-577730 GCA_013399835.1 Leptocoma aspasia | reverse complement strand
GTTTTGCTTTGTTTTTTGTTTGTTAGGGGTTTTTTTTAAAGCATGGAGGTTGTGGCATGGCCTGACTGCTCTGACCATTGTGACTATTAAGTGAACATGCAACCAACACAACTGCAAATTCATACCTGTGATTATGGGGAGAAACAGCTGCTTTTGTCATCCTCCCTCCCTGCCAAATTTTTGGATGATTTTCCATCAGATGTCTGCAATGCAGATGGCTAAATTATGCAAGGGAGTCTGCAGCTGTTGTAGTTTATGCTCTCCTACACCGGTGAAGGAACTGTAAATTGCCTCATGTCAGACCTGAGAGATCCTCTTTTATGTGATGCATAAGAAGTCTTTGCACGTTACAGACTTCATGGCAGAAGAAAATACATTTGTGTTCTTGCATGGGTGATAAGAGGGCTGGGATTTGTGTGTCCTTGCTATGGCTGCAAGGATTGTGTCTTCCCTGCTCCATGTAGATACTCCTACTTTTATATGTAGGGATGCGAGTTCAAAGTTAACAATGTTAACTTGTAAGAACTGGGTATTTTGCTGTTTTCAGAGGTCACTGCTTCTCTGGAATTAAGAATGAAGAAACCAATGGTGTTATCCCCAGGTGTTAAACATTTAGAGAACGAAGGTGCATCTGAATCTTCTTACTTTTTTTTTCTTTTCTTGAAGTTGTCTGTAAATCTTCTATGAGTGTATTCTGAACTGCCAGTGGCCCACTTGCTGAAAGCAGGACATGTTTTGTGCTTCAAATTCCTTTTCCTGTCAGGCTAATGGAGGCTTTTTTGGTGTGCAGCTATAGCTGGATATAGAGCTGGCATTATACGATAAATAGCATGATAACAGTATTCGAGCAGTCTGTTGATGGCAGAAATGTAATGATTCTTTAAAATCTTTATTTGCAATTTAGTTTACCTCTAGGGTTCTTGATGTCAGAAATTGCATCTTCACAACTGCCTGGATGTTGTCTTTTATCTCTTGCTTGTCACGCACACTTCAGATCCTCAGACAATGTTGTCTTGAAATGAAAGGACATGGCCAAAAGCATGGTGTTTATTTATATAGTCATAATAACCTGAAAGAAGCAAACAGTGAATGACAGAGAGAAACAGAGATTTATATTCTTGGGACATCACTAAGACAGCATATTCAGGAGCTTAGCTGGAGCTGCTTGACTGGTTTTCTGCCTGTAAAACTTGGTTTTAACAGTAGCAGTACTTGTATTAGTTCATTTCTGAAAAGGTTTGGAGCAACTGTGTTGTGAGTCTTTGCCATGGTACCAAACAGGCTGCTGTAACAAAAACAGATATTTCCTTGGAGAAAGAGTTCTTTGGTATGTTTGTTAGGCTTTCCTTTGTCCATGTGCTGCTCACCCTTTCACTTCAGCATTGCTCTGTCCACACTTGGCCTTTGCCTCTGCATTTCCATATAGTCACACTCTAAGAGGACAAAGTGCTGAGCAAGTGTTGTCCTCTGCCCTGCAGTGGGATCCTGGAGGGAGGTGACTTGTCTGCAGCGAGGTGACGTGGGGACCTTTGATCCTCATTGTCTAGGGGGGCAGCTGAGCTAAGCTGTGTGACAGTGACTGCACCAAAGGAAGGAGCTGCTTGTCTGCCCATCTGCGCAGTGCAAATGAGAAGGTTGATTATAAATAAACTGGGAAAGCAGAATTCTTGGTTCATTTAGACATCTGTTTTAAAAGTGGTTAGCAAGGGTGCGTACCCCATGTCCTGGCACTGATTGTTTTAAGTTTTGACTTCTTTTCCCTGCCTTGTAACACTTCCTTTTTGCTTATCTTCGTGGTCTTTCTATCTGAGCCTTGGCCCTAGCAGCCTGGGGCTCCTTTTGTGCAAGAGGAGCAAGATGAGGTGTGAGAGGTCAGAGGAGTTGTCCTGAGCTGGTCAGCAGAACCAGGCACTGAACCTAGACTGGTTTCTGCTGCCAGATGTAGAGTAACTCTGTCTTGCACCTCCAGAGCAGCTGCTTGTCTTCTGCAAGAAAAGACTGAGGCTGTGGGAGTCCTCTTGGATAGACACCTACAAGACCCTTGGGTGTTCCCACCAGCCATGACCCACAGGGGCTCAGAGGATGGCAGTGCTTGGAGTAGGCACAGCACATCCTTGTATTGACTGCAGTCTTTCTTCTCACCTGGGATCACCTCCCTTGCTTCATCTTTTAGTGTTAATGTCAGTAAACACTTAACAGGACAGTGCATCTTCTAGAAGCACATCTGTCACAGATGCCCACTGCAGACCTGTGGCCTCCTTCCATTGTCCCAGCAGCACACAGAAGCATCTGGGTTGGGACCTGTAGGCTTGTTATTTTCCCCACTCATTTTATGAACAGAAGGCATCTAAAACTAGAGGAGCTTAGCTAGAGGAATGAAGCTGCTGCTGAACAACCTAATGTAGCAATCAAAGGAGAGGCAGTGACCTTGGAATTCATTTAAATAACTTTTCACTGGCCTCAAAAAATTAATGGCAATTGTCACAGGGTTATTCAAAGATAGGATAAATAATCATAGGAGAAATTAACTGATTTGCACTTTGTAGGTCTGACTTTTAATTTATATCTCCCCTTTTCTGCAATGGTAGGTGAAAGCAGGCTGTAGCTCAGAATAGCAAAATTCTCATTAAGACAGCCAGAAAAGCATCGTTTATTGTGGGAGAAGCTCTTAAAATTTGTTGTCCCTCTCTCAGGTTCAGTTTAATGTTGTGACATTTTTCCAGGCATGGAAAAAAAATTTTATATCATGCTGTCCTCTGTCAGGGGTAGAACAAGCATTCCAATAAAGATTTGAAGACTTCAGTTTGCATTTAAGTGCTTTTTAAAGATCTGATGTTACTTCCCTTCATTTTAAGCCTGAGTGAGTTAGCTTTGTGGCAGTCAGTAGTGCTGTGTCTGTGTGATGTTGATGAAAGAACCTGGAACAGTGACATTTCATGGTCTGGATATCTTGATCCAAATTATTACTTACGTGATCTTCAGATGCTTTGGATATTTTTTCATTTCCTGGGCAAAATGTGCCTGCGTTGTTGGTTTGGGTTTTTTTCCCCTCTGCATAGCTTTGTGAAAACTCTGGTTCTTTAATGCCTTTGGTTGATCAGATCTAATTAATGATTGTAATATAATTGGAATATAGTGTGGATTATGTGGATCCTGTAGCTAGAGCACAGTATAAACCTTGCTGTGGCTAAGGGACACACTGTGTAAAGCCCACCAAGGTGAAGTTAGCCCTGCAGAAAATCATTGTTTGTACAAATTTAAGCTAACTAATTCAGAGAGGTTCCCAGGTATCTGAACTGAGAGTTGAGATGCCCTTTGGTTAAAAGTGAGGAAGAGCACAAAATGAATTAAGTTCCCAGCTCCTAAAAGGAGAAATAAATCAACTTGGGCAGGTGTCAGAGGGATCTGTCAGCCCCTTACACAAAGCCATATGCCTGCAAGTTTTCTGTGGGTGGCAAATAAATCATTTTCCAGCCTCTTTTGTGCTTTTAACCAAGATAAGCAGTGCTGAGACAGTAACTCTTCCTCAGCCTGTCCCAGCTTCTTCCTGAATTCACCTGTGAAGCTGTCGCATCAGGTTCCCAGCATTCTCAAACCACAGTGTAAAATTAAAGCAAAGCTTTCTCCACCAGCTGAGCTCCCTTTGTTCTGCTGCTCCTACGTTATTGTTTTTTTGCTTAAAAGAATGGCATGGGGCTCTTCAGTGCTGTGGTCTCTGTGCAGATGACGAAGTGGTGTGGACTGTAGCTGCTGTTTGAACAGGAGTTGGTCTGAGATCAACCACTTTGGTATTTGCTGTAATTCTTAGGTGGGATTTGCAGTAGTTGTTCAAATGTGTTCACCCTGTTCTCTAAACATGCCCTGAAAGTGTTCCATGATGTGCTGTGGTGGGTGAAGCTCTGTTTGCTCTGGTGAAGTTACTTACACCTGGATGTCTTACTGCTTCTTGGCTGCTAACATTCTTTGACTTATGCTATCTAAAACATGCTTGTCTGGTTGAGTTCAGGCCCAGGTTTGTATCTGCTGGCTTCAGCCATCATCCCATTAGAGGGAAACAAAGCAGCACTTAGGTTCAGAGTCTTTGGTTTGTTTCCTTTTGGACAATGGTGTAAAAATAGCCCTAGCGCTGTTATCCGAACACCTCAGAGTCGGCTTTGGCTGCTGGCATGCATTAAAACACATTTCCAGCCGTATCTTCTGATACAACTTCCAAAAGCTCAGCAAAGTCTGGGCTTTCAAGTGCCCATTCCAACAATAACAGCTCAGGAAAGCGAGCTGGCTGCTGCTGCAGACAAGAGGCAGAGGTGCAGCGAGGCACTGCACGGGGACTGCAGCGCGCCGGGGCCGTGCCAGCGCCTTGTCCCAGCTGCCTGCGCCTCCGGTCAGACCTGAGCCTCACCAGGCTGGTGTTCACCCCAGCACTCCATCCCTGTGCACTGTCCCAGGGAGGGCTGCTGTTGTGCCAGTCCCTTGGGGACAGGGAAGGGCTGTCACTGAGGCCCAGCATCGCACTGGTGCCAAAGTGTAACTTCACACGCGGCAGGACCCTCACCTGGGCCTGAAAGTTCAGCCTGCCTGCAAGCAACTGCACCGGCTGAAAGCAGTTTAATTTACACCCGAATAATTTATTCTAAGTCTGCTTTTCTCACTCATACATTCATTTTACTTTATTGTAATGTCAGCACTTAGCAGTGAAGTAATGGCAGATCTCTGGAGAACTTCGCACAAGCGAGAAAGCACCATTATCTCGGTTTTACAGATCCTGCTTATGTTGGGAACATATGTGGTGGTGTAATTTCACTGATGTGATTAAATCAGTGCAAATCCTTGCTAGAGGGACATGCTGCACCACTGCAAAGCAGGGCTTATTATCAGTGCAGTTTAATTCAAATTATATTACTCTGTTAAGCTGTGCTAGTGTAAGCGTCCACTGAAAGTCACAAAGTCACGTGAGGAGCTGTTTTGTTTCTTTTTAAAGCAGATAAAGATTTGGAAACTGAAATGGGTGAGGTTGTGCTTTGCCCAAGAGCATGCTAGAAGCAATGGGCTTGACAAAGGTTTATAGTACTTTTTGTAAGGAAAGAGGTGTGGGTGTGAAAGCGGGGGTGTATTATTATTATTATTACTTTTAATAGACTAAATTCTTTGTTTAAACTGTTGTGGCCATTTTGGAAAAAATCCTATATCATACTAAGGCTTTACAAATATATTAAGTAAAATGCATACAAAATTCTAGTAAATCTTTACTACATGGTTTTGGATTTTGATAATGGCTGAATGGGTCAATGAATAACCATGGTATTCATTGTATTTTTTTTTTTTGGCAGGGTGTGGGCACTGTAAGAAAATGAAGCCAGAATATGAGAAGGCTGCAGAGTTTCTCCATGTAACCAGTGATGTAAGCTAATTTCCTTTATTATATCCTTCAAATAATCAGTAATAAATAACTAGAGTAATAAAAGTGACTTTTCTCCCTACAACAAATTCAGCTGTTCTCATCCTCCCACAGGACCCTTCAAAATGTGCTTCCAAAGTACAGTCTCATCGCTAATGCATGAGCCCTGCCAAAGTCTGAGAAAGAACATTCTGTCTTGAACGAAAACAAAATCGAAAAATGTTTATGTATTCTACTGTAGGCCTTATACATAATATGATCAAATCCAAAAATGGATTTTTTTCTCCTTACTTAAAGACATTGAATGTGAAGAAACATAGGCTTTTATTTATGAATTAGATTTGGAAAAAACCAAAAGGGGTTGATCCCTGTTTCAGCTACCCTGTTTTTAATGGTTGCACCACTCCATTAGCTTCATCATAAGTGCTCCATCAGCATGGCTGGAGAAGAGAGATCCAATAATACAAGTATTAGTGTTATTGATCCAGTCTCGTGCTGTGTATGCCATGCAGGAGGAGAAGTAGAATTGGTCTCCCACATATTTCAAGCATCTTCTGTGGAGACATCTAGAGTTCCTTTATTGCTGTTGGAGAGGGAGGAAATGAGAAAAACAAACATCTGTTGAATCACACTCCACAAATGCCTGTTCTTCTGTGTGTCTAAAGGTGGTCCAGGAAAAGATGCCCACAAGTTAGGGAAAGATGAATTTACCTTAAAGTAAACTTATCTTTAGTGGTGCTTGTTTCTTCTGGGAGAAACAGGGATTTGTGGGAGAAAATGCAACTTCTGGGAATGGCTCTTAAGCGTTATAAAGTGAATTATATAAAGAGAATCCATGAGAAATGGGAGGGGAACAGGTAAGACTCTGGTAACATTTAGTCCATAGTATGTCCCTTTCTGGTTTTGCATCAGTCCTCTGTGTCTTTCTGTATGTCTGTGCACAAAATCACAGAATTAATCATGTTGGAAAAGACCACTGAAATCAAGTCCAACCCATGACCAAGCACCAGCATGTCACCAAGTGCCATGGCACCAGGTGCCACATCCAGTCTTTCCTTAAACACCTCCAGGGATGGTGTCTCCACCCTGGGCAGCCCATTCCAATGTCTAAACTACTTCTATGTGAAAAAATTCTTACTCATGTCCAACCTAAGCCTCCCCTGGCACAGCTTAAGACTATGTCCTTTTGTCCTAGAGGCAGCAAAGGCACCTAGACCATGAGTGATTGCCCCCAAGCCCACTGTGTCCTGCTGAAGGGGTGTGTGTCTGTGGCTGGGATTTACAGGAGGTGATCTCTGTTTCAGAGTCCGGGTGTCCTTGCAGCCGTCGATGCTACCGTCAACAAGGCTCTGGCAGAAAGATATCACATCTCAGGGTTTCCTACTTTGAAGTATTTTAAGGATGGAGAGGAGAAGTACACTCTGCCACACCTCAGAACAAAGAAGAAGATCATTGACTGGCTGCAAAAGTAAGTTTTGAGGGTTTTAAGGTAGTATTTGGGTTTCTGGTTAGTGACTCCTGCAGATGGCTTTGGTGAGGAGCTAAATGGAGCTTCAGCACTGCCTAAATCCCTTGCTAACAAAATGACAGTGAATTCCAGTATTCAAACCCACAGAAACATGTATGTTAATTATGGTCTCTAATACACCAAATCCTTTATTTGCTGTGGGGTTTTTCATAGCTGCCCTGGTATTTCTTTCCCAAAATAAATATTTTTCAAATATACCTTAAGCCTTGCCCTGGAGAAGGAATAGCAATGGCTCTGAAAAATAAACAGAGCGTTTGTTGTTCCCTCTTTATACAAAGCAGCAGATCCCAGTGTTAGTAACTGAATTTCTACAGTTGTACTTTTCTCTTTCCAACATTTCAGAGCCAATGCCTAGAATTCCACCCACATGGGGCTGAAGGAAAGCCAACGAGACCAACAAAACCAGCACCTTTGAGTGCACTAACCAACCTTTCTTGGGTGGTGTGCTGAAATATGCAGAATTAAGTTCGATATGAAAATTATGGAAGTAATTCCATTTCAAATTAAATTGCTGGTACAAGTCTCTCTTTAAGTATGCATTACATATGCATGTATGTAAAAGTATGCATATATATATATATAAAATATGCATTTTCTTTAGGTAGTGTAAGCCTAATGTATTTTCTGCATTAGTCAATGGGAAGAAAACCTGCCAGAGTTTTGTTAATATTTTAATAATTTTAACTATTACATGCAGTTGGCATGAAGAATGTAATCTTTATTTACCCCCTCTTATTTGGTGGGGGAAGAGGTTGTGTGGGTTCCTTTCCTTTCCTTTCCTTTCCTTTCCTTTCCTTTCCTTTCCTTTCCTTTCCCTTTCCCTTTCCCTTTCCCTTTCCCTTTCCCTTTCCCTTCCCTTTCCCTTCTCATTACATCTCTGACTGCTTCAAAGCAGGTAATAGATATGGTCTGGCAGTATCATTGTAGCATGTTGAGGAGCTTTATCTGTATTTTACTTTTAGACATGGTACTCCCTTGGCCTCCCCGCCCACACAGGCTCCAGGCTGCTGTATCCATAGTGTTTATGAAGTCACTGTCCTCATTTCACTGCTTTGCTTGACTCTTTTGAGCACTGTGTACTTTGTAGTGAGTTAAGCAGTCAGGTGGATGCTGCCTGTACCGGCAGGTGAATAAGCAGCGAGGAACAGGGAGTGATATTAATTCTTCTGGGTCCTGGTGTGGCTCTTGAAGACTTTTGTCTGCAGCCTCAGCTAGTCAGCAATACAGGTGAATCCCAGACAACTTGCCTCCTGCTCTTGGCTCCTGGATGTTCTCCCAGCTAGAGATGCAGTAGAATAACATCCTTGTTTTCTGACCAGGGATAGAATTGACACAGCTGCACTGAAGCTGGTGGAAATAGGGATGCATCTGGGGTGCAGGCTGGTGATAAAAGTACAGCTTGTGGAGACCTGTCTCAATGGGTGGTTGCAGCCTGGGTTTTGGCTGTGGTTCTTCCTAGGTGACTGTGCTGCCACTCTAGGTTGTTACCAGCTGCTGGGAAGCTTATTCCAGGTCAGCGTGGAAAAGTTTGTGTAAGAGTAAAGTCACACCTTTGTAGCTGTAATCAATGATAGCTCACAACAACTGTGTTCATGGAGGAATTCAGCTAAAGGACACACTCTGTAACTCTTCTAACTCTTTCTCTGAAACACATCTTTCTCTAAAAAACTGGAAAATCAGTAATGGTGGAAATACAATGAATGTCCACCGTGACCTTGAGAAGGACTTTAAAAATTGAGTTTTTCTCCACTTGGTTTTTATGTACCTGATGCAACTTTAAATGGTGTCATTCAAAGTGTCAGGAAAGTCTGAAAAGCTAATTTATTACCAAGGCGACATATGAAGGTCTTTATACCGTGGCACCATTCTGATGATTTTATATAAAGTAATCACTATTTAAGATACAGCAGGAATGAATTTAATGAGTCTGAGAGAGGTCTGTGAGCTAGTGAATAGCAGAATTTTTGTTAGAGACACTCTAGGTGTGCAGGATTGCTCTGATCTAGCCAGTGTGTGCAGTCATAATTGAAACCTGACATTCTCTTTACCAAAGTAAAATATTCCCGTTCAGTCACCCCCAGTATTCCAAGTGGAACGATGCTGATTTTTGCATCTTGGCTTTAATATCTGAATTCTAGAGAAGGTCATGAAATTCTTTACAGAAGTTTGCATGATAGTGATAAAGAATAAAAAAGGATGTTTGAATGGAAGATGCTGTTCTATATCAGTTGCCTTTTGATTCCACCTGCTTGCTGTTCTCCTCAGTTCATGCCTGTGGATCATACAGTGGTATGTATCAATGTTTTTTTCACCCAGATGTTGGATGCAATGTAGGAAGTCTTTATTCGACATTTCTTCGCGTATGCCTGACTACAGTCACTTAAATTATATTTTTAGTGAGTTCCAGAAATTAACTTGCATCTTTTTTGCTGTTGCCTGGTGTTGGAAATATCGAGTATGTCTTTCTACTGCACAGGCACCTTGAAGGATTTTTCACATCAGTTCCCTCATGCTAATTATGACCAGGACAATGCTGTCCCTTTATCTGCTTCCAGAAACATTTTCAAACCAATTTCATTGTCTTTCTTTTCCAGTCCCGAGGCACCTCCTCCACCTGAGCCTGCATGGGAAGAAAAACAGACCAGTGTTATCCACCTGGCTGGAGAAGACTTCAGGGAGTCCTTGAAGAAGAAGAAGCACACCCTTGTCATGTTCTATGCACCATGTGAGTAAATAACCTCTTCATGAGGAGGAGTTTTATAAGCCCTACATTTGCTATGAAATCCTGAATTAATTCCCTTGCTGTTCCCAGACTTTTAGGGGTAAAGAGCTGATTCTGAATATAAGTGCATGGGAGCATCATTGGCACCATCATTTGTATCTTTATAAATGGAAACAAAACAGTATATAATGCTTGTATTATTTAATGCAGACACCAAAGCAGGCAGCAATACAAAAACAAAACAGATTTATTTTCCTGTGCTGCATTTTATGGTCCATATAACAAAATGTGATCTTTTATAGTAGCACAGTGGACATGGAGAGCCTGATTCATTAGTGCAGCACTTCAGTAGTGAAATCAATACAGTAGTGTAGGAGGAATCAGTCCACGAGGTGGAGAACAAATTCTGATGGAATAAATTTTGTCTGTAATAAATCCGCATTTAAGTCTCCGCTGGGACTAGGGGCATAGCTTCCTCCTCCCAGATTGTTTTGCATGCATCACATAATCACTTTGTTTTTGAAGCTCCTGAGAATATTTCTAGAGAAGTTTAGAATCAGGCCTTTTGTAAATAAGGTGAATGAGAGGGACCTCTTCTGTTTTCCTGTGCTGTCTCAGAGACAGGCAGACCAGGTACAAGTTCTTAGCTTTTGAGGGGTTTATCAAAGGGAGAAGATAATCCAGGCATTTAATATTAAATACTCTGAATGTGCCTTTGTGGCACTATGATGCAGCCCCCCCAGATGCAAAAAAATTTCTTCCATATCACATGGCCAGCAACTAATGGATAACCTTCAGAAAAACAGTTACCAATTTTTTCCCATTAAATCAAAGGTATTTTCCATAAAGAGAGAAAAAGGTCCTTAATGTTTAATCAGGCAGCCCCTTATTTTGCTTTTCTGTTAAGAGAATTAAACATGAATGCTTTGGGGCTCATACGAAGGGATGTGGGAGAAAGCAGGGGTGCAGTTCAGGAGGGAGATTTCTGGAAGGTTGTAAAAGAAAATGGAAGGGGTCATAATCCCTTTTCCAGTCCAGTTCCCACCACCTATTGACTAAAAATTGCCCATGTGCCAGGAATTTCTGATTCGTGGACCTCAGCTGGTTAAGAGCAAATTGTAATTTTAAAATCAAATGATTGCACATGAAATGGTAAGATTTAGGACTTCACTGTCTCTTGAGTTCTCTTACCCGATTAGCGACTTTCTGCATAAGAGGGATTTATATAACTTTCATTTTTTAGCTGCGTCTTTTTAAGACAGTTAGATTCTTGATCTTTTTTAAGGCCACGTTTAAAGCACAGACTCTATGTGTGATGAGTATGCAGCTCCCAGGGTTGAAAGCATGAGGGAACTTGCCTGATGGGCTAATTTTTTGCCATTTGACTTCTACCCTTACTTCAGAAGGGGTGAGTAAAGATGAGCCTGGCCCTTTCTGTATGAGCAGGCTGTAAAAGCAAGGCTTGCATGATGTAAAACTGTTGGGTCCTTTGAGGCTGCACTTCAGACACATTTTTGAACTGTTTTTGACACAGTGCTGCATGAGCCCACCTGTATACAGGACAGAGAGGTGTTAACTGGAACCCCATCTGGCCTTCCCGTGACTCCTAAGACAGCATTGCTGTTGTGGTGTCAGTACGTGGGTCATGCACAGTTCCTGATTTGTCAGATTTGTTCTCTCTAAATGTGGGAGTGTCTGTGAGCAAAGCACAGAGCAGGCACACACAGGGAGTGCAACGAGCCTGCACTTTGTTGGGTGCAGGGGAAAGTACCAGATGAGTATTTTAAATATTTTTTAATATGAAATCTTCTATATGAAATCCATTTTCTATGAAATAAACATTAATGCAGTAGAATAATTACAGTGATTCAAATCACTATATTTTTTTCACCTTTTCTGCAGTGAGAATGTGCTTCCTGATGAATTTGATAGATTGGCTTTTGTTTACCATCTTCTCAATCTTAAGACCTCTTGGAGCTTACATTGCCAATTAATCTTAACTTGCTTATTTTAGTGCAGAAGGAACACTGCTAAAATGTCAAGGTCCCATTACCTCAAATAATTTTCCTTTTCTATTCGAATCCATGTCTTGGGTCAGGACAGACTCACAGTATGCTACTCCATTCACTTGTGACTCTGTGGCAGTATTTGTTACACTTACACATATGCTGAGATATTTTAGGATTGGGGGGGTGTGTATACATGCATATATAAAGTATGTTTATATATAAATATTTATGCTAAGAAATGTATCTCTCATCCGCCATTAGAATTTAAAGCAGAAATTTGAGTATTCTGACCTTTGTCAGGCTTTCAGCTAGAGTGACAAACCTTTAGGCAAAGGCCATAGATATATATCTTAGATGCAAATTAAAATGAGATCTGGCTTTCCTGTGGCAGCTTCCAGTCCACATTACTTAATATGTATAGGAGAAGCACCAATCTGCTGCTGTGCTGATAACTCAGGGCTGAGCTGAGCAGGGCTTTAATGGTACTGAGCAGTGCTTCACAGTGATTTAGCTCTGGAGGAGAAGGCTGCTGCATCCACATGGAAAAGATAGGGAGCTCATTACTCCGTCTCCCGGAACATGGGTGAAGCGTAAATGTAAAGGCTGTTCCTTATGGTTGTGGAATATTTTAAGGACTGAGAATCAGAATCAAGACTCTGGAAATTGCTGGGGGAAAAAGTCTGCTCCTGTGGACTTGACACCACAGAGATCTTGATTTCATGTTCCCATTCCTGCATGGTGGCATCTGTGTGTGCTGCAATGACTGATTTGGGGCAGAAGGCAGGAATAAGGGCAGGTTCCCAATACTGACTTGGGAGAAAGTTTTCTGTCTGCTGCAGAAAACCCAGTCCTACTTGTTCCATCTTCGTCCAGATGTCCTTTGGGTAGGTCTGTACAATGCCACACAGACTGGAGTGTGGGCTGGCATGTGTTAGAGCTACTCAGGGATAGGACTTGGGGCAGGCTGCTGGCAACTGTGCTGCACAGCACCTGGCCCAACTCTTCTCTGGACCCTTGTGCAGCTCTTGTGAAGATATAATTGTCATCCCACTCATGTACCTTTAAGTCCAAAATGCCTAAAGTAAGAGGAAGACAATGCTACCATCTGCAGAGGGGAAGCATGAAGCCTCAGGTGTGTGTGGGGACTGCTGTGAGGGATTAGAGGAGTATTTGAAAGCAGTAGGATTGATGCATCAGCATTTGTGAAACTTTTGGGGAGAGTTTATGGCATTTGTGTCTGTATTTTTTCCATCATCCAGTCCTTGGACTAATGGATTCCATCAGCTACTTCAGGTTTACTGTTATAACTGTTTGGCTTTGTCCAGAAATGGGGAGAGGGGACAACTAGTCCGAGTGTGGTGCACACAGAGCCTGGTACATGGATGATCAGGATTTGGGGGCTACAGACTATATTGGGAAGTGAGTCAAATGGACAAGAGCAGGTAGACTGCAGTGCTGAACCGGGCAGGTCAGGAGGGCAGTGGCTGCAGGTCTGTGCTCTACACCCAGAGCTTGGTTCAACACCTGCAGCACTAAACTGAGGTGTCCTGGGCCGACCCATTTGCGTCAGCGCCTCTTCTGGGATCAGCACCCTGGCTTTTCTTTCTTCTTTCTCTTATGTCCTCCCTGTTCATATAGCTTATCTGGATGTGTTTTATCTGCATTTTTACTTTTATGTGCTCTCTCCACTCCGTTATTCCAGATAATTGAGATTTGACTTTGACAATGCATTAAATTTTAACCTCCTACTACTGTAGCACTGAAAACTGTGCAAAATTGAAGCAGTTGGTTGTGATTAGTTGTCAGAATCACAAAGGGTAACAAAAGTTCCAGTAAATAATGTCTTTGTGGTTGGAGATGTTTTTGCTGCATTACTCAGACAAATTAAGGGGAAAAAAAGAATGGTTGAAGCTAGGTGAGAATCTTCTCTGCAGTGCCTAAGGACAGGACAAGAGGCAAAGGGCTCAAATTGAAACACAGGAAAGTTTGCTTAACCATTTAGAGGAAGTGGTGGTTTTTTTACTGTGGTTGTGGTTGAATACTTGAACAAGTTGACCCAAGAGGCTTCATCCTTGGAGATATTCAAAACCCAGCTGGAGATAGTGCTGGGTGACCTGCTGTAGATGACCCTGTTTTGAGCAAGGGAGTTAGACTAGATGATCTCCAGAAATTCCTTCCAACACAGCAATGCTGTATTTCTAGGAATAGTTATACTGGAGTTTGAGATACACAGGGGGTTTTTGTTTGGTTTGGGGTTTGGTTTTGTTGATTGTGGTTGATTGCTTTTCCCCCTTCTCATCCAGTTCTGATTTTCTCTAAACAGGAAAGGCTTAATAACACCCCTTGCTAATTCTTGCGCAGAAACAGAAAATGTCCACTTTCGAGGTACAAGAATGTCATTATTTTGGTTAAGATTGCTGCTTCCAAAGACATTACAAATGAATCAACTGTGTCAGAAAGGAATTATATTTAATAGACCAGTCATTAACAGGTCCAAATGATGGGGGTGAGGGCACTCTGTTTTTAGATCAGTCACTTTAAATGGCAGAAGTCAGCACTTACCAAATTCATTCAGTTTCTACTTTTAGTGTCAAAACACGAGTTAATAAGCACTTTTAAAAAATAAAGACTTTCAGCAGCAATGGAAAACAGGGGAAAGTGCTCTCTTTGAATGGTTCATGAGGGGGGCAGTTGCCAATGTTATTGACTTGCTAAATGGCTTCAATTTGTGGGACTCAACAGGGTTCACAGAATGGGTATTTTTAATAAATGCTTTGCTGGGAGCTGATTTCCGGTTCTGAGTTCAGCAGTGAAACTTTCACTTCAGTAGAAATTAATTTCATCAGTTGGAAAAAGTTACTTTCTGGTGAAGTCACCCGGTGACCCTCACAACATCCAGAAGTAAACCATCCTGAGGATGGTTTTAATGAAGTATTTTTGGATGGAGCAAGTGCTGCAAGAAGATGTGCAGTTAGAGACATCAGCCTCCTTGGTTCTTCACTTAAACTTTTTTCTAGGGTTTTTCTTTCAGGGTTGGAAGAAGTGAATGAAGGTGCCTAATCTGTGTTGCATCTGATAAAGTCCCAGAAGACTTTGGAGCCATTAAAAGGCTGTGTGTTGATCTAAGGTGTTTGTGAGAGATAGTACCTGGGTATTGTTCTGACGTAAAACAAAGAGAGTAAAGCAGGAATATTGACATCATTGCTGTCTGATGGGTCAACTCCTGGCCACCATGAAGAAGTAAGTGGGAAATCAGGTAGGACTTTCCTGAGCAGTAAGAAATCAGACAGGGATCTGACTAAATGTGTCGTGCCCATCCCTGTGTGTTTCATCAGGAGTGCATAAAATGCGGAGAGCTAAGCAAACCTGCATTCATTTTACCCACAAGGTTTTTTCAAAATATTAATTATTCCGTATCCTGGTATGCACCTTCTCTGTGTTTTCACAGTAAAAACTGCTTGGTTTCTTCTCTCCAAGTTATGCATCCAGTGTATATCCAGGAATATCCAGTGACAAAAAGCACTTGGCTGAGAGTCCCTGCCAGAGTGGGTCACACTGTGAGCACAGAGGGTGCACATGGCTTTTAGCTGTTAGTGCTGACAGGCAGGAGGGCAGTGTGCTCCTCCCACCCTGGGACCTAAGCTGTCATCAAAAAGCTGCTCTGAAGGAAGCAGTAATGTTTCCTTTTCATCTTTCCTGTTTTTTGGAGCAAGCTTGGACAAAGCTGATTGCATCATATCTCAGCCTTTGCACAGGCAGTTTGGGGGAGTTAATGCTGTGTTTTGGTTAAGCTGCACTGCTGTAGGAAAACACAGCAAATTCTACTGGCCATGAGCCCTCAGCCTGTGGCTGCTGAGCCTGAGGTGAGCACTCTGGGTCACTGCTGGGTCACTCAGCAGACTTGGGTGACATGGTTCTGTGTGAAGTATGCACGTAGGGGGAGAACATACTTGACAATTGAGTTTATGAGTTCAGATGTGCGGAGCAAAGCAGCAGCACAGATGAATTTAGTGCCCCATGATGGTCTCAGATTGGCTTCCACCAAGAGGTTTTCCTGTCACTTGCAAGCACATCTTGTTAAGTTTTCATTAGGAGGCTGTATCAAAGAGCCTGAACAAAATGTGCGTGTTTGTAAATGAAGTTTAAGCTATCAAAAAATTATTAAAAACATGCTGAACAGAAAGAATCTGTTTCAAGGCAAAAACCCTTGCAGGAAGGATTTTCTGGTTGTTGACTGAGGCAGAAGTGAGGTTTGGACCCTCTGATAATGAGGCTTTAAGTCCTGTGTGGCCTGGCACTGCAGAATTTTGATATGTTAGCTCTGCCACTAACTGCTTTCTCCTGCATCAGTGGTGCTCTTGTTACAGGTGCATTACTGAGGTGTGTTCCTGTTGGTGTAAATAGTGCTGATGCCACAGAGCCCCTTAACAGGCTGGATTTGATAAAGGATGAATTTATAGGGTGGTCTCTGCAATCAGGCTGGCAGAACTGCTCTTAGCCCCAGTGTTTGTGCCGAGGGGAACAATTAGTGCTGAGAGAAGAGTTTGAACTGCGATTCCCCAGACTGTGCACAACCATCACAAAGTGCTCACAGTGGCTGTGGTGGAGTGATTAAACTAAAAATTGTTGGGGTGATCCAGCTCCTCTTGTTTTGTAACCCTAAAATGTTACAGCTGCTTAATTTGGTGTGCAGAATATTGCCTGTATGTAAACAGCTCCAGCTTGTGAGAAGGGAAGAGGAGGGAAGTGCGTGCTCTTGCCCTGTGGAATTTCCTCCTCACAGACACACAGCTATGTTGGTGCAGTGTCACTCTGGGTACATTAGGAGATTATGAATATGCCACCCCTCCTTATGCACTGTCACGAAACCCATTTCCAATAATACAAATGCTTTTTTTGGTGATGTGTAACATTGTCTTGACAGGAGCTGCTTTTAAGCATCAGCGCAGCTGAAATTCCAGTGCTCTGCTGCCTGTTGCGAACTCAGCAGTGTGTCTTCTGTTAGTGGTGTCCACTGGCATGTCAGATGGCAAAATTATTTTGTTTGCTCTATAACTGTGTTTACAGTTAACCAGGGCTGATTCTGGCTTGGTTAACTGCTGCTGCCAGTTTTTTTGGAGCTACACAGGCCAGTGACACAGTGGAAAATGCAGGTCTGCTGGAACTGGCACTCAGGTTTGTTCTGGGTGTAACTGTTGACCTTATACCCTTTCTGTCCAGAGGTGACTTGCTTTCCATCTCAAAGGATTGCTTGTTGCCAAATGCTGAGTGCTGGCATGTCATTTGTAATTCACTGCAGTCAGTCATATCCTTGCTTTTTGTAGTGGATGAAACAGTCCAGGAATTGTGTGCCGAGTGTTTTTACTCTCCTCACTTTGCAGTTTGATCTGTTCTGGTGACTTTGTTGCTGTTGCAATTGTTCATGTCTCATGGCTATGGTTTCCCAATAATTTGGGGTTTGTATGTTTTGTCTCATTTGTATACCTCTAAGGTGTTACTAAATAAGAGTTCAGGTAACTTTGGCAAAAACTCAACAAAATCTTCCAGCAGACTGTGAAATTTGGAGTAGTTTGGCTGTTGTCAAGAGGAATCAGACAAGCCTTGGTTGACCTGATGCTTAACTGAAAACCTCATAACATTTTTCAAATCAAAGGACACGTCACCCTCTTTCAATTACTAATATCTCGTGTCTTAGAGATACGATTATTCTATGGTGTCAGGTCATGCCATCAAGTGAGCTTTGGGTCCACATATGCAATAAAAAGGCCCTCCAGTTCTCTACTGGTAAAACAAAGTGAATTAACCTTTCAGTTACATCTCCAAATGCCTTTCTCAGATCTGCCTGTGGATACAATAACTCCCGTAGCCACACGAATTGCATTGGTTTAAGCAGTATACCCTTTTTCAGCTCTTATCTGTGTAATTACTGTCTGTGGCCTGTCTTTCCTTGATTGACCAAGTAATATTCTTGTTTTAATTCTAGTTAATCGCTTGGAACTCTTGAAGTGGAAATAGGCTTTGCTTGACTCTGCGGTGTACAAGCTCCCGGGCTGGCTTTGATAGCTGTGCAGAGCTGCTGCTTGCACTAGCTTAGAATTGCAGTCATTTAAAAACCAGTAACAGAGGGCACTGCCTACCCCTGTTATTTAAACGGTGATGATTTCAAGCAGAGATGGGGAATTGGAAAGTCATTCTCTGCTCTGCACTTTGCACGCTGAGGGCTCCATCCTGCCACGTGCTGAGCCCTCTGAGGCCCTGATGGTTTCACAGCTGAACAAATGGAGTCAGCACCTTGCAGCCTGGCTCCCTGTCAGGCAGGATTGTGAACCCTGTGAGTCACTTAACCTCTTCCTGACTCTATTTAACCTTGGATGTAATGACAGAGGGGGATAATCACATCTGTCTCTCTTAGGGGCAATTTGAAGCATAATTAATTGATATTAGTTAAAGCATTTGAGATCACCCGTTGAGAGGTACTAAAGGAAGCCGGGGGCTGAGGGGGGAGCAGAGCCCTTTCTCATGCTGAGGGTAGAGCACTGACAGCACAAATGCCACGGTCTCACAAATCACTGGGCTTTCAGATCTCCTCTAAGGAGTTGGCCAGGACTTTGTTATGAAAGTACTGACAGTTTAAGTTAGTGTATTTAATATGAAAGCAGTCTAAGCTAGTGTATTTAAAAAAAAAATCTCATGTAAAATATATGCACACCACTTTGTTACTTTATTTATCAAGATTTTATTATGTATGAGATGCTAAAAGCACACACAGCAACAACACGGGTAGGGTTTTAAATCATTATGTATTACTGATGGCCAGAAGGTATAAGGTAGTACTTTCTGAAGTCAAAATGCCCAGTCTGTGGTGCTGTAGTGTTCTAGTTGGGATGCTCAGGTTAGGGTTGGCAGGGGCTGTTGTCCTTGCCTGACCGTGAGCAGTGCTGGGCTCCTCCAGCTCCGGCCACTCGGAGATGGTGACACGGGGACAGCCAGCCCACATCACTGCTGTGACCATGTCACTTCTGTGACCATGCCACTGCTGTAGCAGTCTCAGCTCAGTGATGCAAGTCAAGGACAGCTGTCTTCTGATCAGGTAGAGAGCCACTGTGTGAAAGCATCTCTTTTAGAAAACCATTTCCTTTCAGACTAGAAATCACTAGTGATGTGGAATGTGAATTTCCATCTAAATTTGACTGGCTTCAGCCTGCAACCAGCTCTGGAGCTTACTCAGCCTTTGGCACCCAGCTTGAATAGCTCATTATAATGAAATTTAGAGACTGACTTTTCTCGATTTCTATCACTTCTTAATCATTGGATTTAAGCTGTTGGCACACTGAGCTTCCTGACTCCCTTTGCCATGAAACACTTTGTCTTTCAGTTCTGTTGTTTTTCATATGGGTCTTCTGAACCCCCTCCAGTTTGAACTCACTGTTGAATCGTGGGCTCAGAACTGCAAACAGCACTTCAGAGGTGCCAGCCATAGAGGTCCTCTCCACATCTGCTTACTATTTTAATCTATATATTCAGTGAAGTTTGTTTTGACAACTCCATCATTTTCTTTCAAAGCTATATTGCTAGCATTGTTTGGATTTCTTTTGCTTCTAATACATTTAAAGCCCCTTATATACTTAAAACATCATTATTACCTCTGCTGACTGTAGATATTGCTTTGATGTCCATTTGCTTCCTTTATCTATTTTGTACAAATTGTTAGCTTTTGATTTATATTCATTAAAAAACAGCTTCACCTTTTTTCTATGTGCTATGCTAATACAGCTTCCACTCTTCTAAGGAAACTGAATTAACCTTGTACTGTTCAGCTGTAGAGAGGTTATATTATATCACTGGGCTTTGTAGTTTCAAATTAAACAAAGCATGAAGTAACTTAACCTAAAGGATGTTTTCTCATATTTAAGCAAGCAGAAATCTGTGTTTTTGGAAAGAGGACTTGATTCCTTTAGGCAGTTCTGAAAATTTGCTACAATTTTATTTTAAATGTAATGAGATGACTGTTGTACAACAGGGTGCATCTGTTTCATGCACTAGTCTCAAGACATCTTTAGAATTGCCATCTGGTCCTAATACCTTTGTACACTGAAGTTTTAAGAATCTCTTAAGTTTTACTTTTGCCTCACTATCATCTCCAAACAATTAATTGGTTAAAAAAAAGAAGCCCTGTTCAATGAAAAATTCTCCATTTGAATGCAATAAAGACGTGTAGGTTATTCACTAAGTTGTTCCACTGCTTTGAAATCCGCTTTGCACCCCTTCTGCATCCCATGGGATCCTGCAATTATGGAAAATGTTTTCACAGGGTATTATTATGTCTGAAAATTTATCAAATTGCTACCACATCATATCAATTTTGTGTCAGTCTTACCTTGCCTGAAAAATGGGTTTATATTACTTTTCCCTTAGTCTCCTTTTTGTTTAAAAAACAAAAAATCAGTTCACAAGGTGATGTGAGCATGTAGTTAAGTTTTTCTATTGCCCCATGTGGTACCTTTGTTTTACATCATGTAACAAATGTGTTGTGGCATCATTTTGGAAATCACATCCAGCTCAACCCTGCAGTTCTTTACTTCTTCACAGTCTTCAAAGCAGTGTTTGCATGAGAATGAGGTTCCAGCCCCTTTCTGTGCCCAAACCAGTGCTGGCTCCTTGGGTCTTTCCTCAAAGATACCCTGCGAAGGTCCTGTACCTTGAGGTTGTTTCTGCTATCAGTAAATCCAGTACATGGAGAACAAGCTGGGTTATATCTTTTCCATCACTTCATCTCCCTAAAGACCCACTAGCTTTCCTTTAAATGCCTCTCTAATTAAAGGAGATTTAATCTGACTCCCTCTCCCCTTAGTGATAATGGCTCTGAGTGAAGCCTATTTGCTTGCTTACTTGATTTCCCTTGTCTGCTGTTCATCAGCCAGTCCTCTTGAATTTTTCCCACAGAAACCATATTTCTCATATACTGGCTCAGTCAAGAACTACTTGGTTCTCAAGGTGAGGAATGTGATGGTGCCTGCTCTGACTGTACCACATCTCTGACCAACTTTACAAGAAGAATGGTAGAGAAAAACATTGTAGAAAATACTGAGTTTGTGTAAATTTGTAGTATAAAGGCAAAGAGAACTTCAGAACTCCTCAGTTGCAGGTGTTTTGGACCTGTGATTTAAACAGGCAGCCCTCGTGCCCCAGCAGGTCAGGGGGAGCAGATGCCACCATGGACTGTATGGGGGGTCCTCCAGAGAGCCAAATTCTGAGCACAGAGCTGAGTGCCTGGCTAGAGCTCTATTAAAGCTGTATTGTTTGCTGATTGTGAACAGGGAATGGCCTCAGCACATGCTACTGCAGGTGCCTGAGATGTCAAGTTCCCTTGTTTTCCTACCAGGTGATGCAACTGTGTTTCTGCATTAGGAAATCGAGTTATCTTGAGATGTGCAGGAATGATTAGAGGTTTTGAGTGCCAGTACTGGGATCCTGTGGAAAGGCTGTTTCAGGAGCAGGATTTTTCCACATTTCTCAAGTCAGGCACAGGAAATTACTGTTAAGTTCACATCTGTTCTTAACCCTGTTGAGATCAAATTCGACACTGTTGTAAAATTGAAAAAAGAAAATTGTTAAAGCATAGCCCTGCATCTCTGTTAGAAGGCTCTGCTCCTAGAAGTGCTACTTTCAATGCTGCCCAGTTAAAACTCCACTTCTTGTCCTTGGAGGAAGTCTATATGCTTACCATAGGATCCAAATTATTCAACTAAAGTGAATTTTCCTACTTGTTTAGTCCATAGTGACTGAGAAGGGGCAGGACCTTTTGGTTCTTGACACCTTACCCACACCTTTATATGCCACTGGTTTAATCTCTTTCCATTGCAGCCCATCTGAAAATTCCTTTGTAAGGAGGCTGCACACTTCCTATCCTCATGTACTGTGCTCAGTACATTTCCTTTCCTTGCACTTTTGAATCTAGAAGATAGTGTTAACACTTAAAATAAATGTGTGATAGTGGGTGTGAAGAGGGAATGGGGAGAACAAGTTTTCCGTCTGTCAAAATGAAGACGTCAACCTCTGCTTTTATTTTTTTTGGCATGTGTGCTTTAAATAGAATGACTGGCTTGGGTGACTTCCAAGTGTTTGCTGCATTTGGCAATCCTTCTAAGTTGTAACAGATGAAGTTCTGCTGTTCCATATGATGTGCTCCTTCCCCCTTTTTCAGTGACTCCCTGAAACTCCTTGGGAATTCAGTGTAGCATTCACATCTGTTCCGTGGATGGATGTCCAAGGCTAACAAAATGCCTACTGGACTTGGAGGCAGCTCTGCCAAAAGCCATATGGTTGTGTTTTAGTTTTGTGAGCACAGTGCAGTAAAGAAAGGAGGTTGGGCCAAGAGAAAAGTGAAGGGAAGAGGGATGGAGCTTCAGATGGGTAAATGAAGGTAACTTCTCATTATTTAGTATTGGATTTGGTATTTTTGTATGGAAGAATATGCTTGTTATTTGTGTTCTCATTTTCTTGCAGAATGTGGCTCATGAGGAGCTCTTACCTGCTACAATTTCTCTAGGGGCTTTGAGAGAGGCCTTACGGTCCTAAAATGTCTCTTACTGAGGGTTTAAATGATACTCTTTCATGAAATCTAAATTTCAAGCTCAAGATCATAAGCAAAAAAGGGAACCTGAAAGGTTTAAGTTTTTAGGAGCCTTTATGTTTTAGTGTAACAGTTGGAAGTGCTTTCCAGAAAAACTGTAACATGTAGTTAAGAACAAGTGTTCCTGTTTTAGAGGTTCCTGATTTTTATCCATTTTTTGTTTCTGAAATTCTTTTTAGATGTTGTCACCAGTTCTGATTTATTTGTGTAGAACAGTGTTAACAAGTCAACCGTGGCACTCCCCCCACAGAACAGGAAATTATCCAAGATTTGTTAAGAGGCAGGCTTGACCTGCAGGCTCTTCAGTATCAGGCAGACAGGCCAGACAAGTGGTAAGAGCGAAAATGGGTCACCACAGTGACCTGATGGACATGAGAGCAGCCTGAAACCCTAGCCTCCTCTTCCTCTTTCTTCTCTTCTTCCTCCTTCTCCTTTTCTTTTGTGACCATTTTCTTCCAGGCAAATGCTGAACAACTTAACAAGGTTAATAGTTTGCAAGCTGCAGAACACTGCACTATCTCCCACTGAAGCACAGCTGCCATCGTGCTGCATAAGGAGTTTGAAGCCATTAAGATGGATTTACAGAAGTGCCTCAATTTCCCAGGAAACATCCCCTTGACTTTCTGGTATTCTTAGCTACTGCACAGACTCTCAGTGTATTTACACAGGTGTCTCTGCAGTGCTTTCAGAATCCTATTCTGAAGAAAGAAATGCTCTAAAATTCAAAGCAGTGGATGTAAGCCATGAAATCGTATTTTGGTGAAGCTGGAAGGGGTATTGAGCCTTTCCTTTGTGGAAAGGGGTGTGCAGTGTTTATGCACAGATACTATTTTTCTTGTCAGCTGAAAGAGTGAGTGTAGCTTAGGGGGTGGCTGCAAGTCTCCTAAGAAGGCATTTGTTCAGTCCTGACTTTAAAGTAACACAGACACTTGTTCATAATGTAAAATATCGGTAAACAACAGTAGCATAAGCTGTAATTGGTGCTTGTGAACAACTCATTTATGATTTTTGTGTTCCTACCCACAAATAATAGCAAGATGAACTCCTTTGCCAGCATTACACAGGCTTGACTGAAGTGCGTCCATTCCCTTTTTAATGTGCATCTGAGCAAAAAATAGTGTGCTGAGTCTTTGCTTGGGATCAGCCTCTGGGCTGGGTTTGAAAATAAGTAATTTATATGCAGGTACTTTCCTTTTCAAAGCTTAGTATAGTAATGATGTTTTGAGAGTAGTTTAGATTATTCATAGACAATAATTTGTAGACATTGCTTCTGAATTAAGAGCACTCACATCTGAACCTTGAATCAAGAGAACAGTTCTAATTTCCATTCTGTGACTTCTGAAATGTTGGGGTAAAATCACTGTGTGTTTAAGCAAGGGATTAGCTGGCCTTTTGTTCAGTGCTGCAGTGGTACAAAGAAGTATCATCCCATCTCCCATACAAAGCTCTGGGGTTCCTGTGAGCTGTGTCTGTAAAACTCTTCAGGGGTTGTCCAGTTGTGGTGATCAGCAGGAAGGTCTCCAGGAAGGCCAGCAGCAGTCATCCTAACCTGGGACTCGACATCTGCTCTCCGTCCTTGAAAGATGTCTGGCCTATTGGACTTGCTTCTCTTCCCCTCCCTTATGTTCCCAATGGCTTGGCTTTAACACAGGCCATTTCCAAATGCTTAGAAATGCTCCCAGCAATTCCCTTCCCACCTTCCAGCCTCCATCTGTTCCCAGCTGTGCTGTCTTTATTCCCATGCCCAAATGTAGCTGGTATCTGTGGCAACAGCAGTAATAACCTACCTGGCAATACCAGGAGGTACAGAGCAGGGCAGTGGTCTGTCTGTGGCTGGTGCTCTTGAAGTGCCCTTAGGGGACTGGTGATGGAGAAAAGCCCCCTGCACCGTGGCCCTTATTATGGGATGTTGTGTAAATGTACAGCTAAGCTCCTTGAAGTCACGGGGATTTTAAACATGTGCTTACTCTCATGCAGCTAACACATGGTCTACACATGCTTTGTCCTGCTCATTCCAGAACTGGAGAGCTCCTGATTAGAGCAATTTTAATTCAGATTTTCCACTGATTCACCTTGTATCTTGAGTTTGTCCCAGTATCTTTCCTACCAGTAAAGTTTATGATGTCTTTTTCTTCCTGTGTCAAACAGGGTGTCCTCACTGTAAAAATGCCATTCCACATTTCACAACTGCTGCTGAAGTTTTCAAAGAAGATCGCAAGGTAACTTGCTATTAATTATTTCTGTGATATTTAAGAATGTTTTCCATAATTTGTACTTTATAGGCTTTGCTTATTGATAAGGTAATAGGTTTGTAGATAAAATTGCTGTTACACTAAAAGAAATGTATCTGCATCATAGGGGTTTTATCTTTTTATGGTCAAATTGAATTATACTTCCAACTTGTTCTGTGTTCCCTAATTTGCTGTCTTTTATGTTTGAGTCTTTGTGTAAGAGTTACTTTGTATGAAACACAATTCTTTCTCATTGAGGGATTAAATAAAGATAATTCATATAATCTCCATTCCCCTTAAACTTTTGTCAGCTGTTGGGGTGCATGTAGAGAAACCACAAGTTGTGTGATAGTCCTGAGGACCTCAATTATATAACTAACTAATCCTTGCTTGCATAGCAAGGATAAAATACAATAAATTTCTGTAAATTAGCCGGCTGACTTGAGCCCACAATGCTCTTTGAGGACCCTGATACTTCAGCCTTGAAAATGCATCCAATGGCTGAATCACACTGGGTAATTTCCTTGCATCAGCTGAACCATTTCTTAACTGAGCACATGGAGATCTAGGATTAAAAAAAAAAAAAAAAACCCACTTGAGCCCCTGCATTTAACCAGATAACTAACTAGGAACCTGTTCATGTCTTTCAGGGAACCATATTTCATTCTGATCTCTGAATTTGTTCCACCTGCACAATTGCTTTGTGTTTAGGTGTGGCAAGAAAAAGATTTGGTAATTTAATATGGAAATTGCTCTCTACACCTTCCTCAGGAGGGGAAACAGGGAGGGGGATGCTGAGCTCTTCTCCCTGGAATCCAGTGACAGGACACGTGGGAATAATTCAAAGCTGTGCCAGGGGAGGCTCTGACTGTACAGTAGGAGACACTTCCTTACCAAGAGAGTGATCAGTCCCTGGAACAAGCTTCCTTAAAGAGGTGGTCAATGCCCTGGGCCTGTCAGTGTTTAAGGGACATTTGGATAACATCTTAACAACAGGCTTTTAGTCAGATCTGAATTGGTCAGGCAGCTGGACTAGATAATCCTTGTAGGTCAAATCCAGCTGAAATAGTTTATCCTATTCTATGTTCTAAATGAAGAAGTAATTTTGTAACAGTTGTACTCCATAACAGAAGAATTTTGTAATTTTTTTTCCTTTCCTCTCATCTGTTCTGTAACTCACAGAAAATGCATCAGATTGACAAGAAAAAAATCATTCTTGTATCACTGACTGCATAAATTAGGAGTCCATCACTTCTGCCCTCTGGCACACCGAAGATTCATAGGCATGCAGCTTTTAGTTCTCCTACTGCTGTAAATTAGTTTGCTCAGATGCCTTTTGGTTACTTCTTTGTTTCCAAGACCTCTGAGAAAGTATCCTTGTTTTCTCACTTTTCTGGTAGTTCCCAACGAAGCCTCTCTTTCCTAAACTCATTAAAATTTCAGTCAGAGGAGATGAAACAAATGTACCAAACAATGTGAAACTTGCTTATTAGAGCCCGAGGATGTATTAACAAGCAATCTGAATCATGGCACAGTTAGTTGGACAGGGTGGTGGTGGGAAATGCAGGCCTGGGAAGCTTTTCCTTCAGACTGCAGGTTATGAAAGGACTCCAAGAGCAGAGCAGTGATTGACGGTTGCAACTCTTGACTTCAGTTTAAGGCTGAAGTGGGGAGATATAAAATGTAATGAGTTGGAACAGGAGAGCCAGTAGGGAATATTAAGGCTGGTACAGTTTTAAAGAGGCGTGTGCAGTTAGGGAGAATGATGTTATTCCACCCCAATGACTTATGAAAGTGCCAGGGATTGATTATGTTGGGAGCCCCTATTTAATTGTGTACAGCTATAACCTGCCAAGGTGCTTCCTGCTGCCAGTTTGTGCTATTGTGGAAAAGAAAACAAACCTGTTTTAGACTTTGGAAGGGCACATTGCTGTTCCCACAAGTAGCACAGGTCATATTCCCATGTTTCAAACTGGACTGAGCCTTCAAACTAATTTGTAGTTCTGTAGGGTTTCAAATTTCGGTAAAATCACTGCTTAAGAGAAGGGAAGTATTTACGCTTCCAAAAACAGGGCAAGATTACTAATTTCCATTTTAAGTAGTAGATTCTTTTCACTACCTCATTTCTATAGTAGTGTCCTTTTTTTTTCCCTGGAGAAAGGTTTTTCACTTAACAGAGTGTTTTAGCATTTAAACTGTATCTTCTTCTTAAAAGAAGGGTCTTTTAATTAAACATTTAATCCTGCAGAAGCCAAAGAACAATCAAAAACATTCCAGCCTTGAATTGGTTATAAATGGTATCTGGAAAGGTATCCCTTGGGAGACTTTGAGTCTTTACACTGGAATTTTGAAGATGAGCAGAGCTTGAAGCTGTTAAATACGTGTCTCTGGTTTTGGCGCTGAAGCCCCCCTCCCCCAGGCCTGTGTGTAATGCTCTGTACTTTTTCATCATCTGCACTGCTGGAGTTGGAGTTTAAAAATGCACTGCTTGGAACATTGGCCCCAAATGTCAGCTCTCATTGGCCACATCACTGCTGGTGGTTTTAGCCAGAATCCCCAGCCTGCTTGCTGGCCTGGGGCAGTCCCGTGGCTGCTGCAAAGCACAGCTTGGGCTGAGACTCACAAACCAGAGCCTCCAGTCTTTCCATCTTCCTGGAGAAATTCAGTGCCAGTAGGACCAGATCAGTGGAGAGGCTACTCCAGTGGCAGTGAGCATACTGTTTCAGTTATTTAAAAGGAAAAAAAAGGTGGAAAAAAAAAGCCATCTGGAGCATTCTTAGCTTGGGGCGCTGTGGCCTTAGCATACAGCTGCCAGGGGAGTGCCTTTGGCCAGTGCCCCACAGCTTAAGTTCTGGCAGTGACCAGTGAACGTCAGAAAATGCAAATGTGAGGGTTGTCACTTAGCTGAACAGATTGAAGAGCAGGAAGGCATGTTCAGTAACTGCTCCACAGTCTCTCTGGAAAAACTGAATCTTTAAAAAATCTGCATTCTGCCTTTTGGCTGATCCCAAAGCTCAGCTTGAAGGAACTGATTTGTGGTGTTCCAGCTTGGATTTGCTGAAGGAAAGCTCTTGACTCTTCAAGGCCTCTCGGTAACAAATCTCTGGCACTCCTGCAAAGAGGCTGCTTTTTGACCAATCTTCCCATTTTCACAGGAGACTGTCCCTGTACAAATGCATTGACCCAAATCAGAGCACCACAGCTGGGTTCTAGTGAGTTCCCACGGAAACAGCTGTGGCAGCAATTGCTGGAAAGGGTGCAGCAAATGGGGTGAGCTGGGGTGTTAGTGGGTCGGTCAGCAGTGAAACTGGTGGGTCCCCAATGTGTATTGTGAATCACAGTTTAAAATTATTATACCAACCAAATGACTGTACAGAGTTATCCAAATGAGATAATATTTTACTTTGGCAAGGAATTTGATCCCTGTTTGCTTAAAAAGCATGTGGTGAATTTCTTTTTAATTAGACTCATTAAAAATGGTGATGTTAGCACTGTACATCATGTTGTACTAATAGATGTCCCCTTTGCAAATAGGCCTGCTTTGAGAACAGCTGATGAACTGCACCTCCTGTAATGATGCCATGGGCATCAGGGCAACTAATAATGAATCTCCTATTTGCAGGCCTTTCACTTTTGAGAACAGTAGCTGAATTGCAACAAGCTTTAGCAGACTAGTCCCTAACTGCTGTTAGGATCCAGAGCAGGTGATATAAATAGAAACCTATGGAGTAATCATAGGGAAGAATACACATCTAGTCTTATTTATAGGTGCTTTTAAGACATTTGGCAACAACAGACTTTTTTACTAGTAATCAGGTAATTGTCATCTGGAATTGATTATACTTTTAAAATGTTGTTTGGAAGCATTTATTTCCATGCTGCAATTTTGTTTTTACTTTTTTTAAGCTTATCAAATATCATTCCTCTCTCAAATCAATATTCAGTTAGCTGTTCACTTCCA
This sequence comes from Leptocoma aspasia, assembly GCA_013399835.1. NCBI lineage: Eukaryota > Metazoa > Chordata > Aves > Passeriformes > Nectariniidae > Leptocoma > Leptocoma aspasia. The sequence goes on along the minus strand of VXAX01005205.1, from coordinate 549,251 downwards.
TTTTCATAACAAAAGTCAATATTAGCTCTAGCAGAGATTTATTTTCTTGAATCAATAAACCAGTGTGTGGCAGTACATATTTTAACAGGAGAGCAGCTAGGATTGCAGGGGGTTATTTTTACTGTATCATCACGGGGTGACTGGGAGGCAAATAGTTAAAAAGCAAGCTTTAAGAACAGAAAGGAGGAGTTACCTAGAAGGTCAAGGGATCCCACTTTCAATTTTCTACACATCTGTTTGAACCATTGAATGTAATTGTGTTTCTTACCTGTAAGATCCCTCTAGAGCAAAAAGTTGTTTCATAATTCTGTTGGAGGGGAACTGTGATTTCTGATGTATGATTAGATTATACTGCTAGTACTTCTTTTTCCTTCTCACACTTAGTAACAAAATAAGGCATCACCCTTCTGTTACAGTTGGGGCACCTGGAGATCAGTGGTCACATTTTCAGCATAGCTCCACTTCTACTGAAGCACCTAAATGAAAAGTTCTGGTTTTTGCAACAGCTCAGCTTTTGTGATCAGTCCTCTTCATCTGAAAAATATGCCATGCTCTATTTCCTCAGAACTCTTCAGAGCTGCTCATACACTGCTCACAGTCTATTGCCATGCTGAGTTAAGTTTGGAACTCTGTAGTTAAGCTCCCAGTTTTTTGGTAGAACCATGAAATGTTGTGGGATTTCTTTTTCAAGTAAAGGTATTTTCCAGTCCCAGATGTTTCTAGACTCATATTAACCTATACTGACTATGGAGAAATGCATACTTTGGTGGGTTTTTGTTGTTGCTGTTGTTACCATTATTGTGCATTACTGTACATACTCACCTGATACTATTCATTATTATAGAGTGCATACCAGTTGTGAGGAACTACTTGTAAAATTAAGAAAGTTGGATGTACTCCAGGAAACTTCCTTTGGGGTCCACAGTCTGTGATTGATTATCTTTCCATTTGATAACATTTCTATTCCTGCTACAGCTACTGAACAGGCTGGTGATAGACCAGGTATAGACCAGTATTGGCTCTGGAGAAGGGGCTTGTATATAATGATGTATTGTCAATATCTAAGGCAGCAGAGCTTTGGGTTATAGAGAATCCATAATTTTGGATTTTTGTGCATGTTGCAGATATAGCACTTACAGCTTTTTCTCCCTGAAATGTTTTTTTCAGTGGATTTTCCCCTCTGGTTAGAGGAAAACTCAAGAAATTAAATTTTATCCCTAACAATCAAAATCTCCATAAAATCAATCTTGCCTTCTGAAAGCTGTTACACTGGATATTTCCATAATGGAACACACACACACAAACACATATATACACATATACACATAAATGTTAGATCAGTGTTAGCAGAGTTTCTTTCACAGATTTTTAGAGGGTTATTCCCTCTTGATGAGAGGGAGTTTGTGAGATGTGATGCCAAGTGTCTTGGCTCATGGACACCTATTATGGATGTCTTATGCTTAATATGTCTGCAGTTTCTGGTTGAATAAACTTAGTGGGTTTCCAGGTCAGAGCATGTAGGTCTTGCTAACCTGTGCTCTCCAGTGCACTTCTGTATAACTTGTTGCTGGTAGTTGAATATGAAGATCAATTCTGAGAGGAATATTCTCCAGAAGTCTTTAACCACATTTTGAGAGAGGTTTTTTTTTTGGGTTGTTATTTTTCTTGACTCAGTTTCCTTCTTTAGTGAAGCAGAAAAGCTGACTGATGCTAAGGGGGCTGAGAATGAGGGGAAACTTTCCCTGCAGTGTATCACTGCTCACTTGAGCCAGGATTCTGCATCTTTTTACATGCAGCCTTTCAGTAGAGCTATGCAGGAATTCGCTCTGGTAGAACACATCTCTATCAGCAATGAAGCTCAGTATTCACAGTTCATGAAAACACAAACAGAAGGAAGCAAAGGGCACCAGTGCTATTTGCTGAAATTCTGGTGTGTCTCAGAGTTCAGCTGTCTGGAGTTGATGGAATGGAGATGAGAATTGGTGCTCAGTCCAGAAGTGTGTTTTGCTACAAGTGTTTTCCAGCATCACTCTTCTCTTCTCTCAGTGCACTATATTTGATCTTCCGCTGTGAGACAGGCAAGACAATTAGGACTGTGATGCTATGATAATGAGTGCACAGAGATGGTAGCAACCTCTATATTTAGGCTGCCTTAACATTTCCACTCTAAAGTAATCACTCAAGCTCTCCTAAGTACTCTTACTCAGCCACTGTTGGCAGCAGGCATTGAAATGCAGCCTCAGATACAGTCTTGGGAATTAGATGTTCCTCTATGAAATTTTGCTCACGTCTGTATGAGTTGCAAGGCTTTTGAAAATCGCTGTTCCTCTTCTCTCACTGGCTGTAAAAATAACCAAACGTGTGTTCTGAAGAGCTGGGCTCAAAATGGTGGTTGCAGTGGTGGGCCTGCGTAGGAGCTTGCATTAGGAGCATTGCAGAGGGGACTGACCATGGACACGTTCCCCCAAATGCTATTCCAGATGTGCAGTTAGACCTGTTGGATTAGACACAGCCCTGGGCTCATGTGGCTGCCGTGGACAGACTTAGACTGGGATCTTTGTGTGCACAACTAATGCACAGATGGGGCAGCTTAGGTGTCCATGTGCTGTAGAGGAGACCCGTGTCTCAAGGACACTACTGAGCATTTCTAACAGAAGCCACCTCTTTAACATCCATCAGTCACCTGTTCTGAGGCAACAGGTGAAGATGTCCTGAACAAGGTTAACAGTGGCTTACAGCACTGCATTCCTGCACTGCACCCTCTCCTCACTGGGGGCTGTTCTCACAAAAGCCTTTTGTAAATGAAATTGTACGTTTTGCTCCAGCCAGTACCAGTTTAGATATTTCCAGAGGAACAGATAAAGAGAGTTTCTTTTCCTTCTTCCCTCTTCCTTCCAGTGTACTAAAAACTAATTTTCTTAATCTCCAAGACACTAAGAAGAGATGGGTCATCAGTCACAACAGTTTCATATCTCAAACCAACTAAGATCTGGATGAGCACATGCATACCTTCCCCTTTCTCTGGCTGTAATCTCTCCCTGTGTGACATTTAGAGCAGTGAGAAAAAATATTATTTTATTTATTCTTCTAGTTTTTAAGAAATCAGGACTTCTAGTATTCTTTCTACCTTCATGCCGTGTCATGAAATAAATGTTTGTCTCCATTCTAAGCTTTTCTTTACACAGAAGCAGCCAACAGATCTCTAAATTTTGGCTGGCTGCTAAGGTCAGGAAGGCAGAAATACTTAGACGAAACTCTTTTGCGGTTTATTATTCTTAACCTTTCATTTAAATTGGCCCTGAATGTGTGGGAGTCTTTGTATTTACAAAAAGAAAAAAAAAATAGGATCATACATGTTTTTAACAGCTTTCAAGTGTCCTGGTTCCGTAATAGCCTTATTGATGTTTAAAATCAGAAACCAGATATTTAAGGTAAGAACACTGCTCACTTTATGTAGTACTTTCCACTTGAAGACAGACCAAGCGAGATCATACTGAGTATTGTCTTGTCAGGCTTTCAAAGCCAAAACAAAACAAGCAAATTAACTGAAGTTGGCTTTGCCAATCTCTTTAATTACTGCTAGGATAATGAGATCAGGTTTTCCCATTTTGACAGTGTCACCATGAAACAGGAGGACTTTGTGGAATATTAAGGGATCTTTTAATTAGGGGAGAACAGTTCAACCACAACCCTAAAGTCATGCAAGCAAAAGGTATTTTGATCAGCTGTTTGAAGGAGGCTTGTGGAACGGAAATATCAAATTAAGATGTGTCTGCTATGAAATTAGCACTTGATAAATTGTAACCTACAAAAAAGTTGCAAAAAGTCATTCCTCTAATTTGTTTGGTTTCTTTACATAGGTTGTACTTCAATGTGCTTGCCCTTCAGCAGGGCCTGGCTCGGGCTGTGAATGCAGAGCTTATGTGAGCAGCCTGCATTCAGAGCCTGAACTGCTGCTCACAGCACTGTGAAATCACAGCACAGGGCTCAGTTGCTTTGAGTAGAAGCCTATGAATTACATTTTGTTTCAGCATCAGAACTGTTAAGGCAGCTCCTCCTCAATACCTCACAGAGTCAGGACTTGAATGTTTGGAGCTGCTGCTCTGGGGTTGTGAGGCTGTGTTTCCTCGCCCTGCCTGTGTGGAAGCAGGCAGGGACTGAGGGTGTTGCTCCACTGTCAATAGGCTGAAAGTGTGGCAGGCTCTTTCTTACTCAGGGTTTGTCTGTGTGACAGTAGCATCTAGAGGTTTAAAAAGGAATTAAAGCCCACTTTGCTAATGGCTGCATATAATGTACAGTCCTTGAAGAAGACAGGAAAGGAAGTAGAAACTCAGGCTGAGATTGTAAGCAAGCAACCTTTTTCTGTATGTGCAGTGCTTGGTAGACCATGCTCTGGCTCTCTCACCCATCCCCATTTGACCTTGGAAGAACTGCATGGAGTTTAGAAAAGCTATTTGGAGTAGAAATCATTAATCTGTGAATAGGCTGCATAAGTGACCAGCCATGTTTGGTAACTTTTCCAAGCATTAGCCATGCCACAGGAATGAGGTTGGGTTAGGTGGGTCGTTACCATCACCAATGCCACTGTCACTGTTCATCACTTAAAACCAAAGTGGAGGAAAAGTATTGCAGCATGCAGAGCTGTGACCACTGTGCCTGGATTGGGTTTTATTAATCCAGCCTCTGGATTTCCTGTTTGGAGTCTAATGCAGAGCTCAGTGGGAAGGTGGTTTTCTGCTCTGTGAGTTGAACATGCCATGCAGCTGCACAGCCCAGGTGATGACCATCCTCTGCTCTCCCTCCACGGCTGAAGCCCCTTACAGAAGCCACTGCAAGTTTGGCAGAAGACTTGGGTCTCTCTCAGTGCTAAGGCTAAGCTGCAGCAGCATCACCGTGAAATGGGTTCTTGTTTTGTCCTCTCCTGCTTCAGTGTGATCTCTTGTGTTTCAGATTGCCTATGCTGCAGTGGACTGTGCCAAAGGACAGAATCATGATCTGTGTAAGCAGGAGGGGGTGGATGGCTACCCCACCTTCAACTACTACAACTACGGGAAATTTGTGGAAAAATATACTGGAGATCGAGGGGTAAGTGAAAGCAAGAATCATCACCTGGTACAGGGAGGAAAGTCTCCTCTGCCTGTCCTGCCTTGCAAATGAGAACTGCAGAGTGAATTTTTACCATGCCTCTGTTGCTGTCTTACATGGATGAATCATAGTGTACCACACCCCTCTACATCTCTGCAGTAGGAACACTCTTGGTCTATTTTTAGGAACATGAGAAGAGGAAAAAGGATTAGATTTGGTAATACTCTTTGTATATTTTACTCTTTAAGCTGAAGTCTGTGAGTGAATTTGGATGGAGTGAAAGGGAAGGGTTTATTGCATGTGCTGCTGGCAGAATTGCCAGAAAATACAGGGCTTAACTCCTGTCAGTTCTGGATCGCATGGACACTGCAAACGTGTTACAGATCCACCAGGCTGCCAAATGGTGACAGACCATTGGTTTTATAGCCAGGACAAAGCTGTCCTTTGGAGACTAGAGGAAAGTAAATATCTCATTTGCCCTGAATCAGATTCACTCCTGGCACTCAGGATGGAAAGACAAATTGTGCCATCTACCCCTGGGCTGAAGTTTCATTCTTTTGTCCTGCTGTGGCCAGCTAATTATATGCTATGAGTGCAAGAAATGGGGGCAGAAATGTCATAATGCCTTCAGTGATTGTAAAGTGCCTGAAAATAAGGAAGCAATTCAATTATTTGTGGGCCACCTTTGTCCTAACCTCCTAGAGGGGGGTTACTCCTCAGCAGCCATTGATTGCCTCGGGTCTGCAAGAAAAACTTGGGGTCTTTGAGCTATACAGTGATTTTGAAAAAAGATTGTTGCCTGAAAGTTATTGCTGCTGTTAGAGCTCAGAAAATTATATAGAAACATGAATTAAAAAGCCAGGTTCTGAGGTTCTCTGTTAGTCACGATCTTGGGGAAGTCTTCATGGAGCTTTGCCTCCCAGTCTTCTTCAGCATACTTGGACTCCAGTAATTACCATTTCATGGTGCTGATCCAGCCGTTGTTATGGATACTGTGCTTAGTTCCAATTCTGGATCTTTTCTTAAAAGTAAAGATAGGTGCAGTAGCCAACAATTGAAGTAAGATTTCAGCTGCAGTTTTTGCATCTCTAACCCATTCTCAGAGAAACGGTATATGAAAGGAAGGATCCATGGTGGCTGATAAAAACAATTTATATTCAATACCAGGAGTGCTCTGAGGCCACAGAAGTTAGAGATATTTATCCAGGAGATATTTATCCAGACGCTGGAGAGTGCACTAACAAATCCCCTATATGCAGCCAATCCTTTCTTGGGTAAAAACTACCCAACAAGAACATCCCAGTCTCTCTGCTGATGGGTGCTCTGTTCCCCTTCCACCTTTCTGGGGACCCTACGGGCTTCTGCTTGTGCAGCACTGAACTGGGGTTTGTTATCTCTTATCGTGGTAATGCTGGAGGCAGTGCTTAGCACGTGGGGGCTGTTGATTGCCAGATGTCTCCGGTGACAAAGGGCCAGAGCTTGTCACTTCATTCATTTTCAGTGGAAGAATAGTGAATAGTTTTAGAAAAGCTTTTTGTTGTTCAGCCTTCTGAAAGCTTTCCAGCCTTGTGGTTTGGTTTGGGTTTATTTTGTTTTGTTGTTCCACAACATTGTTTTAAGTTTTTAACTCCTGTTAGTTGCTCTCTACCTTTGGTATTTTCCCTCTTCATCACCAGTTTTGAGTGGTGTGTTCTGTGATTATTTAAATGCAAAAGTGGTCAGATTGGGTGGGAGCAGTGTCACTTGCTCAGGAAACTTCAGTGTTGGGGTACCAGTAGACAGTGTATTCCAACACAGGTGTTCACACTTCCACCCATCTGAGCCTTCTAAAATGCCTGAGAGCTGTGTTCACAGCTTTCCTTGGAAAAGGAAACTGCTGGCATTCAACAGTCTTAAATCATAAGCTGTTGAAATACAGAGGTTGGCATCTAGACAACCAGGTTTGAAATTTTTGATAATTATTTTAATAGTAACGTGAAAAGGAATGTGATTTCCATCATTGAAATGTTTGAAGAAGGAGAAAAATAGTGATCAAAGCTATTAGAGGATGAGTGGCAAATGTGTGTATAGTCAACAAACAATCCAGTAACTGCTTTTAAAATGACACAAATAGCATACAGAGGCAGCTTGAAAATGTCTTTTGAGTGTTTTCAACAAAAAAGTCTTCAGTGACTCTTCTAGTGACAGATTTTACCTTGTCCTATGAGTTTTAGGGACTTTTTCTCTGTGTCTCATCTCATCAAAGTTTGACATGTGGGATGTGCATGGATATTTTCCCCTTGCAGTGGAGCAGCACTGGACCAGAGCATGGCACGATGAGGCAATGCAGAAGCAGTAACTGCTCTCTAGTTTCTATTCTGCCGTGGGGTACAGAAACCAAACAACTGCTCCTTGGTTTATATTCTGCTGGGATACAGAAGCTCAAAGTGTTCTTGATGCATTGTTTTGCTTTGTTGGTAAAAATATGACCCATTTTTTTTTCCTTCAAAACCAGGAGTCTGGATTCACCACTTTCATGCGAACCCTGAGAGAAAGAGATCATGAAAGAGTTGGAAAGAAGAAGGATGAATTGTAGTTTCTGCCTCAAAAGAAGCTTTCCGCTGCACTGTGAATGGTTCCAGGTCTTCTGTTGATGCACCTGAGACTTCACATATTCTCAAGACAGAGACTTTTTTTATAAACAGCCATGGCCATTTTGTACAATTTTGAAATAAAGTTAAACCACTTGATTTTTAAAAGGAAAATAAATTAGAATGTTGCCATAATGTTTTAAAGAAAACTTAGCATTTTCTCTCATGTTGGGAGACTATGCCCACTGACACTCCTATGCAATATTTTTGTAGTCTGTAGTGTGTCTGTAGGTGATGTTGTTTGTTAGGGTGAAATTTTTGTTCTGGTATTGCAGTACATGTAAAAAACAAAGGGGAGGCGACACGGTTTGGTTTGGGTTTGTTTTGTTATGTTTTGTTTAAATCAGTGCAGGAAAATGGGATTTATAAGACACAGATTTATTCAAATGAAGTTTTTCATTCTTGTGAAATAGTTACGTGTTTCTTGACTGAGATTTGGGGGGAACAATTTTAAGGTGCTCAGGGATAAATAAGGTATCTGAGTTAATGAAGACATTAACATTGACCATCCAGATCTGTTAATTTCATTTAAACCTCTCTGGTCTTTAAATCAGAACTGTTTACATACCTTTATAAAATGTATTGAGTGAATTAAGCCACACATTAAAAGTTAGCAGAGTATGGGTAAAATCAGACTAAACCCTCCTTCTTTGGCATCAGTAGTGTCAATGTATCTGTAAGTTATGGCAGGAACGACTATCTTATGGGGTACATGGTTATTCTTACAGGGTACACAGTTTCCCTTCAAGTTATGATTAGGTCATATCAAATACATGTTGTAAAGTGTTATGTTCAACTGTTTTGAGAAATGCATAATACTTCTGGTAATGCAGTAATTGTGTGTATTACCTGTTTACATTCCAAAAGTTTTTCTGCATTTGTAGGAGAGATTTTTCCTTTTTGCTCCTTAAGGAGTTGCACAAACAATCTCTCTCCGACAGTCATCACTGTAAAACCTGTATCAGCAGCAGTTGAAATGTGTTACACTTTTGATGCTTCAGCAAAAAAAAAGTTCATCTGGAGGTACCTCTGTCTTCGCAGGAGGGGAGAGGGAGGGGCAGGAAGTTGTGATTCACTTTGAACTAAAAATAAATTTTAAAAAGGACAAGTATTTTTATCATTAATCAGCCTTGTTCATCTTCTTCCCCACTGGGCGAATGACCACAGCTGGTGGTGGCTTAGGAAGGGCCGGCGCACGTGGGACGAGTTCCCATGGCCCGTGGCTGGGACATCCCAGCCTTGGGAGTGCTGGGCAGCACTGCAGGTGTGTGGGGTGTGAGGGTCCAACTCCCTCTGCCCTGGCACTCCAGGGGGCACAAAACAGCTTCTCACAGCAGAGAGCTGGCACCTGGGTCTGAAACATTCCTCTTGCTCCTCAGTCTGCCCGTCTCGTTTTCTTCAGTTGGGATCTGCAGGCTGCTCAGGAAGTGAATGGCATCTTGCCTCCTTCCTGGGTGTTCTTCCCTTCTCTCTCTTGCCTAGTTAATGGCACTGTATGTTTGGCACTGTTAAGCTGCTGAAGCCATTAGTGAGTGTTGTGGAATACCAGTAGCCTGATTGGCCTTGTATGGTAGCCAGCTTGTTAACCATAACATCAATTGGAATGGCCATGGAGCTGTGCCAAGTATCTTCTCTTATTAGGCACCTGATGAGCCTCTTCACCCAAAAAAATCAGCTGCCTGATAGTACATAATATCATAGTGTAAAAGTAGCTTAATTTATGAAGATTCTTACTCTGTTATTTTTCCTTTCAATGAGCACAGTTACTTATGATGTGAATAGCACTTTTGCAGAAGGTCATGATAATTCTTTATTTCAAGCTATCCTCACATAAGTAGCAGGCACTCCCACCTGCATTTAGAAAACAATACATATTGATGCCAGTTGACCTCAAACAGGAATTCTTCTGCTTTTAACAAACTATCAAATATGATCAGGCCAGAACTTGCTGTGTCTTTTGATCTCAGAGTCAAAGCAGCTGGCACTAACGACATAAAGCCTCCAGAAAACGTTGAGCATTTCTGTGCATAGGCTGTGCCTATGTTTGTGCTAATTGGTGAGAAATGTAGACTTTTTCAAAAATAAGAAAGAAAAAAATGATAGCTTGCCAATGGTGACTTCACTAGTGAGGATCATTCTGAATTATAGGCTTAGTAAATGTTTAGGATAAGACAATTGCACACTGTGCTTCAGACCAGTAATTCCTTACAGCTGGTTACACCATAATAAAATTAGGAATTCTCATTTTTCCCTTCAGTCTTTTGTCAGTTACTTCTTGGACTTGGGCATTCATTTTTTTCTTGGCTAAAGAAAAAATGTGTTGTGCATGTGTTAATGCACAAATATAAAATATTTGAGAATAATTTACCTTCTGTTACAGGGTCATGACTCATCTGGTTTATGGTCTGAATGGTTTTTGAAAAATACAGTTTTGAACACCATAAATGATTACATCAAATGGCTGACAAAAGCCTTAGTTACTGTGAACTAGAGTGTACTAGGAGCTTGGAGCTTTGCTTTCAAGCCTTTTTAATTAGTAGGCCAGGTCTGTGTATCAGTCACACTGTTTTAGTTCTGTTGCCTCCAGTAAAAGAAAAAACACCAAAAGTTGGTGTTTATTTGCTAGTGAAGTCAGTTTATGTTTATATTCACATCAGTCACGTTGAAATTGAAATATGTTGTTATTTTTTACAAACTGTGAATGAAAAATATATGTAAGAGCTCTTATTTTCTGTATTTAAATGGTTGGTCATTTCACACATTCAGACTTCCCAGCCTGTCACAGTAGATGCGTAGCCCAGGCGTTCATAATCACACAGGAATTTCTGCCGTGGTTAAAAGTGAGTAATCTGGGCTTTCAAGTCATGAATCATTTATCAGCAAGAAACTTAATTGCTGATAACAAATGGTTTGCAGTGAATCAGAGATTCTGCTCTTGCAATTATGGGTTTGGTCTTTCAGTCTTTTTAAGGTGTGATTCAAAGGTCTTGGACATCCACTACATAGTTAACCCTAAACAGATTAAATCTTGTTGAGGAAGGGTAAAACATGTTCACAGCAGAGAGGCTGAACAAGGATTGTGCATCACTTTGTTCCCCAGTGTTGGCTTAAACAAGATATAAATAGCCCACAGGCCTGTGTTAGTCCTGCTGTGTGGTTGGACCAAGAGATGAAGGGCAGCAGGGCCAAGCATTTTGTGCATACTGGAAACTGGAGAGGAAATGGTTTTCCCATCTAATGAAAGACCCTGAGATGTTGGATTTGTTTCATCCATCAAAAGGAGTGAAAAGGAGGGAAAAGTTTCCAGGAGAGTGAATGCTCTTGGGTATGGCAAACACAAGTTGGGAGTCCCAGGATGAGCATAAGCTTCTATCCCAGCCCCTGCGGCCTCAGAGGATGATTTGGCTCTGTTGTAATCCATCTATCTCTGACCCAGTAACTATGTCCCTACTTGTTCAAACCAGAGCAACTCCTCCAAGAGAGACTGGAAGTGACTTACTTTCCAATCTGAGTCAAGAAAAGCAGCCTAACAATTCTCCATTTCCTTTTTCCTCCCCCTGTAAAATTGCATTTTGGATCTGACAGTCACGTTGACCCCCAAGCCCCCCCTAAATAGCTGCAGTTGGGTGAAAAACCCTTGGGAATTTTTCTCAACTCCCATTCAGACCAAATTAAGTCCCCAGATCTTGCTAATTTAAAATGCTTCCAATAGGCATCTGCAAAGAAAGATTGATATTACTGGTGAAAAAAGATTAGAGAGGTAAGGTCTATGTTCTTGCAGCATTTAATTTGGAAGTAAAAAAGCAGATAAAACTCCCATCATGAGTAAGCTCTAAGAGAATGCTTCAGAGAGTCTTGCTTCAGATGGAATTGCTTTATGGGTGATTTTGATTTTAGAGGCGAACTGCTTTTCAAAAGAAAAGTCAAGACCTGGTGACATAGCCTACAGATGTTTTGTCTGTTTGCCTTTTAAAAAATAAAAATCAGAATCACTCCACATATTCTTGATAGTGCTATATTACAAGAAAGAAATGTTGCCTACATGGATTTCCTAGAATAACACTGAACCCCTGCCAACTGTGTTTTAGTAACTATGAAACAAGCTATTTGCTCCAAACAACACTCACACTTGGGGGAGTGGGGACTGCTGCCCACATGCACCTCATTTTAATTTAATAGTTTACTTTAGCGTGATTGGGTCTGTAATGGAACACTGAGATTGCAGGAGTAATTTCTGAAAACTCAGAGGTGGTGGGGGGAAATCAGCTCTTACCAGCAGGTGTTGAGCACTGTAGCCAAACGCTGGCATTTGCTTTGCCTTTGGCAGCCCAGCATCCCTGAGTGTTCCATGGCTCTGCAGGAACCACAGGAGTGCAGCCCTTTGGCTAATCCGGTTGTGTACATTACTGCTCTGTGCTGGAACTGATTGGAAACCAGAATTTTTCCCTTTAGTTTCTTTGGTCATAAAATGATGTTATGTTTTCTCTGCACATCCTGCTTTTATTTACAAAGTGAAGAAGGAGGATACCTGGGTGTCTACACAGGAAATGAAGCCAAATGCCATTTTTTCTGCTGGCAGCCAGGATTCCTGAGGACTGACCATTGCTGCTGAAATACTCCCTGCAAAGCACTGTCGACTGGCTTGGCTTTTGCAAGGTTTTGGAAGGTACTGTGTGATACAATATTGCAAAAAAAATCTCAGTATCCAAGGCAGCAATTTCCAGCCTCTGGTTTCCGAGGAGTTAAGCTGAAGTGTAAACTCTATTCATCAGCCCAGTGTAGTTGGTTTTGAGATGGAAAAAAAGATGGTCTGTTAGCCCAAAGTTTAGGAAATCACAGCTCTAATGCAGGCCCATAGGATGTCTGGGTGTTTTCACACAGCTGCCCTGGTCCTTGGTTTGTCAGATTCCTGCCCCTGGAAGTTATGTCCTCCTGCCCAGGGCACTCAGCATTGCTGCAGGGAGACAGTGCTCCTTAAGGAACAGTTATTCTGTGTTTGCTTAGAAAGCATAATAGTGCTAATTATTCTCATTAGCTTTGAGCCACTAATAAATTATCTTTCCTATTGCTCTTCCATCACTCAGTAACGAGAACCATTTAGCCAGATTTTGCAGATACTGCTTGCTCCCTCTCTACAGCATGATTCCCTGCAAGCATTCATCATAGGAAAAGAGCTACGTGAACAAAATCTTTTCAAATTAGTCTCTGGTGCCCCAGTTAAGTGGGTGTCTACATCGCAGGCATGCAGAAGAGCCTTCTTCATTAATATGTGCAATTCTGTGCGAGCTGATTAGCTCTTGCAGCTCATTTGATAGCAAATGTGTAAATCCGTCACACTCTAAATGCCAAATATGTGCACAGCTAAATTATGGAGAAGTAAGAAACTGCAAGAGTTGGGAGTCTTTATTTGGAAAAAGAGGTCCTTATCCCATGCATTAAATTGGAGCTCTGGGTTTATCTAGAGCATTTGTCACTCCTCTGCTTTGTCATTTTACTGCTGGCAAAATGAATAATTCTTCGTGTTGTGTTGCTGGTCCTTTCAGGATGTGTGGGTGTTTAATTTGGTGCCCAACATTTGTAACAGACATCTGGTATCCAGCCTGAGTTCCCAGAAGACAATAGTCACAGCACAATGCCATCTTCCCTGTGCAGGACAGGAAATGAAAGTAATCAGTTGCAACTATGTATTATTAATAATGCAGTTACTATCACTTCTCTTGTTCTTTTTTGTTTGTAAAAATCTCATGAAGAAAAGGAGGGGGATGAAGTTTGTTTTTTTTAACGTCCATGGTTTTTAGCCAGGGCAGTGCTGCACAGTGTAATTAATGTCTGTGGTGCATCTGCCAGCACAAGGGAAGCACTAAAGAGTGTCACCTGTCAGCATGGAGGGGTTGGTCTGCTGCTGCAATACAAGTGCCCTCGGCCAGTTATTCTGGGACCAAAGAAGGAAACTGGCCTTAAGAGCTCCTAATTTATGCATGTTTTTCCTCCTCTCCATGCCAAGTAGCTGCAGAGCAGCCCAGCCTCAGGGCCTGGACACACCAGCTCAGGGCAGCCAAGCACCCTCTGTTTTATTTTCTCTCAGCACGCAGAGAAATCTCAGTGTGAACCCAGCCTGACCTCCAACATATTTTGGCATTACCTTCTGGGCATACAAGCCGGGGGAAAAAGCTTCCCACTTCCCAAAAGTTCTGGCGTGGGAAGCTGTCTTTCTCCAAGCTGAGCATAAACTCTTCAGAGAACATTTCCTAGGAAAATGTGAAGCACAGCAATGGATCTCTGATCCTGTAGCCACCAGGTTGATGGTGGGGGGATGCTTATTACTGTACCCCACCCCACAAGCATGGAACAGGATGAGCACATCCAACATTTCCTACTGCATCCCCAAATGTACTGAGACCTCTCCAAGGGTGTTAGGGTTTGCTTACCAAGAAGACAGCTCTGTGTTTGTCTCACCTGCAGTGGGTGCACAGTGCTCCCCAGGGGCAATATAGATGAGAGGCTCTTTCTTTTCCCTTTTCACAGAAGGACAAGCATCCTTTAAGGCAGATTTTCCCTGATGCAGTGGGAGGGGAATGGGGCCACAGGAGAGCTGCTGCAGAAATGCAGAGATGCTGCACAATGCTGCCCAGTTCCATGCAATTCCCTTTGGACTCTGGGGTCCATCATGCCTTTCACCTGCAGTACACCACAAAAGCATTGTCACTGCTTACCTTAAACTTAACTCTGCCAAAGCTTTTCTCAGGCAAAAGAGCAGCACAAGAGGAGGGATTGCAGAAATCAAAGAAACAGAATTCACCATGGAATAAAGTCATGTCACTCTGGCAAGGTACTGTAGTATGAGGTGCATTAGGTATATTTTGGATGGATGTATAATCCTAATTGTTGTGTATTGTTTGTGTTGTAGTCCCAAGATTCAAGTCCTCATTATTCTAGATGCTGTACAAATATATAAGAGTCTGTCATGCATGGAAAGGCTTTTATTATGTAAATAGTCAGGTTGGGAAAAAAGAAGTAGTGTTATCTCTGTTTTACAGATGAGGCAGTGAGACACACAAAAAAAAAACCCAACAAAGCATTTTGCCCAAGGACACACAAAGTCTGTGGGTCAGCAGTGGACTTGAAATTCAAGTCTTGATTTTGTTTCTTACTAGCTCTTCTTTCCATTTGTGTACTGCCCACACTGCTTAATTAAAATTAAGCACAAAGAAGACAACACTGTGCAATTTATCTCGATCTCTATCTGAAACAATCATCCAGCACCTCTCCCAAATCCTCCCCAACTCTTCTGTTTCTTCAAAACCTGTATTTCTGCCATGCCCAATGCCTGTGATCACCATACAAGTCACTGTACATGTTGTCCTCTGATTTTCTGCAGCATGTATCAGTTAACTATAAAGCTGTTCAGGAAAAGACCCCCTGCATGTGGGGCTGTTCTTAGTTGGACCAGGCTGCCAAATTTGTATTCCAATCCTTTTAAAAAGTGATGCTAACACTATTTAGAATAAAAAAGGATGCATATACATTTCTGCTGGGAATATAGAGTCAACCAATCTATAACTGCTGCTCAATACTACCTGCTAGTCAAAACTGTATATTGATGTAAATAACTGATCTATACCAAAGACAAATAAAACATGGATTTTTCACTGAAAAAGCACAATATCTTTTGTTTTGTGTACAGCAATATTTTATGTCAGGCTTTTGGAAAGAATGTGGGAGGAGAGAATTGCAAAATCATGACAGTCACTGGAAAACAGAATAAAATGAAATGGATATTTACCAAGGCTAGATAATATCAAACTAATTCAATAGGTTTCTTTGATAGAGTAATTAATTAGCTAGACAAAGAAGGGAAATGTGGGTGTCTGGACTTGAATAAAATAGCCGATGAGGAGCTGTGTATAAATTTATATCTCCTGCATGGAGAAGTCTGAGATTTATAGAGGAACTGCAAGGCATACATGGTGTTGGAAGATGAAAAGCTGAACTGTATTGAAAGGGAATTATTCAGAACTCCTAAACGGTAAGTCTTAAGACTGGTTGTTATTATTTTCATCAGTGACCTATTTGGAAAACAGAGGTGTCTAATCATAAAAATACATTGAAATCACCAAGTTAGGAGGTATCATCAGTGTAGAGAAAGTTCAGAATTTTATGCAGCAAGAGCTGAATATCCTTGAAGAACAAGAAGTAGTAAGGGAAGGTAGCAGAAGACAAAATTCTGCAGGAAACTGCCAATGACACTGAAAGATTTCCTGTTTCAGTGCAGTATGGGCATAGAAAAGGCAACTGAAACTCTAAAATGCTCCCTTCTATCAAAGCAAGGGAAGTATGAACATATGAACATACTTGAATAAGACTCTAGTAAGATTTTGTTTGGAATAAAATGCATTATTCTGATTGTGTTAAAGTAAGCTGGGTTCTTAATGAAATGGGTACAGCAGAGGGCTGCTAAGAGGACACTGGAGAACCTTTCATGAAAGGACAGCGTGCAAAAGGGGCTTGTTCAGCCCAGCAGCTGAAGAGTGAGATGTGGTTTGATTTCTTTCTGTATATTACATCAGGTAGGGGGAATATTAAGGGTAGGGTGTCTGCGTGTATGAGCAAGTGGGTATAAATTAGCCATGAATAATTTAGACTATCAATTAGGTGTTCCTTATCCACCTGCATAGCGAGGGCATAAAAATTACAGGGATAAAACTATACCTAGTTTTTCATGAAGCTCACAAAATGTATTAAATGGACCATGTGATCCAGTTGCCTACCTGGGGACTGGATTTGATAATCCAGAAAGTCCTGGCCATCCTGTGTCTTAGTGGGTTTCTATTACAGTGAGCCACCACCTCCATCTTATAATGTTATTAGATATTACAGTACTTGTAATCCCTTCAGTCCTAAGAAACCTTTCTATCCTTCTGAATTAAATTTCAAATAGAACAACCTAACTGTGGATTACAAAGCCATATGTGTTTTCTTTCTTACTCAATAAACATGTTGTGGTGATTATTGTAAACAAAGATAAATTTCATTAGGGACTAAGAATTCTTTTAATATAAATTATAGTGCTTATGGCACAACTGTACTGACAAATAATGATTTTTTTTATTTATTGTAATTGTTCAAATGGCTCCTAATGAAATTTTTGGCCTCATGAAGTGATCAGCTTGGAATGACTTTCCCTTCTATGAAAATATTTAAATACAAACAAAGTCTGCCAATGTGTTCAATTACAGTCATGCAGGGAGCTAAAGGGATTATGTGTACTAGGAGTATATTCGTGTGGCTTTTCAGATCAGCTGCTTCTACCAGAAAGGGAATAAAGTAAGCAGAAAAGCCCCAAAGAGAGCCCATCACTGTTGGAATGGCTTGGGACATGATCATCAGAAAAGCTCACTTGTGTTATTTCCATAAGCCCATAATGCTTATGGCCCTGTAAATAAAAATACATTAACAACACATTGCTGTTCAAACTAATTGAGATGCAGTGTGAAGATTACTTTTCAGAAATAGGATGTTCTTTATGCAGGAGTTCATACTGGGCCCTGCTGCAACAAGAGCCATTGGGATAATGCTGTATTTTGTTCTAACAGCTGCATTTATTGCCAGTGAGAGACTTTCTGTTACATTACGAGGTTGCTTCAGTCTTGCAAAGCCCTTGAGAGTTAAATACTAGTGTTCCAGGAAAGAAACTTGTGGGCCAGCACAGGACCTTGAGACTGAATCAGCAGAGGAGGCTTTCAAAAAAGAGAAGCAAGGAAATAAACTGCACATTCTGCTGATGATTTTTATGACCTTGCTCACACTTCTGCTGATGCTGTGTTAGCAAGAACAGTTCATTCCAGTGAGTATAATCCTTGCTCTTGCGATTATGGACACAGGTTTCTCTAAAACCTCTAAAATCAAATGCAATTTTTTAGAGTGCAAAATTGTTAGAAAGTCACAGGCTTTTAGTTAGTGCCATGATTTCAGGAGCCTGATTCAGAGTGTAAAGGCCTCGTGATGCAGCTGGGCTGCACTCCATGTGATTTCACTAATTCAACATACCTGGTTTTTTGTGGGAATTGACATTACTATCCAAGAAACAGGAAGCATATTTATGGTTGTTAGTCTGGTTTTTAGCTAAAGCCCCAGCTTGAATAATACTTCCAGCTTCAAGCACCAAACTTTAAGAAAGATATAAGAAAAAAAAAGGTACAGAGAAAGGAGAAACAGAATGAGAAACGTGTAGTAAACAGAAAGGTTTGGGGTTTTTTTGCCTTTTGGGTTTAAAAAAAAATATATGAAGGCTTTAGGCTTAATTAGTCTAAATCACAGAAGGCTTTTATTTTCCCCATAAAAGCAGTTACAAAGTGGATCAGTAATTGGATATATTCCACAGTTTAATTTGCCGCAAAAAACCCTAAAGTTGATTTTTCCTTCCAGAACCTTACTTTGTCTTGCTCCTGTGACTCCATCACTGATGAACACAACTACTGCCAGCTCCTCAAGCTGGATATTTTTGCTTGGGGAAACCTGATTTAAAAGTCATGTTTAAATCCAGTGGATGGAGCCTAAGGGTTTGTCTTTCCTACCTTAAGTCATCCAAAGCTGAGGTGTATAAATGCAGCTGGACATGTCTGCTCCCTGCAGTGACTGAGGAGAAATAGCAACAAAGAGCTTCTTCACAGAGGGCAATTTCCAGATCACTGAACATTGGTGAGGTAAATCCTGCCCTAACCCATCCCTGAGCATTCCCTGTGGGGCCTTGCTTTCAGCTGGCTGATGACACACTCAGCAAGTGCCTGGCTTCTCTGTTTTGCCCATGTAGAGGCACCTGGTTGGCATTTCTGAGGGGTCTGGCACCATGGGCACTCCTTTGTCACCTGTCCTTCCCATCCCGCTCTCTCTTCAACCTCTGACCCTGTCCACACCTCTTTGTCTCCTCATCTCTTCTCCTCATTCCTCCACTTTGGCTTCCCTTTGCACTGACTGGATTTACTTCTTATGAATCTGTTTTATCTCTGGCTGCAGCTTTCACTAATGCATTCACTGCACGCTGCCCCTCTGACAGTGTTTTACTGCTCCTGTGTCTTAGGGGAGTCAATGGGACAAGAAAAAGACACAATTTAAAGTGTAACTGGCTTGTTAGCCATGCAAATTCTTGAATAACAGATAAGATTTAAGCTCACCATGAGAGCTGGGAGGGTTGGAGCTGTAACCTCACTTCTGACTCTGCCACTACCTCCCTCAAGTGACCTTGTGTGATTTATTTAACCTCTTGGGGCGATGTTCATCTGAAAATAAAGAATAATGTGTTTTTTTCTCCTAGGAATCATAACTAATAGATGTATATACAATACTTGAAATCCTGTTTATGTAAATGCAAAATGCTTATCTTTCTTCTCTAAAACATTTATGAAAGGTTAAGAGAATTTTAGGGTTGAAAGATAAACAGTTCAGAAGAACCAGAAAAATTAAAATTACACATGTATGCACTTATCACAAACCTTTAGACAGCCTCTAATTAAGTAATCACTAGTTCTCTGCATTATAGTAGATGCTATCATAAGCTGTTAAATTGTGTAGCAGCTTGTAATACTGTGCACTCTGTTTATACAGGATAAGGACTCTCTGGAAATTATTCAGATTAATGTATCATCTTCTGAATGTGTGCTTTACTTGTGCATAGTCAGTCAGGATTGAGATGTTCCCATGCTCCACTCTACAAAAGCCTGACTGAGAACAGTTTTTTCCTGACAGGCCAAGATACTGACTTGCAGATGCCAAGCTGTGTATTGAAACACACAGATGTTCCATCCCTTGGGAGGCTTTAGCAAGACCTGTTTGTGGTGCACATCCTTGGCAGTTCCTGCCAACAGCCAGCTTTCACTGAGAGAAGGATCCTCGGGAAAGGCTCTCCAGGACATCGCTTTTTCTTGAGCTTTTATGTTCAGAGAAAAACTACCTCACCAAACAGGTGACCTCTTCTGCTGTGGCCCCTCTGCTCACCTGCTCCTTCCTTCCTCTCCCACACCTCCATGCCAGACCCATGTTCTGACCCCTCTCTTCACCCCTTTCCTGTCTCGAGTCTGCTCTAAAAACAATTTTTCCCTTTTTGCCAGTTTTCCCCAGAGCCACAATTAATCTTGTACCCCTTGCTTTGGTCTTGCTTGACCCAGAGAGCTCGAGCCCTTGGCTTGGCTGAGCTTTGCTTGAAGCACAGAGAAGAAAGCTTGGAGGCTGAAAGGGTGCAATTAATCTCCAGCAATAGCCATTTACTCCTCGTTCTAAGATCCGAGAGATTATTTTTCCTCACATGGATCACTGGAATAGGGAGTGAGGCGATGCCCCTCTGATATCCAGGGTTGCCATAGGTATCCACTTAAAATTGCTTGGAGAAGGAAGAGTTCAGGTTGGAGAGCACTGATTTTCTCCAGCACCATCTTCCTGATCCCCTTGCTCCTGAGCAGAGCTCAGTAGAGCCTGAGAGTCCAGAGCGTGAGGTGTGTTACCTCTATCCCAACCCTGCCGTGCTACAGGCACTTGGATAGTGAAGTAGTAACAGATGGAAGGAGAAATTAAAAGGCGTTAGCGAGGAAATAAGCTGCTTTCATTTCAGATTTGAGCCAAAAGACTAAAACACTGTGATTTGGTATAAAAACAGTGAAGTCGAAGAGTGGTACAGGAAGAAAATTATCCTTGTATCAGTAAAGACAGTAGTTTTAAAATAGAAACCTCACTCTAGGGTTACTAATGAGTTTTGCAAACTTTAACTTTTGTATAGTCATTTAACGTTGAAACATGCCCAGATTTGGTGGGAAATTACTGAAATTAGCCTAGCATCTGCTCTCATCACAGTGCACTCTTGCTGGTGGCTATTCTGTCCCCATCACACACGTGCCAGCAGCCACGCTTGCTGCTCCAGCAGAGGACCCCAAACACACCTGGTTATCCACACAGTGCCAGACACATGCCAAGGGCTGTGTGATCCATTAAACCTGGTGGACACCAGCCAGCTGCTGTCAGAAGTTATTACATGGGAGAACCCAAAGAGCACAGCTCCTAAAGCTCAGCTGTGCTGACACCGGAGTGAATTATCCTGGAGGAGGCTCAGGGCTGACCTTATCGCTTCCTACAACTCCCTGGGAGTAGGCTGGAGACAGGTGCGGACCGGGCTCTTCTCCCAGGGCACAGGACAAGAGGACAGTCGTAAAATGCACCAGGGGCGCTTCAGATTGGTCATTAGGAAGCACTTCTTCGCAGAATTTGACATGAGACTCGGTTGCCCAGGGACGTGGTGGAGTTACCATCCTTGGAGGTGTTTAAGTAAAGACTGAATGTGGCACTCTGTGCCCTGGTCTGGTTGAGGTGGTAGTGTTGGGTCATAGGTTGGTTCCGATGATCCCGGAGATACTTTCCAACCTGACTGATCCTATGATAAACTCAGCCTCAGACAAGGCCGTGCGAGCCAGCGCTGGCGATGGCTCGGCCGCTCCCGCCCGGGCGGTGAGACGCACCCACGCCCCGGAGCCTGGCCGTCGCATCCCAGCCACGCAAGGGCGGCGTCCCCTCCGTACACAGCGGTCCCGGGCCCGCCCCGCAGCCTCCAGGGCAGCTGCCGAAGCTCGGGGGGCCGGCGGCGGGGCTGTCCGGGAGCCCCGAGCGCGGCCGCACCGGGA